>JARVLF010000005.1:0-495000 GCA_030849465.1 Moesziomyces globuligerus
ACCCTAACCCTAACCCTAACCCTAACCCTAACCCTAACCCTAACCCTAACCCTAACCCTAACCCTAACCCTAACCCTAACCCTAACCCTAACCCTAACCCTAACCCTAACCCTAACCCTAACCCTAACCCTAACCCTAACCCTAACCCTAACCCTAACCCTAACCCTAACCCTAAGAAGGCAACTGTGGTCCACCACGGATGCAGAAGCTCCGTGCTCTTTCCAAAATAGCTCTCTAGCCACCTGCGGTGCGGCGCTCGAGCAGCAAGGCTACTTGCAAAGACCGTGTTGATCTTGTCTTTGAGTGTCGTCAGCACCAGCTTGGCATGCTGCCTTGTCCACCACAGCAATGCAAAGGCTTCATCACGGTACTTGGGGTTGGTGGTCTCAGATGTGAAGCCCAGGCTGACTTCCCCCCGGCTGTGCCAGATCCCCAGATGATGCTCGACCAGGTTCCGCTTGTTTTTGTGTATGGCACTCCGTGTTGCCTTTCCTGTCTGCGTGGTCTTCTTGGCCAAATAAGCATCAAGGAGGATCCTGCCCGCCTTGGAGCTAGCTTTTGCCTTCCGATGCACTTCCCAGGATGTTGGAGCTAGCCGTTGTACTATCACCTTGTGGTTGCTGCCGTCCATGAGTGTGAGATTGGGAACAGCACATCCGGGCTGCGGCTCTCCGATGACTTGAAGCTGGGTACCCTCGGTCCAGTGCTCCTTCTGCCAGCCAGGTATGGGATCCACGGTGATTGCAAGTTCCTCCTGCTTGCTTTGCTGGTATAGTTGCCGTTGAGCTGCTTCACGGACCTTCCTTGCCGTCTTCTTGCGGGCAATTGCTTCAGGTGTTTTTGCTGGCATGTTGACGGATGGAGATCAGACGGGGGTCCCGTCTCCAAACTCAACTTTCCCAAGCCAAAGTGAAAATTTTGACGCGGTACCCCCTCCACCTGGAACGAGCGCGCCCATCTGGGGGTACCGCCTCCAAACTCAACTTTCCCGAGCCAAAGTGAAAATTTTGACGCGGTACCCCCTCCACCTGGAAAGAGCGTGCCCATTGGGGGTACCGCCTCAAAATTCCAACTTCCCCTGCCAAAATGAAAATTTGGACACAGTACCCCCAGCTCTCATCCAGCTCACCCGGACCACTGTTCAGCTTGCACAAACACACGTGAACAAAATGATATTCTCCTACTGCCTAGAGTGTGTCAGCACCTCGTATCCATCACCCATAAGCTTGACAAGGCCCACATATGGCCCAACGCTGCCAACCGGAATGACCTGGCAGGACCACGCTCTGCGCAGAAGCGTGAGGTGGGCAATGTGAGTGTTGAACGCACCTGCCACACCGTGCAGCAGCAAGACCTCCTCCTCCGTGCTGAGCTCTGCATCACGCACAGCCAGCTTGTTGATGCAGGCATGGACGGCAACCCTGCTCCGTGCACCAATGTGATGCTCCACTGCCAGAGTGTTGTCCCGCAGCCAGTCTGTTGCTGCCTCCTGGATCTCAATGGGACCTGGCCCACCGTGTTGATCTTCCAACGCAAAGGAGAGGCACTCCAGCATGGACTCGCGCATGCTGGCAAACTCATGCGTGCGGACAAGACCGCTGAGGTCCCTCCGCTGGCTGAGCTTGCGGACAGCTTGGTCTGCAGGTATGCTTGCAAACAGCAGCCGTGCTGGATCCACAATGAGCGTGCTGAGGTCAACGCCCAGCTGCCGGTTGAATGCCAGCGTGGCAATGTGCATGCGGAATTTCTGCGCGCCAAGGGTGGCTCGGCACTCAGTGCAGCGGATGCGGAACTGATGGGCACCTCCACAGAGGATGTAGGTGCCCACGCGCCGGCAACCCTGGCACCGCAGGTGGATTTGAATGTGCCCAAACAAATTCTTGGTCCGCTTGGGCGTGCTGAACCGCTCCAGCTCTTGCGCCAGATCCACCGCAGCTTGGTTGGACACCCACCATGCGGTGGGACTGTCCAGCGCTGTGGGCCGTCTGCCCGGATGCCAACCCATTGCATTGTACAGGTCCACCACGGCTTGCCGCTGCAGCCGTGTGGACTGCTTGCTGCTGTTGCCCTGGAAGAGCTGCTTCTGCTCTGCAACAGCAAGCAGCACATCAAGATCCCTGAACATGTCTTCTTTCTTGATGGTGTGCGTCAGCAGCTGCTGCACTCCTGCTTGTGCGGTGAACAGGTAGCGTGGATCAAGGAAGCGGCTTGCCTTTGCCACTTGCTGCGCCTGCTGCATGGTGGCCGCTTGCACGGTGAGCTCCAGCCGGATGCCGCTGCCCACCTCTGGTGCTGTGCCAGAGACGCGCTCTTTCCACCTCTGCAGTGTGGCAATGCGGTCTTTCACCGTCTTCATGATCATCGGCTGACCTCCCTGCCCGGCACCTGCTGCTCCGGCTTTGAGCAGGTGCGTGAGTTTGGAATATGCCTTGAAATGGGAAATTCCATCAGCACGGTGAGTCCACCGCAGCTCCACACTGCCAAAACCACGGCCAATGCGCAGAGCGCTGGGATACTGCTTGTAGCCGCCCTTCTTTGTTTTGGGTGCAAGCAGCGTGACGTGGCCTGTGTCCACCGTGCAGCCAATGTCAAACACATTGAACGCCTGCATTGGATGCTCTGCTAGCGCAGCTGGATCCAGGAAGCGGTGGATGGGCACCTTGAAGCCGTACGCACCCATGCGTACACTCTGGCAGCCTATGTCCTGGAGCGCCTCCACCAGGATGCTGATCTCCACCCGCAGCTCTCCAAAGGTGAGCGTCTTGGGGTGTTCAGAGGGGACAAGGATGGCGTGTTGTGGCGGTCCCTGCAGCCGTGCTACAAGGGGGAGCTTGAACTGCAGTTCAAAGCGGAAGACCACCTTGAGCTCGGCAAAATAGACCCAATTGTCAAAGACGTGCATGTCCTTGAAATCAGGTGCATGGCTGATCAAGGACGCGTAGCAGCCAGCTGGAAAAATCTGAAGCATGCTGGCAGGAGAAATTGTCACCGAAAAGGAGTCCACATCCGTGTGGACAGGCACGTCCCAGTTGGAAATTGGTGCCATGGCTGGGATAGGCGGGAGTTTTGGAAGCTGCTCCCCTGTGTCCAGCACCAGCTGGGGTGCAGACGGTGCTTCTGCCTCCTCCTCAGCGGTGTCAAGAGCAGGCAGCAGTACCACAATACCGTCTGCTGGCATGTCTTGAACATCTTGCAGCTCTGGCGTATGCTGGGGACGTGCTTGTGTTGGTGCCGCAGGTCCTTCTTGGGGAAGGTACGGTAGCGTCTCTCTGTCTTCTTCTCCATCCGACTCCTGGTCAGAGTCCGTGTTGGTGTCAGGTCCATGTGGAGATAGGCTGGGCACAAGACCAGGAGACGCGTCAATTTCCAGGGAAATGTCCATCTCCAGTCCGTCTCCGTCTCCATCTTGCCCAGACTCTGGCTCTGGATCCACATCTGGCTCCCGCTCAGAATCAGAGATGTGTGTCTCCGCTGGAAAATCCAAGATTGGGCTTGGAGGCAGGCTGGGCACCAGACCAGAAGACGCGTCAATTTCCTGGAAATTCTCCTCCTCCACATCTGCCTCCGTGCCTGTTGCCTCCGGGGCCAGTGGTGAGCTGCAGGACGGTGATGCTGTGTGCACGGGTGCTGGGCTTGCACTTGGAGGCGGCAGCGGGGCCAGAGCCTGCGCCAGCGCTGATGCAGCTGCCACAATGGCTGCTGCTGCAGTCTGCTCTGCCGGCGCTGATTCTGACTGTGCTGGAGCAAAATTTTCTGCTGCTGCAGCTGCTGCTGCTGTGGGCTGGGACTGTACACCCTGGCACTTACGGATGCCCTGGTGCTTGCGCAGTGCCGCAGCATTCACCACTACCTGGCCGCACTGGCATGCAACCAGCCCAACAGCAGCAGCAGCCTCCTGACTGACGTGTGCACCGCTGTGCGCCTTGCGCAAATGATTGGTGATGTTTGTTGCCGCATAGGAGAGACCGCAAACAGGGCAGGTTGTCCATGACATATTGGCTGGCGGAGGGGAGTGGGTGATGTGATGGGCATTGACGGGTGCACATCTCTGCTACTTGCCCTTGATGGTCTCCCTTTTGTAGCTGACCGTCTCTCTGACTGTAGCGGACCGTCTCCATTTTTGAAGCAGACCGTCTTTATTTCTGAAGTGGACCGTCTTGATTTTTGAAGCAGACCGTCTTGATTTTTGAAGTGGACCGTCTTGATTTTTGAAGCAGACCGTCTTGATTTTTGAAGCGGACTGTCTTCCTGTGAAATTCAACGCGTCAGATTTTTGAATTGGACCGTCTTCCATGAGGGCAGACCAGGGACCGCTGGATGCCAAGCGCGTCCAAAAGTTGGAAACCCACCGTCAAAAGGATCTGGAACCCTAACCCAGCGCCCCGCAAATGAGACCAGCGGCATACTCATAGGAATAATGAGTGCGCGGCTTGCTTCTGTGCCATCAGATGCTAAAATCTACGAAATATGTACTTGCGCAACGCGGCGTATCTCGTCAACGACTATGACAAGGCAATTTCATTCTTCGTCGGGATCCTAGACTTTGAGCTGGTGGAGGACTCGACGAGCAAAACCAACAACGGACGACCCAAGCGATGGGTAGTCGTTCGTCCACCGGGTGCCCAGACGGGTCTGCTGCTGGCTAAGGCGGATGAGGAGCAAGAATCGCAGCTTGCAGCGGTGGGCAACCAGTTCGGCGGGCGCGTCGGCTTCTTCCTCGAGGTAGAACACTTTGACGATACGTACCGCCACATGCTTGCCAACGGCGTCGCCTTCGCCAGGGAGCCTAGGGACGAGCCATACGGACGAGTTGCCGTCTTTCCGACTTGTACGGTAACCTCTGGGATCTCCTCGGTCCGGTCTCAATGTCAGACACTCCCTCTTCCTAAATCTGGAGCAGTCTTCTTTGTAGAGAATTGTTGGCCCAAATTCGAGGTTGGCATTGCGTCGTTTGCCCTTCTTGGCGGGTGTGCTCATACCATTGCCACCGTAAGCAGACGATGCCGTAGGGCTATGGGCTGTGCATTGCGTTGAGATGAAGGCGCGCCAGAAAAAAACTGGTATCATGCATATTCTGTCAAGAGCGATCCGTCTGCTGTTGCTCGATGAGGTGGACGCCTTTTTTATCGTCACACCAGAACGCCAAGCCAAGAGCGCCGAGCAGAGTTGCCGCACAAACTACTGCTGGCAATCTGGTGATGTTTGTCGCCGTTACAATGGGGCCATTGACGATTTGCGGGATCCAGATGGTGGCGCAAGACAGCACCGTCTGGAAGCCAAAGTATTCGATCTCGCGACCGCGTGGCAAAAGCTGGGCAAAGAGGACGGTGAAGGAGAAGTTGATCAGCGCTCCGGTGAAGCCCTGCACTGCTTGCCAAAGGTAGAACTCCCAAGGTTGTTTGAAGCCGATTCGACTGCGCGTTGAAATGCCGATGCAACACCAGACGGTAACGAACAAGTTGACCGCCAGAGCGACCAGCATCACGGCCTTCAGTGCAGAATTGGACGACTGAAGACGTCCGCGCAAGATTCGTGGGTA
This sequence comes from Moesziomyces globuligerus, assembly GCA_030849465.1. NCBI lineage: Eukaryota > Fungi > Basidiomycota > Ustilaginomycetes > Ustilaginales > Ustilaginaceae > Moesziomyces > Moesziomyces globuligerus. The sequence goes on from JARVLF010000005.1 coordinate 5,540, forward strand.
AACACAAGCTGAGAACATCCCGGCTAGCAGTGCTGACGCGGGCTGGACAAGCGCGTAGGCTGTATAGATGCGGATGTCACGCGATACGTTCAGTGTGTACAGGCTCCCCGTAACTCCACCAAAGACGAGCGAGGCGTCGGCATAGATGGTGTATGAGACTAGCAGCTTAAATGCCTGGGGGTACTTGCTGATGCCTCGAAGCAGATCGAGCACTGTCTGGAAGGGTTCGCAGAAGGCATTCGTGGACGCTCGGCCGTGGGGGGCTGGGGCAGCTTTCGGAAGCAAGAGCCACGCCGCTAGGGTGATGACGATGCTTATCACGCCGGCTGACGTCGACACGTAAAGCCCAGCAGAGGATGCCGAGACGTAAGAAATGCCAATGGTGAGGAGCAGAACGGCGATCTGGCCAATGCTGAGCGCGTTGCTACCCCATACCGCTGCCTTTGTCCCCTTGACTTCACGCGCGGCGCGTAGTGGCTCGCTTGGCAAAATTGCGAGGCCAAAGGGCTGTTCTGGATGACTCTCGTCCTTTCCATCGTCATAGCAGCTGAACATGACGTACGGTACAACGTACTTGCCCCAATTTCCCGCCAGAAAGCCGAGGAGGTTGAAAACGACGTAGAGAGCGGCGAGGGCGGCAAAGGTGGGGCTGTCTACCTTTGTGAGCGCCGCCGAGGGTAGAGCAAGGGCAGCATAAGCGATGGTCAGGAGCACATACTGCTCCCTCTTGTAGCCCATGCGGTCTCCGATGCCGGAGAGAGCGAGTATCAGCACGCCAGTGGACACGTAGGTGATCGCGTGGATGTAGTTGTTGAACGAGACATAATTGATGAAGCTGTTTGTGCCAAAGGGCACCTCGCACGCAGTTGCCAGCAGCAAACAGCCCGAGCCTTGCGGCTGTCCTGGCTCGTTGCCAATTGTGTACCCAACGATCTGCATCTGATAGGTGATGTACGTGTTGAATGCGCTGAAGGGAGCACCGATTGCAAATTGGGTCATCGCAAATCCGGTCTTGTGCTGTCGCTCGAGCGAAAAGCATCTCTGGCGCGTTTCGGCCGCCGAGTTGTTCTGGCCCTCAGGCAACCTCATTTTGAGGTTGCCTGGCTTTTCTTTGTTCTCGTACTCCATCTTCTGGCACCCCTTTGTCTTCGATTGATGTAGGAAGAAGTTGGGCAAGTCCCGGACAATTGCTCAATCGGAGGGGCTTTGAAGCAGAGATACGGAAAGCACGTCGAGGTACACGTATATGTATGAAAGACTTGCCTTGTCCCGAGTAGAGATTGTGTGCTGATGGCTTGGTCGAAGTCCGCAGTTCCAAGATTGGAATGACGCCGTGGGTCCCCACATTGGTATCAGCTGCCCTGACGTGCCTGGACCCTGAGGTTGTGGACACACTGAGTTTCACCGGAGCCTTTTGGAAGATTCTCGGAGCCTTTCAAACGCCAGCATTTCTTGACAGGTGTTCACGCTCTGAGATGGATAACAGACTGGCTTGCTCAGTCATCAAATACGCCTATCAGGGTAGGCTAGATTCCTATCTGGAAGTTGGAAGCAGGATCTCTCGTCCGGATTTCGAACTGTCGGAGGGTTTTCGTGTCGAGATCGTCACCAAAACCGTAATTCAATGGAGGGCACAGAGCAACTGTTCTACACTCCGACCGGTCCCGTAGCATCGGGGCCAAGGCGTTGCTGGTACTCTGGTGCTACCTCGCGTTCTCTGCGGGCCTCGCACAGGCGCTTGTTCCATTCCCTGCACTCAAGCCGGCTTTTGGCTTGCCGTCTTTCGACTTGACGGTGACCAAGGTTGCCTGCAGCACAATTCTTGGCCCAGGTGCTGCGGTCAATCCGCTGCCAACGCAGTGCAAGACGACGACAAATCACGTCACCAACGCAGTGCCCAGGTGGGACGCGCTCCAAAGACGACCATTACTCCCGCTCCGGTTACGATCACCTCAACGGCTACACAGACTGTTGCGACCGCCAGCACCGAACTCGCTGTCACAGACACCTCAACTGTCACCACTACACCCCGCGTGACGCAGACTGACACCGCCATTGCTACGCAGACCGTCGACAGCTTTACACCGTGCGCTTCGCAAATCGTCGCTGCCGGTGCTCAGCCGTTTCGTCGCGCTCTGCCCACGATGGCGGCAGACCAGCAATTTTGGGCTAGAGGAGCCCCCAAGAGCTCGGTTCTGCTTCGACTTGGACAGCAGTCCGGCCTCAAGAACAAATTGGTCGCTTGCAACAAGATCTTCAAAATTGTTGAAGAGCGGATCGCCATCAGATTTCTCCAGAAGACTCAGACCGTCACTGCTGCTCCGCAGACGACCACTCGGCAGACGACGGTCACTGCCACTTCGACTGTCACCGTCGCCCCTCCCCATATATCGGTGACCGAGACGAGCACCGCTGCTACCTCGACGAGCACTGTCTCCACCATCACTACCCAGACTGAGACAGTTTTGACGTTGGTAATTGCCATAGCCACCGCCACGACCACCGCTTGCGCCGCATGCGCTACCAACAACATTGTCAGTAGCATTGACTCTAAGCCCATTACTGATGCTTCGTTTCCACCCAGCATCGTTGACGCAAGCCTCGTGGCCAGCGCCACGGAGTGTTGTGAAACGTGTCAGCGCGACGCTCACTGCCGGTCTTCTTTCTTCGATACCAAGGAAACTTGCTACGTGGTCAGCACAACATGTGCCCAGCCACATATACAGCTTATTTGTCCGGGCCCTCTGGCCAGTTATACACCGTCAGCACACCGTCAGCAATGGCCGATGCGGAAGCATTATTCTCCAGCCGTAAGCGCTAGCAGAGGGGCAGTAGCGCAGTCGCTTTGTCCAGTCAGTGGCCGCCTGCTCCGAGGACAAGCAGGAGGAGACCAAGCCCAAGAAAACAGAGCCAAAGAGACAGCCTAGGGAGTACTTCAATGTGTCGATCTTACTGCGCTTGCTCTTTCGGTGGAAACGACCACTTCGCTGGTGGTGTATGATGTCGAGAGTGGTAGCGAGCGGAGCCCGACGCGTAGATGGGCAATTCCGTGCGTTTCGCCTGGGCGAGCCGCGTTCGACTTGAAAGAAAGCTGCGGGGCGGCTGCGGGGAAAGAAAATAAATAGGCAGCGGCAATACAGAAATGTAAGTATCATCAGGATCTCCTGCACTGAAAGCGCTCACCTCGGGGTACGTTTCGACCTCGCCAACAGAAAGGAATATATAGTAAGACGAGATCCATCTTTGCAGGCCTGTTGTCGTTCACCCACTGCTGCCAAATGACAACGACGCTCAGCCTAATTGCGTGGCCAAAGGGTTTCGAGCCAGGCCTAACGGACAACTTTGCTTCCAATGAGGTGATTGTTGCTAGCCTCGACGCCGCTGCGGTGTGGCGGTGCCTCAACAATACAGACGAGTGGCCAGGCTACTACTCGAACGCCAGTGATATCCGATTTCCCAACGACGACGGTCCCGAGCTCTCGCAAGACGTCTACTTTCGCTTCACCACGTTTGGATTTGCCGTTGAGGCCAAAGTCATCGAGTGGCAGCCACCGACGGATAAGAAGCCAGGACGGGTGTCGTGGCACGGCTGGGTCGAGGGGGATCAAGATCACCGGCTGGATGTCATCCACGCGTGGATCATCGAGGATCTCTCGCACAATCGTGTCAGGGTTCTCACCCAAGAAACTCAGATTGGCAAGCCGGCCAAAGAGCTGGCATCGGTCCTGCCCAATCCCATGATCAACGGCCATCAAGAGTGGCTCGTCGGCCTCGTCAAGTGTGCACGATCCAAACAGTTGGCATGATACCCTCTCCCTGCACGTTTCTCCAGGAATCATCATCTCTGTATTTTCAGAAAGCAACGGTGGTCCGGGAGCGGCGCCAAGTCCGAAAGACGTAAAGGAGAGATTAACATTTCGAAATCAACGTCGAGTTCTTGCCCGCGGACTTGGTCCGAGGCCTCTGCGAGCAGACCACGTCATAGGGTTAGGCTGTGACAATCTCTAGCTTATATCACGAGTCGTAGTGCGCAGAACAAGACCCAGAGTGAACATAGTCGTCTGACATTGATTGCGATCGGCCGGTCGTGTGTGAGGTTGAAAAGGAGCGATGTCGAGGGTTTACCAGCGGGGCTGGTCATTGCTGATCCGTACCATATCAATGCCGGCATCGAGCCAGTCGAGTCCGGCTTCTTTAAGTACCTTACCCTTGTCATCGTACTGTGCCTCTCTGAATGCGAGCTTGTACCCAAGCAGGTCCATCTCGGGGACGCTCTGATCGGCGTCGGGCGTCCACAGCGAAGGACAACCACCGACACCCTGGTCCATGTAGCTGCTTCCGTCGATTCTGATAGCGGCGCGAGGGATCTCATAGGATCCCAAACGGCTCACAGAAGGAGTTGGGGGAGCAGGGAGGGGGACACTCGTCAGCAAATACGACGGAGGTTTGTCCCGAAAATCGCGCTGCATTGGTCGGTCGGCGCTAGAAGCTGGCGGACGTGAACGACCGTGGGTTGCGGGCTACTGACCGTCGAGTGGCGGTGGCTCGGTGGCGGGGGGTTGGGTTGGTTGGTGTAGGTGTTTGTCCCTCTTTGCGGTGGATCTTGCCTGTTGGACGAGCTGGTCAAAGTGCGACTTGTTGGAGCTGACCCAGGTCTGGCGCTGGCGCTCTACCTGGGCGGTGTGATCCTTTGCCGAGGCGCGAGTGCGTTCCCAGGCGGCCAGCTCCTTGCGAAGCTGTGCGGCGGTGCGCCTCGCCTTTGTCGAATCGAGGTTGGCGTTCCAGAGGTTGATCCACTGTCGATGACGCTCGACGAGGCGTTCGCGGTCGCCGGCGGTGGGCAGGCCGGCGTCGTCGAGCAGCTTGCGCAGCTCGCGCTCGGAGCGCAGGTTGTACTGCGGCCGAACGAGCCGCTTTTCCATGGCCGCTGCGCTCTCGGTGTTGGAGGTCGAGGTCGAGGTGGATGTGGATGTGGAGGCCGAGGCGTTGGAGGTGAACCAGGAGGTGGTGGAGGGTTTGGATCGCGGGGCGAGTCCGCGCTCTTCGGGTGTGGGCTCGGGAAAGCCCGGATGGCAGTTTGCGCTGTCGAGATGGCGGTTGAGCGCGGTGACGGTGAATCGGTGGCTGCAGATGGGACATTGGACGAGGTCGTCGGCCTTTAGCTCGCGGTCCGGCTGGCGTTCCGGCTGTGCGGGTTCGCCAGCATCAATGTAGTCCGAGTCGTCGTCGTCGTGGACGGTGAGGGGCGATGAGCGGGAGCCTGTGGATGCGTCTGGTGGGGCGGGATTGGGGTTGGGGTTGGGGTTGGAGTCGATGCGGATGCGTTTGGACCTGCGTGGACTTGGAGTGCTGGCTGTGCGTGGTGATTGCGGCGTGGCGTTCGCCGTGGTGGTGGTGGTGGTGGTGGTGGTGGTGGTGGGCGGCGGTTGTGCCTGGAGGCGAGCGAGAAAGAGGCGAGCGCGCTTCCACTCGAGTGCGGTGATTTCGAGGAGGGGTTGTGGGACGAGTTCCGAGTCGTAGGCCTTGTTCTGCCTGCATTTGGGGCAGAAGCTGCCGCTGTTGCCGGACTGGTTGATGTGTGTGCGGATGCAGGTGGAGCAAAAGGTGTGGTTGCAGCGCTTGAGCGAGACGGGCGACGAGTAGATGTCAAAGCAGAGCTCGCAGCGGAGCGAGGCGTCGAGGTTGCGCAGCGCGGCAAAGTCGCCGTGCCAGTCCGAGGGGTCGGTGACGTCGTGCATCATCGCAGCGACCGCGGAAGAAGAGGAGGACGAGGAGGAGGTGAAGGTGGAAGGTTGCATGGTGAAGAGGGAGGGTGAGGGTGAGGGTGCATGCTGCGCATGGCGTAACGTGGTTGGTATGGTGGTGAGTGAGCAAGCAATCCAAGCAGCGCAGAGTTGATCTCGAATCGTCGATTGCGAAGTGCGAAATGCGAAGTGCGAAATGCGAAATGCGAAATGCGAAATGCTCAGCCGTGTGGAGTGGCCAGCCGGGCGGCTTGGTGTGGCGTTGGTATGTGAACGCAATCCCGTTCTGCTGAGAACAACACGGTTTCTTGGCGCAGTTGGTTAGCGCGTCTCCTTAACAATTCTGATCTGCTCGGATCGTTAGGGCTTACGGAGGAGGTCGCCGGTTCGAACCCGGCAGAAATCAGTCCTTTTTTTTTTTTTTGGTTCGAGGACGTCGGGATGGCCGAGTGGGGCGGGTGTGGTTGTGGTTGTGATTGTGACGAGTCGACTCTGTTCGGCACGTCCGTGCTCGTCGGTCGACGCCGTGTCGCATCGCGTCGGGAGGGGTCCGAGCTTGGGCAGACGTCACGCGCCGACTTGGAAATCGCATTTCGCTGCATTTCGCCGCACTTTGCGGCATTTCGCCCGAGACGGCTCGCCCGAGACGGCTCGCCCGAGACGGCTCGTCGTCGTTGTTGCGCCAACACTGCAACGGTGCCCGGCGAGACGTCTGATGGCGAGCGCCGCCCTTTTTTTTCCCCCTGCGAGTGAGCCTGCCTTGGGCTGCGTGGGCGATTGGCGCGGTTCATTTCGAGCGAGCAAGCGCCGTCGCCATCCCTTTGTCGCCTACCCATCATCACGCGCCCACAGCATGCTAGCCTAGCCTCCCCTCCCCTCCAGCATTCACTCACTCGGCATCCGCACCATGTCCCAACAACACGCAGAGCATGAGCATGAGCATGCCACCCTCCCCTCTCGCCCACGTCGCGACTCGTCCCCCTTGTCAGACGCTTCCCAAAAGCCAGCAACAACAGCACCCCCGCGTCGCCTCACCACCACCACCACCACCACCGCCGACGACGACGACGACGAGCAAGATGACGTGAAACCAGCACACCTCCAACTCGACCGCACCAAGGCCGCAGACTTGTCCCCCACCTCGTCCCGCAACACCTCGCCCTCCCGCTCATCCGCAAAGCCAGACCGCACCCACCTCCTCGAGGCCGAAAACGACCCCGACCTCTACGGCCTCCGCAGATCCGGTCGCGCAAGCAGAAAATCCTACACCGACCTCAACGACGACGACGACGATATCCCCAATTCGGGCGATGACGACGACGACGCCGCAGCTGCAGCAGCAGCAGCAGCAGCCTCCGTCTCGCGCTCCTCCTCCTCCTCGGACAACGACGACGACGACGCCTCCCAGGACGACGAGTTCGACCCGCCCAAGTCCAAGCAAAAGCGCAAGCTCAAGCTCAAGCGCTCCTCGGCGCCACGCCTCGACTCGGCAGACCTCGAGGCCTCGCGCGTCTCGAGCCGCAACGGCAGGCGCATCCCCAACTACACCGACGACTATGCAGACCTCGGCGACGACGACCCCTTTGAGGACGAGGCAGACGAAATCGCACAGTCCCACGCAGGCCACGCAGACAACCTCGACCAGGAGGAGGACGTCATCGAGAGCATCGTCGGCCACGAGCGCCACGAGGACCGCCTCGACGACAAGCACGACTCGCCCACCCAGAACCTCCGCTTCATCGTAAAGTGGAAGGGCTACTCCCACCTCCACAACACGCACGAGACCTACGACTTCCTCCGCCCCTACCGCGGCTTCAAACGCGTAGACAACTACATCAAGTCGGTCTACCATCGCCAAGCCGCCCTCCTCGCAGATCCAAACGCCTCGCCCGAAGACATCGAGGCGCTCCAGATCGAAAAGGAGCGCCAGCAGCAGCTCATCGACAGCTTCAAGACCGTCGAACGCATCCTCGCACAACGCGACAACCACGCCACCAAGGACATCCCCTACCCGCACCTCGCCTTCCTCGTAAAGTGGAAGGGCCTCCCCTACGCAGACTGCACCTGGGAGGCAGAGGAGGAGATCAAGGACATCGCCGCACAACCCATCGCCGCCTACCTCGCACGCTCCGCCTCCATCACCGTCCCCTGGCGCTCCCAGTCCTTCGCGCACGCACGCCCAAAGTACACCCGCATGACCGAACAGCCCGCCTACATCAGCGCAGGCACCCTCAAGGACTTTCAGATGACCGGCCTCAACTGGCTCGCCTACCTCTGGTCCAAACGCGAGAACGGCATCCTCGCAGACGAGATGGGCCTCGGCAAGACCGTGCAGACCGTCGCCTTCCTCTCCTACCTCTTCCACTCGTGCTACCAGTACGGGCCCTTCCTCGTCGTCGTCCCCCTCTCCACCCTCCCCGCCTGGATGAACCAGTTCGAGCACTGGGCGCCCGACCTCAACGCCATCGCCTACATCGGCAACAGCGCAAGCAGAGACATGATCCGCCAGTACGAATTCGGCCCGCCCAAAAAGATGATCTTCAACGTCCTCGTCACCACCTACGAATTCATCCTCAAGGACCGCGCCGAGCTCGGCCAGATCAAGTGGCAGTACCTCGCCGTCGACGAGGCCCACCGCCTCAAAAACTCCGAAGCGCAGCTCTACGAGGCGCTCAACAGCTTCCACGCCGCCGGCAAGCTCCTCATCACCGGCACGCCCCTCCAGAACAACGTCAAGGAGCTCATCGCCCTCCTCCACTTCCTCCGCCCCGATCAGTTTGACCTCGACGTCGACTTTGACATCAACAACGTCGACCAGACCGTCATCAAGGAGCTCCACGAGAAGCTCGACAACGTCATGCTCCGGCGCCTCAAGAAGGACGTCGTCAAGGAGCTCCCCACAAAGTCCGAAAAGATCCTCCGCGTCGAAATGTCGGCCATGCAGCAGCGCATGTACAAGGCCATCCTCACCCGCAACTACTCGCTCCTCAGCGGCGCCACCACCGCCCAGTTCTCGCTCCTCAACATCGCCATCGAACTCAAAAAGGCCTCCAACCACCCCTACCTCTTTGACGGCACCGAGGTCATCTCGGACAGCCGCGACGAGACGCTCAAGGGCCTCGTCATGCACTCCGGAAAGATGGTCCTCCTCGACAAGCTCCTCGCCCGCCTCAAGGCCGACGGACACCGCGTCCTCATCTTCAGCCAGATGGTCCGCATGCTCGACATCCTCTCCGACTACATGTCGCTCCGCGGCTACCTCCACCAGCGCCTCGACGGCACCGTCTCCTCCGACGTCCGCAAGAAGGCCATCGAGCACTTCAACGCAGACGGCTCGCCCGACTTTGCCTTCCTCCTCTCCACCCGCGCCGGCGGCCTCGGCATCAACCTCGAGACCGCCGACACGGTCATCATCTTTGACAGCGACTGGAATCCGCAGAACGACCTGCAGGCCATGGCCCGCGCGCATCGCCTCAACTCCAAGTTCCACGTCAGCGTCTTCCGCCTCCTCACAAAGGACACGGTCGAGGAGGACGTGCTGGAGCGCGCAAAGCGCAAGATGGTGCTCGAATACGCCATCATCCACCAGATGGACACGTCCGGCACCAACTTTGCCCCCAAGGGCTCTGCCAAGAACCAGCCGCAGTTCAGCAAGGAGGAGCTCGGCGCCATCCTCAAGTTTGGCGCCCAAAACATGTTCAAGAGCGACAACGAGGACGGCCAGCAGAAGAAGCTCGACGAGATGGACCTCGACGACATCCTCTCGCACGCCGAAGCGCACGAGACCGAGGTCGACCCCACGGGCAGCTCGGCAGGCGGTCAGGAGTTCCTCAAGTCGTTCGCCCAGGTGCAGGACTTTAAGGCCGACGTCAGCTGGGACGACATCATCCCGCTCGAGGAGCGTCAGAAGGTCGAAGAGGAGGAGCGCAAAAAGGCGGTCGAGGAAGCCGCCGCCGCCGCAAGCTCGTCGCGCCGACGCGCCGCCGCCCAGGTGGCGCCGGGCGCGTACGACAATGGCGAGGCCGACGACCGCGCCACCTCGCCCGGCGCGGGCAAGGACGCCGCCAGCAAACGCTCGCGCAAGACGGCGGCGCAGCGCTCGGTCGAGATGAAGGAGCGCGACCTGCGCGTGCTCATCCGCGGCATCCAGCGATGGGGCGACATCCGCTACAAGACCGATCCCATCATCAAGGAGGGCAAGCTGCAGGACAAGAACCGACAGGTGCTCTACCAGATCTCGGACGAGCTCGTCAAGACGTGCGAGGAGGCGGTGGCCGAGCACAACGCCTTTATGAAGGGCAAGCAGGAGCGCGGCGAGGAGATCTCGTCGGCGCTGCGCCAGAAGGCCGTGCTCGTCTCGTGCCGCGGCATCACGGGCATCAATGCCGAGACGGTGCTCATCCGCCACTACGACCTCCGGCTGCTCGCCGAGTCGCTCGACAACGCCGACGATCCGCTGCAGTGGCGCGTCCCCTCGGAGCACCTCAAGGCTACGCTCAACTGGGCCGGCGGCTGGGACGCCAAGGACGATGCGATGCTGCTCGTCGGCATCTGGAAGTACGGCTTTGGCGCGTGGGAGCAGATCGAGACCGATCCGGACCTCGGCATGGAGGGCAAGTTCTTCCTCGAGGAAGGCAAGAAGGCCAACCAGGAGCCGCAGGCGGCCGAGAAGGACGCGCCTCGCAGCGGCACCTCGGGCCCGCCGCAGGGCAAGCCGCGTCCGATCCCCAACGCGATCCACCTCGTCCGTCGCGGCGACTACCTGCTCAAGGTGCTGCGCGAGTACGACGACAATGCCAAGGCGTACCAAAAGAGCCTCGCCGAGGGAGGCGGCAAGAGCAGCAAAAAGGCGCGGAAGAGTCCGTCGCCGACCCACTCGCCGGCGCCGGCAGGCAAGGCGGGACGAGGCGCTTCGGGGTCCGCTGCGGCCGACAAGCGGCGTCCGGCGCCCGTCTACTCGTCGGACTCGTCGGACGAGAGCGAGTACTCGAGCATGGACGAAGCCGAGTGCAAGGAGCTGATGCGTCCGTGCAAGAAGCAGCTCAAGCGGCTGCGCGACGGGACGGACGATCTGGAGCGCGACCAGAAGGTGTCGGTGCTCAAGGAGTGCCTCTCGGCGATCGGCGGCCACATTGACCATCTGCTCGAGACGAAGTTCGCCAGCCTCTCGTCCAAGGACAAGGACCGCTGGTTCCACCATCTCTGGGCGTTTTCCGCCTTCTTCTGGCCCAAGAAGGTCAAGCCGTCCAAGCTGCGCGCCATCTTCAACAAGCTCGTCATGACCGGGCCGACGACGACAACGACGACGACGACGACGACGGCAGCAGCGCCCGCAGCGTCGGCAGCCGCGCGCGGAGCTGCGAGCGGCGGAGCCGGATCGCCCAACGCGGCGAGCGGCCGAGTCAAGAGCGAGAGCGCGAGTGCGGCTAGCGAGAGTGGAGGTGGACATGGCAGCGGTGGTGGATCGGCGCCGATCGAGATCAAGCGCAAGGCGAATCCGCTGCAGGATGCTCCGATCCCCAAGAAGCCGCGGACGTCGATGGAGCCCTCGGGAGGTCGGGGCTACGGCAACGGCTACGGCGGCTCGCCTGGTGGAGGCAATGCGCCTTACGGCGCACCCTACTATCCGCCGCAGCAAGGGGGCTATGGCGGAGGAGGAGGAGGAGGAGGAGGAGGGCATGCAGCCCATCCGGGACCGCCGCCGCCACCGCCGCCGGCGCACGCGTACGGCGGCGGCGGCGGCGGAGGACGCGAGTCGTATCCGCCCGGCGCGTATGGTGATCGACGCGAGTCGCCGTACCGCGAGGGCCGCGATCGCGACTACCGCGAGCCAAGGTACGCCTATCCGCCGCCGCCGCCTCCGCCGAGTGGCGGCGGCTACGGCGGCTACCAGTCGTATCCTCCACCTCCGCCTCCTCCGCACGGTCACGGCTACGACTACCGTGGATGAGCGAGCATAGCAGCGTCCGAAATGCAAAGTGTGAATCGTGCAGCATGGACCCGAGCGAGAGTGAGGATACGAGCGACGGTCTAACATAACTGTGCGCTGCGGGCACGGGGCACTTGATGAGTGCCACGCCGCTCAGTCGTCAGTCACGAGTGGCTTGTGCCATGCATGCATCGAGAGAAGCAGCACGGTCGATTTCGCCGCGAGTAGCTAGCCTCCCACCACCATCATCCCATCGACACCCCCCCCCCCCCCCCGCGGCGCGCGCTTCGACTCGTCTCTTCTCATCATGCCGCATGCGTTGGCAGCCTAAACCCCCATCATGTCGGCGTCACCCTGGCTCTCTGCATCCGATGCGCAACACACGCCTGGTCTCGTCACGCCGGCCGACGTGGATCCCTGGGCTGCCATCGACGGGGACCGTGACCTTCTGCAGCCCGGCACAGCACATCATGCCCAGCATCGCCAGCAGCAGCTTCGCAGTCGCAAGTCGTCTTCGTTCCTAACCTCGGCCTCGGCTTCCTCGGCAACCACATCCACTTCGCACGTCGTAGATCGACATCCCCTCCGCTCGCCTTCTCCCGGCCAAGGGCTCGGCGCGTCGACGCGGCCCGAACCATCACGCAGACCGTCGGCAGTGGCGGCCGAATGGAAGGCCATCGGCGCGGGGCTCGCGGGCCTCTTTGGCGCCTCGTCCTCCTCCACCAGCTCCGCGGGCTACACCTGGCCCGCCGATCCCGCCTCCAGCTCGACCTCGACCTCGACCTCGATCTCGCGTGCGTCTCGATCGACCCACACTCTGGACTCTGCCGATGCGGACGACGAGGCGAGGAAAGGGCGGCCGGCCAATACGGTCGAAAGTACGCTCGGTCGCCTCGAAGACTGGTTCGGTCTCCGACAGCCGCACCACCCTCCACCACCCACTCGCTCGCATGTCCAACGCCACGCCTCGTCCTCCTCCTCCTCCTCCGCCGCCACCGCCACCACCACGGCTTCGACTGGTGGGCAAGAGGGGGATTTGGTGCGGGTGCTGATGCATCCCGTGGCGGCTGGCGATACGCTAGCCTCGCTGGCGCTGCACTATGGAGCCGACATCCAGGTGCTGCGCAAAGCCAACCGACTCTGGCCAGGCGATCCGGTGCAGATCCGCAATACACTCTACATCCCCGTCGACAGCTGCAAACATCGTCCGCCCAACGCCGAGATCAAGCTGCTCCCCTCGCGCGCCGGCGCCATCGCCTCGGAGAATGCGCCGTCGGCGGCGGCGGCGGCGGCGGCGGCGGCGGCGACGACGCTGGCGTTTGTACCGAGGCCGGAGGAGCAGGATCTGCTCACGGGCACGCCGGTTGCAGAGATCGCAAGCATGGACTTCACAGCACAAGCCATCGGAGCGGCGCGGGCGTCGGATCCTGTGGCGCAGTTCATGCCCGAGACCAACATGACCTACACCGACTCGCCCGCGCCCGCGCGAGCAGCCACCGCTAGCACGGCGAGCTTGACGCCCGGGCTTCGCGCGCTTAACCAAGCCCACGCCGCCAAGGCCAGCCGGACGACGGCGGGGTCGAAGCCGCCGAGCGTCGCCGCCTCGGCTTCGGGCGCAAGCTCGGGCTTCGTACCTCCGCGCGCGCCCATCCACGTGGCAAAGGTGCCCGCCGACCAGCTGCGCTTCTTTGCCAACGAGGCCAAACCCTCCAGCACTGCCGCCAGTACCGTGCGCAAGCCGGGCCCGGGCGATGCCGACTACCGCCCTGGCGCGAGCGGGATCGACGACCTCCTCGCGCTCTCCGCCGCGCCCAACGGCACCAGCAACGCCAGCACTGCCAGCACTGCGGTGCCGCGGCCGGGCTTATCACGCAACATCTCGATCAGCACCACTTCTGCGTCTGCTGCGGAAGACGAGGAGGACGAGTGGCGGCCGAACACGTGGCACTTTGGCAGCAGTACGCACAAGTCGGACGCCAAACCGACAGGGGCAGGGGGTGGGTATGCGGGATGGAACGATGCGCCCGCTGCAGATGCGATTGTGGCGCAGGCGTACGATGGGGGAGGGGGGCATCGACGACGCCAGGCGCAGAACTCGCATCGGCTGTTGTACGATCTCGCGGCGGGACTGCCGGCCAATCCGGGCAAGGCGAGCAAATGGGCGCGGCCGATCACGTTTGGTGACTCGCTCCCCACCACGACCACTCCTACACCGAGCAGTGGAGGTCTGGCAAAGGGCAAGGGTGGGCTGGGACGCTTGTTGGACGACACGATCCGAGGCAGGATCAGCGTCGAAACGGCGTTAGGGACCGCACTCGACGGCGTGAGACCCAAACCCACTTCCACTCATCCTCCACCTCGCCGCACTCCTCAAGTCGGTGCAGTCTCGACCACCGTGCGGCGCGAGGAGCGAGTAGCGTCCGTGCCGACACCATCGCCGACGCCATTGCCGGCACAACCGAGCAGCAGCAGCCGCCTCGACTGGACAAAGCGCAAGGACGATTAGATCGCACCTCTCCTGCCGCGTTTACCGCATCGCATCGCATCGCATCGCATCCCCCACCCCCCCATTCCGCCTCTCTCGTCTTTTAGTCTTGCAAGCAACAAGCATCACGATCCATGTCTCACCGCCGTGTCTGCACCTGTCGTTGCTTTTGGCCATCATCGCACACCCGTCGCATCTGTCAGCATGACCATCGCATCTCGCTCTGCTGAATTCCGTGAGAGGCTTGCAAGCAAGACGCAGGTTCGACCGTCGTGGAGCCGTGTACGCTTGCTTGGCCCTCCAAGCCGTCGACGCGGTCCGGGCGTCAACTCTGACCGCTGGAAACGAGACGGGTTCGAGGGTTTCTTTGGCTGCGGTTTGCACCGTTCCCAACTCAGTAGCCCCCCCGAGGCGGTGTGGGCGGGAAGGGCTGGTTAAGTGCGTGCCCGCATCTGTACTCGTGCGGGCCTCGGCTCGGATGTCAGTCATCGAGACGACTCGCAGCAATCGTACCCACCAAGCGCTCCACGTCGCACCCGTCCAGACCAGCTTCCGAATCATCCTCACCTCCACCCTCATCCTTCGGCGCCGTGGCGTGCCCTGATGTTGTGCGGCCTCTTGCATCTCGTCCCTCGCCAGCGTCCATCTGGTGAGTGCCGCAGCGGCCTGCGCCAGGCTTGTACGTTCCACGCAAACAAACAAGACCTTGAGCGAGTGAGATCCGAACAGGCTGTCCACAAACTCGGATCAAGCGGCGAAAGGCCACGACGATGAGCATGCGAACAGAGCCATGGCGGGCCGGCGGTCAATGTGCTCCGAAACGTGAGACTCCGAGTTTCGGCTTTTTCGCCGCCTACCCCGCCCAACCGTCTCGTGCTCAGCCCTCGACGGTCACCGCGGACAGCTGCGCCTGGATGCTGAGTCCTCCTGAACAGAGCGTCCCAGCCGTGATGAGTGACTCGTGCGTCTGGTACAACTCCGACTCTGCACCTTGGCCGGTTCATTGCAGATCCTACTTCCAACGGGACGAGGCAAAGGTGTCAGCAAAGGAAAAAGGTGACTCGCCGACTTCGGAAAACCAGCTTCCGAAGCTGACACCGACTTTTGGGAAGAACAATTAGATAGATTGCCGAGGTCGGACGGACGGATCCACCTCACCCTCTGTCGTCCAACCGCTCTCCTCATCGCCCATCTACCCCTGCTCCCACCGTGGCCACAGCTGCATCGTCGAGGCTATAAACTTGCCGGCGCGACGTCGAGCTGACCGATTCTTCCCGGCACACCACCTCGATCGCCCGCGTGCCAGATATAATGACGAGACTCGATGGAGGCCAAGCCCCCTCGCACGCCGCCGGGCATCCCACCACCAAGATGACCGCGATGGCAACCTCACCGGCTTCGTGCGGTACGGCTGGTACGACTGGGACGACTGGGACGGTGGGCAAGCCGCGCGTGGAGCTGAGCGACCAACAGCGGGATGGGCTCGAGCTCAAGGTGATGCGTCATACGCGCTCCTCGCCGATCCCTGCTGACGAGCTGGACGCCTTCCGAGCGCTGGTCAACGATTCGTTCCGCGGCAAGTACCACGACGACAACTTTGGCGACAAGCTGCGCTATCCGACGGAGCAGGACCTGCTCGACGATCTCAACCACGACGATGCTGGCGGATGGGCCTTTGTCCTCTCCACCCCCGACGCCATCGCCGTCGCCTGCGCCAAGGTCACCTTCAGCGGAGAAGGCATGGACGGAGCCCCGGGCATACACAACGCCCCCGACCCGCACTTTACTGCCGCCGTAGACGAGGCGGATCTGCCCGTGTATTGGTTGGGTGCGCTGGGTTCCATCGCTCCAGGCACCGGGGCGACGATCGTCTCCAAGATCAAGCAGTTCCTCGCAGAGCTCCCCGGCGCCGAGGCTGGGTATACGCTCAAGGCCTACACCGTGGCCGAGTGGGGCGTCAACAGCACCTACGCCATCCCACTCGACTCGCCGCTCCTCAAGTTCTTCCGCGCGCAAGGCTTCCACGTCTCGGACTACAGCTGGAAGCCGCCAGGCACCTGGGCGAGCTACTACGGCGGATGCCTCGCCGGCCTCGAATACAGGCACAGGCCATGATATCTAGACAGCTGGGAAAGAATGGGGAAATGCCAAAACTTGTACAAACGCTCGCACTGGCGCCGTCGACATGTGGCTCGTTGGCATAGCCGTCGCAGGATCGTCGCTGGCGGCGGGATCCGGATGCTGCCGCGTGCCGTGCATGGCGTCGTCGAGGACATGTGTGCCGTAGCCCGGCGTGGATCACCCGCCGATTGTTAAGAGCGCTTCGCCGAGGAGGAACGATGACTTGAAGAAAGCAAGGAAAGGGGTGGATGCACCGTGGTTCTTCCTCGAGCCCTTTGCCGGGAGAGCAGCTCACTCGCGCTCGGCCTTGTGGCGCTTTCCCTTGCCCATGGTCCTGTCCTTAGCGTCAGAGGGAGCGTGGGGTAGCTGCTGCGACATGTTCTTGTGCCCCGCCCACTGCCGCCCCGCAAGGAAACAACGATTGTCACCTCAGCATTTCAGTCTCGTGCCTTGCTACGCCCGCGAGGGTCGGAATCGGCAACGTACCTTGGGTATGTCGTCGTCGAGGTCCATCACGCGCTCGGCGTAAAAAATGTGCGCGGTGGGCGCGAATGCGGCGGGCACACGATCGTCTGCAAAAGTGAACGACGATGGATAGCTGGTGGCATCGGCCGCAGATGAACACAACAGTCACCGTGAAGTCGAGAGCAAAAGGCAAGACGAGAGATGGTCAGACCGGACCGCACGGCGACGAAGCGAAGGGGCAATCGAGCGGCAATGTTCTCACGCCATGACCATGTTGCGTCCCTCGTCACTGTCGATCCCGAAACGGCAATGATAAAAGCTCGGAGGTTGAGCGTACAGTTCTACAGCCAGGACTCCAACGCAAGGGGCGCGGGGATGCTTACGCCATGGGACTGCGGCAGTTTCTGCAGCTGATCTTGCAGGGAACGCTGTGTGCGCTGTGACGGTGGTGGGTGGAGAAAAAGTCGAGGTCGAGCGGATCGCAGTGCCGGGCGAGGCGGACCGAGGTCTTGTGGAAGAGCGCCGCCCACTGGAACGGCGCCCCGTGCAAGCGCTGGCACTGCTTGCAGTGGCAGTGCTTGGCATCAATCGGATCGCCGTGATACTCAAACTCGACTGTCCAACAACCGGCCCCCCAAGAGAGGTGCGCACAAAGTCAGGTTCGAGCTGCCCCTTGGCGCCGCTTCTCCCACGAGCAACTTACGCTTGCCGCACCAGCAGCTGGCTCGATACTTGACGCGAAACTCGGCGCTCTCCCACGCGTACGGCGGCTGCGAAGCCAGTGCGAGGATGGCAAACAGCACGCCAGTCGGGATCTGGTCAGCTTTGTGCCGACAGCGATGCAGGGTCGCCCCGAGGTGGTGAAACGAGGTCCAACATTCCTTGCACGTACCTTTTGCAGATAGCCCTGTTCGCTTCCGCCATCGTGACTCGGGATCTCGCCGTTCCACCCCGCTACAAGGCGATAGTCGCGAGCAGCGGCCGTAAAGATGTCAGTCTCCCTTGCAAAGATGCTCTCGGGTGGAACTGCGCGTGCTCACTGTTGGGAGGCTCTGTTGCGGCGTGGCCTTGACTCGTCTGACCGTTGCGTGCCGAGCCGCCGCCGCGGTTCTGGCTCTCGTTGCTCGTACGCGGTTCGGACATGATGGCAACCGAACGGTGGAACTGGTTGGCAAAAGGGGCAGCGACTTCTCTGCGGCGAGAGAGCAAAAAGCGTGTAGGGGCTAAGAGAAGGGACAGCAACGTACCATGCTCCTATGGGGAGTCGCTTGAAGGGGCCTTTTCAAAGCCTCTCTTGTTTGCGAAGGGTGGTCAAGCTTGCCTAAGCCATCGCCTCGCCAGGCCAGGGGGGGCATGCTTACAGCACACAGCGTGTCGAGGCTAGCAGTGACGTGAGAGCCGTGGACATGGAGCGACGCATCTGCTTCTCGCCCCTTGCGCGGCCCACGGACGTCGACACGGCTCACACGACAAGCGGCAGCAAACAGAGGAGGCACGTGAGATGTCAGAAACCCAGACGGATGAACATGTCTGTCCTGTTCGGGCGTGTGGACACGAGCAGGGCCGCATCATGCATCTGGCTGGAGCTGGAGCTGTGTGCATCTGCACCCTTGTTCGTGCTCACTCATGGCTACCACCGAGGCAAAGGTTCTGGCTGACTCCCCTCGCGAGACGTCAAGATGAGCCAAGCCTGACAAGGTGGAGAAGTCGGCGGCCTCGCTCAGATCCTCATCAGTCATCCCATCCAAACCCTGCTGTCGGGTTACGCATTTCGGCCAACCAGCCCAGCTTTCTCACTTTCTTCGAAAGGTGGAGGAAAATGTGGTTGATTTTGCCGGAGGATAAAAATGGCAAAAAAAAAAAAAAGAAATGCTCCGTACTGGGCTCGAACCAGTGACCTTCCGTTGTTAATATGAACTCAGACAATGCTGAGGCACCGTGTATTAGACGGATGCGATAATCCAACTACGCTAACGAAGCTTCATGGCCTGCGGAGCGCATATTGCATACATATAGCCAGTCAATTTGGATAGAACAAGCGAGACTTGTGCGCTCAAGCGTCCGTCCTCGATTCGCCGAGGCAGCGCAGCCTCGCATGCCTTCTCGTCACACGGACATTCCACGCGCTCGCAAGTCCTTCTTGCGCGTCAGCAGTTGGAGCTGGCTACCGCTCACGGAAAGCAACAAGAGCGTCAAGTCATGCGCATGTTTCGCAGGAGTGATCCGATGAGACGAGGCAACGAACGAGGAACACGGTGTGGCATTGCTCTGACGACGACTATCTATGCGGGAAGTGGATCGTCATACGATGTTTGTGTGGTTGGAAGAGGTGGGTTAGTGGCGGGCTTACAGAGCCGAGGCACCGGTGATGATGTCGACGAGGTCGTTGGTAATGGCAGCCTGTCGACCTCGGTTGTAGATCATGTTGAGCGACGAGATCATGTCACCGGCGTTCTTGGAAGCGTTCTGCAGAGGGCAAGCGGAGAGAGTCGGACCAGTTAGCGTCTACTACACGGGCAAAGAGGGATTTCGAGAGCTGAGGAAGCGGGATACTCACGTCCATGGCGTTGCGCTTGGAGTTGATCTCGGAAGCGTGGCCCTCGACGAGGGCGGCGTAGATGGCGTTGGCAAAGGCGAACTCGGCGAGGTCCTTGGTGACGTCGTCCTCCTGTTCGTAGAGCTTGAACTGGGTGGCGTTGCGGAGGGCGTTCTCGGAGAAGACCTCGATGACGTCGGACTCGAAGGAGAGCGCCGAGACGTACTTGTTGTAGATGAGGTTGACCTTGTCAAACTCGATGCCCGACTTGATGATCTGGTCTGCGATGGCGGTGGCGTCGGCAAAGGTGGGGACGTCCTTGCCGATCTGGTTGAAGGAGAGGGCGAGGTTCTTGGGAAGCGCACGGCCGAGCTGGGCCTTTGACTTTTCGCCGAGGACGATGATGGCGGGACCGTCCGAGGAGTTGGCGTCGCCGGCAGCGGCGCCGATCTTCTGGAACTCGGCCTTGGTGCGCTTGGTGACGGAGGAGTGGATACCGCCGCAGAGGCCCTTGTCGGAGGAGACGACGATGAAGAGCTGGCGACCGCCCTCGGGAGCGACGGCCTCGGAGTTCTTGAAGATCTCTGCGGATGGCGAGGTGGAGGCAAGTGGAAGGTGGATGGATGTTGTTGTTGAGCGAGGCTGGACGAGGGTGCGGTGGGCGTGAGGATGCTAGATGGACTTACCGTTGTTGGCCTCACCGTAGGCCTTGGCAGCGGCCATGGCGCGCTGGGCCTTGTTGAGCTTGGTGGAGGCAATCATCTTCATGGACTGTGTGTAGCAAGGTGATGGGCGCAAGAAGGTGGCGAGGCAAGGGAGAACGGCGGAAGAGGGTGATCAGGATGCGGCGTCATGAGAGAATGCGATGTGGGTGCGGTGGATGAGACGCGATGCAGGCTGTGCTGAGGGTCGAGGCTGCTCTATTGCAGAGCCAGCGAGCGTTGTGTGTCGAGGGGTGATGGTTTGGTTGGAGGGGATCGATGGGCGATGCGGGCTGGCGAGACCTACCTTTGTGATCTTTTCGATGTTCTTGACCGACTTGATGCGCTGCTCGGTCTCGCGGAGGGGAGCGGCGTTGGAGGCGGACGAGTGGAAGCCGGCACGAGCGGCGACTGCGATGGGGGCGACGGCGGCCGAGTTGAGTGCGGCGGCCATGGCCGGGCGGGCTGCACGAGGAAGCATTGCCATTGTGACGGACGAGGATGGAGCGGAGGGCGAAGAGGATGACGAGGTGAGGAGGTGGCAGAGTCGGAAGGGAGGGGAGGAAGCGAGACTGAGATGGAGGCACTCTCTGGCTCTGGCTCTGGCTCTGGCGCTAGCACTGGCTCTGGCACCGGCACTGGCTCTGAGCGCAAAGGCGGATCTTCGCAGCGTCGGCCCATCCGCGATTGCTCTCTGTGTTGAGGCAGCTTCGAAAAGCGCGCGGGTGAGCCAAGTGCCCGCACAGCGTCGGTTCCGGATTCACCCTCTCTGCCTTGCTCTGCGCTGCTCTGCCTTGCTCTGCCTTGCAATATTCGGTCCAGCCGAATCCAAACCAGCCGCCGCGCCCTCGAATACAAATTCCTCAATTCACCCCACTCGATCACAATTCAAATCAAATCTGCACCGCGCCCTCTCTCACGCAAACTCTCTCGCACGAGTCGAGCACGCCAGTTGAGAAGAAAGGGTCGCGCAGCTCAAAAGCTCGGATTCCACGCGCAGCCGCTGCAACAGCACTGCACCAGCACTGCACCAGCACTGCACCAGCACTGCACCAGCACTGGCCCGGCACTGGCCAAGTCGAGTCAAGGCCACAATCGAGTGGAGAAAGGCAGAGCAAGCAAAAAACGCAAAGGCTGAGCTCGATCTCGCCAGGCGCTTCCAACACCACCATCCACTCTACTCTACTTGATCAAGCGCGCCCTCTCCCTCGTCATCGCCGCGCTCACCACCCTCGAATCGCACACGACGACGCGCGACGACCTCCGTCCAACTCTCTCCGCCATGTCGGACGCCGACACGCTCAACAACGCCGCTTCCGCAGCACCCGCAGACCTCCCAGAGCAGCAGAACCAGTCCGCAGACCTCTTTGGCGGATTGAAGAAGAAGAAGAAGGACAAGAAGAAGCTCGACCTCGACCTCGACCTCGACGAGAACGACGCCGATGCAGCTGCAGACGCAGACGCAGACCAGCCAGACGCGCCCGCAGAGGACGACGAGTTGAACGTGAGTCGCCGAGCCCACTCACCACGCCTCCCGTGCTTCTGTCCACTGACTTTCCCCTCAACTCCCCTCCCCTCCTCCAGTTTGGCGAGCTCAAGAAGAAGAAGAAGTCCAAGAAGAAGGTTGCGCTCGACCTCGACGCTTTCGAAAAGGAGATCGGCGAGCCAGACAACGACGCAGACGACGCAGACGCTCCCACCAACGACGCATACGCCGACGTCGACGACGAGCAGCTCGGCGACAACCCCTTTGCGCAGGACGCCCAGGACGACACCGACGCTCCCACAAAGGACGACTCGGTCGAAGCATGGCAGGGCACAGACCGCGACTACACATATCAGGAGCTCCTCGGCCGCATCTTCAACACCCTCCGCGCTCAGAACCCCGCGCTTTCGGGCGACAAGAAGAAGTTCACCATGGTCCCGCCCCAGGTCGCCCGCGACGGCTCCAAAAAGACCGTCTTTGCCAACGTCGTCGACATCTGCAAGCGCATGCACCGCCAACCCGAACACGTCATCCAGTTCCTCTTTGCCGAGCTCGGCACCATCGGCTCCGTCGACGGCGCACAGCGCCTCGTCATCCGCGGCCGCTTCCAGCCAAAGCAGATCGAAAACGTCCTCCGCCGCTACATCACCGAGTACGTCATCTGCAAGACCTGCAAGCGCCCCGAAACAAAGCTCTCCAAGGAGAACCGCATCTTCTTCGTCACCTGCGAAAAGTGCGGCTCCCAGCGCTCCGTCTCGGCCATCAAGAGCGGTTTCCAGGCCCAGACCGGAAAGCGCTCCAAAATCAGGGCCGCCGCCGGCGCCTGATCCGTTCGTCCCCCTCTCGCCCTCCCTCTACGCCATGCCACGCCCTGCCCTCCCCCCCTCGTCGAGACTCGGCTCACATTTATCTGTACTTGTTTCTTCACTCGCATCAACAATCTCACTCTCGAGCGCATTGGCCAGTCTCCCTGCCCTCCTGCCGAACGCGCGTGTCCGAGGCCCGAGACCTGCCTGACAAGTCAAGCGATCATATCGGCCTCATCCCGCAAATTGAGGTAGACCCGTACTGCATTGGCAGAGACGTATCGCAAGACGCTGACAGGCCATGTCAACTTGTGTCTACCAGCCGGGTTCATGGCTTACTGTACGTCTCGAATAGCGTCATGCGAGAGATGTCTTGGTTTCGTACACCTTTCGCAGAAAGTCACGGCCCGAGAGGTCGCAACCAGCCTCAGCAGCCGTCAGTTCGCACAACGGAGGCTTTCGGTCCTCTTGCATGACTTCAGCAAGTGGAGCGTGATGTGAGGGGCGCCAAGCGCGAGCCAACTGGGTTGGGTATGGAATAGCAAGTCTACCCTCCGCGCGCGGTCGGCTTCTCGCTTGGCTTGGCCCAGCGAGATGCCCCGTTTCTATGCCATACAGCGAGACCTGTGCACGGCCTCTGCATGCCCCGGATACATGCGTGATGCATGACTGTGCGAGTCGTATTCTGAAGGACCGCGGGGTGGCCATGAGCAGCCACACATCAGCCACCCACACATATGACACCTCATGACTGATCCAAGCTGCCACCCATCAGCCACCCACCAGTCACCCTGCGTGGCGGCTAGGTGGTTGCGCGCCTCCAGCTACAAAACTGTCACGGTGACTTGATTGAGACTGAAGGCACTGGAGCGTGTCGCATCGGAAGGGTGAAGCACTCAATTCGGAGAAGCTTCCCACCAGATCGGGTGGCTGAGTGCGTGGTCTCCTGCTGGCTCCCGAATGAATTCTTTTTATGCCTCCCCTTCATACGATGATGACGACGACCTAGGCACCATGTGTGCGCTTGTGTTGGGTAGGACGGCAGGACTCGCTTCCGGGCCCGTCGTACCGTAAAGAGGAAGTGAAACGCTCTGATGACCCGACACCCCGACAAAGAGCCAAACAGATTCACGTTTGGCTCGCGCTTGGCTTCATCGAAAAAGCCAACGACCATCCATGATCCGGCATATGCCAACTGCTAGCCAACCTTTCACTTTACGAAAGGATGCGTTGCAGCAAATCCATGATCCTGGGCGTCATGGTTGGGATGAAGCTTGAAAATGCCGGGCCCATGCATCCATGATGTCGCAAAAGAAGCAGACTCATATCGGAGAAAGACACGAGGTACGTTTTCTAAGCCACCCGCAAGCCACCCGCCTTAGCCACCCCGGATGGCTTCACATACGAACAACTCGAGAGGCATGAGGTGGCGATGGAGCAGCCAACCATCAGCCGTCGTTTGTGCGTGGCTGATGGGTGGTGGACTATGGGTGACTGCTCTCTGCCGAAAAAATCGGGACTATTTCTTGTTTGTTCATTCATATCGCTATATTTTGGAGTGTAACATTTAGTCAAGCCACCCACAAGCCACCATGGGTGGCTTAGTCCCGGCTTCCAAATGAAGCCACTGACCCCTAGTGGCTTGCGAGTGGCTTGGAGGGTAAGCCACACGTGCTGGCGTGGGGGGTGGCTTGGAAAATGTTACAAGCCGTCTTTTGCGATATGATTTGACATCATCTCAGCGCAATTTGGGCTGTATCTCAGCGCTTTGAGACCGACATCACAAAGCATAATCGCGGATATCATGTTTGGCAGTGATCTTTTTTGAATTGCGCGCAAAACTTTGCTGTATCCATGATTATTCATCACCTGCTGCGGATGGAGGGGTTCAAAATACGCAAAAACACGCGTATTTTGCATAAGTTGGACGTTCAGCGTCGAATTTGGCAGAATTTGGACGCATGCAGAGTCCAAATTGGCAGAGGAGGTGGCAGAGAGCAGCCACCCGCTACAGCCACCTCAGGTGGCTAAAGCCATCCAATAGCCATCTTCCCTGGTGGCTGCTGGGTGGCTGCTCCTCGCCAGCTTGCCGTTCTTCAGGATATGACTAAGCCACCATGGGTGGCTTAGGCTCCAAGCCACTTGCAAGCCACCCACGCACACTCTAGTGGCTTGAAATTCCAAGCCACTACCTAAGCCACCACCTCCAGCTCGGAATACATGTCGTTGGCCCAGCTCAAAATTCCAACAAAAATACGCCTCTCTCTGGGAGTCAAACCTGGGCCCTGCACATGCACACATGTGCCTTGGATCCTCTGACCCTTGTATTCCTGATCTCACCGTTTAGCGTGATTGGAGAATGTGCTACGTAATTCTAGTATGACGTAACTTTGTATGTGTACGTAACTTGCGTGTTTGACGTAACTTGCAGCTGTTGTACGTAACTTTGCGGTGATGGTAGCGCTACTTACTGCGGTAAGGTACGTAATCCTAAACACACTTGCACACGATCAGGCACAAGCACTACCATCACATTTCTTGCAATATCTGTGTCTCCTCAGCATCTGTGTCGCTCCTGTGTGTGTGTGCTTGCGATCCTTGTGAAACTGAGACACACGCACCATCAACTCTGGGTCTGGAAGAAGACCATGCTCCCTGAGTGCCGCAGTCGCATCGTGATGAGGCGCAAGATGATGGCCTGCTTGTGCAACCTGAGCCCACCGTTTGCATTCCCAAATCCACCCTTTGCATGATTCCGGCGTGATCCGATCAAGCCGTGCCTGAATGACACCATCTAAGTCTGTGTGATTGCGCAGCTCCTGGCGTCCAACAGCAGGCTTGATGGCGGCAAAGACCTTCTCCGTTGGATTGAACCATGGTGTGTATGGTCGCAGGAACTCTATACAATGGCCCTTGTGGCGTATAGCCTGATTGACGATGTTGCGATGATGGCAGCGCGCATTATCCATCACCAAAACCTGCTCCTGCCTGCGGATCTGCGGAAACAAGTGTTCCTGCAGGAAGATTGTCAGGTACTCACCATTCCAGCCACCAAGTATGGTGTCGCTTGCCATGATGCCTTCCAACAACATTGCTACCATAAGCGACATGTTGCGACCGCAATCAGCTGGTCGCCGACGCTGGTATGCTTGCTGACCAATGGGAGCTTGCCCTAGGTTGCGGTGGATATGGAGGTTGAACCCCGCTTTGTTGAAGTAGATGGCATTGTCCCACGAGGCAGTAACCTCAAAGTTCATAATCCATGCCATTTGCCGCTGTACGAGATTGTCGCTTTGATGCTGATTGTGTTGTACCTGCATATGCTTGAGTGTATAATGCATTCAATTGCGGAGTAAGCGCGACATTGTTGCCTGTGAAAGCTGCGGCCCGCCACGTGCTGCAAGATGATTGTTGATCTCGTATATGGTGGATGCGGGGTGATCGGTAATGAACTCTGCGATGATGGTTATGTGCTCCTCGGAGACTTGGCCTGTGAAATGAATAAAAGGGGAATCGACATTATTGATGCAATTGTGAATGGTCCGGGGCGGACCATGCAGGTTTGCTGCCTGACTTGGAGTGCCAGCGGCTGACTTGTGCAGTCCTGCCGTGTTCCTCAAGTAGCAACCAAGAGTGGCTATATTCCAAGTCTGAAGATTTTCCGATGAGAGTCTGAGTTACAATATCTCAGGGTCAATCGTTGAACGACCAAGGTTTGCGATCAATGCAGCAGGTTGAGAGCGGAAGACAAAAGTCTGGGCCGGATCTTCAAAATACAAGGTTGGTTTGACCGGTCAGTGGAGATACAAGGGAAAAGATATTGATTCAATAAGAAAAGGGATCTAAGAATGTCGTCAAGGGAGTGTGTATATATGTGTTTTCCCGCTGATACTTGACGTGCACGTTATGACAGTGTCTGTATCTGTATCAGGTGCTTCGTCTTTCTTGGTAGGTGCAAAGGTTTGTCGTGGACCTTTGGTCTTGTCTGTGCAACTTGCTTCTTGCCTGGTTCATTGTGCGGGTTCTTGTCACTTTGGTTCTTGGATCCTGATAGCGTTTAACAAGCGTGTGTGTCACCGGTGTTGGACCGGTGATATCCATCGGCGTTCCAATGGGTGGTGCGACGGTGAGGGGGCGTCCTTCGGTTGAGCAAAGAATGTGATGGTCAATACAAAATGTCAGGTTGGAGGAACTGCGTGGTCCGTTGGTAACGTCAAAGGTCTGGCGCGGACCTTTGCTCCTTGCGTGAGCGTGGCAAGTGCCGTGCATTTAGTGTGTGGCGCGCACAGCGCGTGCTTTAGTGCTTCGGTTAGATTTGTGGTTTATTCGGCTGGTCTGATTTGGATTATCTGGATTTCTTGGACGCTTGTGCCCTGCGGTGGATCACAAGGTCCGCGCCGGACCTTTGGGGTCCGCCGCAAACCTTTCTGGCTGAATTGGCAAAGTGGTTGAGTACGAGATGAATGTTGAAACACCTTTGGTATTCCAACATGGCTACGGCAAGGAGCACCTCCTCTCTTCTTTGAGTGCATCCTGCCGTTATGCAGGAACTTGTCAATGATCGTTGAGATGGTGGAGTAAGGCTGGTTGTGCCTTAGCGACCTCAGCCTTGGTTTTTCCAAGTACCACACTTTGTATGATGGTTTGCCTCTCGTTGTTGCCAACAGGCTTGCGCGGCGGCCTCTGATTGTTTCAAGACGTAGGCATGATGGTGAAGTTGGACGTTGGCATTGCAAAGATGAGGTATGTACGAGAATAAATATGGTGTTGTAATGATCAACATGATGCTCACTCAGCCTGCACACACACAGCTCGATGACGTTGACTCTCAGTATAAGTTACGTATTCCAAATCCCAGTGTTGTTTTATGCAGCGGGGAATGACACGTAATAAGCAAGTTACGTGCCTGAACTCAAATTACGTAGACCAATCATATTGCTTAAAATAGTCAAATTACGTTGTGCGGTGAAAATAGGAATATAACCACTCCTCCACACACCCCTGCGTACCAGGATCTGAGGCTTAAGCACTCATATACCCTTCCAAAAATCGAAAATAAAGAAATTGACGCGCCTCCTGGATTCGAACCTAAGGCCCGCAGAGGTCACCTCCAAATCCACATACACGCACGTACGGACAAGTCATGAGGCATGCGTGGTACCGCTGCCCCACTGCCCTTGCGATGCCAGGAAGGTAACACGAAGCTAATTGACATCATCTCAGCGCAATTTGGGCCGCATCTTGGTGCTATTTGGGTCGTATTTCAGCGATTTGAGTCGGATGTTGGCAAAGTCTGAACAGCTCAGTCATGATTCTCAGTGATCCTCTAAACAACGAGCGCTTTACATTACAAGTATCATGATTATTCATCTTCTGCTGCGGATGGATGGAGTGCGGATCGAGGGAGTGACTACTCGACGAGACCCAGCAGGCAGCGAAAGCACGCGTATTTTGCACAATTTAGACGTGCAGTGTCAAAATTTTGCAGGGGAGGTGGCGGAGAGCAGCCAACCATCAGCCACCCAAGGGGGGCGGCTCATCGTGATCAGCCTCCCATCAGCCATCAGGGGGTGGGTGGCTGCTCCTCGCCAGTTCGCAGTTCTTCAGGATATGACTTCATGGCTCATGACTCGCCAAATGCATATTGCGAAAGAAGGGTTGTAACATGTTCAAAGCCACTATGGAAGCCACCCGTAGTGGCTTAATCTCCAAGCCACTCGCAAGCCACCCACGCGCACTCTAGTGGCTTAGAATTTCAAGCAACTACGGGTGGCAAAAATTCCAAAATACGCGTTGCTCCGGAGGCGCCCCACCAAAAAATACGCGTCTCTCCAAAATTGAACCCGGGCCCTCCACATCCGCGCGTGAGATCTGACCCTCACTTTAAATTATCCAACTGCTCCACGTAACTCCGCGTAACAGTACTGGAGGCTTAAGCACACATATACACGTCAAATTCCAAGTTGCGGTCAAATTCCGGAACTTCACGCGTCTGTTACGTGAGGCAGGCAACCCCTTAAGCCACTCACCCCTAGTGCCATAATTTGGAAGCCACCCTTAAGCCACCCATAGTGGCTTGCGGGTGGCTAAGCTCACGTTGCAATCCGTTTTTCGCGATATGCACCAGCCACCCGAGGTGGCTGTAGCGGGTGGCTGCTCTCCGCCGACTTCTCTGCCAAATTTGACTCTGCACGTCCAGATTGTGCCAAATTCGACGCTACGCGCGACCAAATTGTGCGAAATACGCTTTTTTTTTTTTTTTTTTTTTGGCTGCGTGCTGAGTTGTACCTCCTCCATCCGCACTCCTTCCATCCGCAGCAGCAGATAATGAATAATCCATAATCCCTGCAATGCAATGCATCAATTCTTTAGAGGATCACAGGAAATCATGATTAGCCCTTCGAAAACCGGCTAACCGCCGAAAGTGGGCCCAAATACGCTAAATATGGCCTGTATTGCGGTGAGATGATCATATCCTGAAGAATGGCGAGCTGGTGAGGAGCAGCCACCTCCTCTGCCAAATTTGACTCTGCACGTCCAAATTGTGCCAAATTTGACGCTGCGCGCATCCAAATTTTGCCGATTTCAACGCTGCACGTCCAAATTATGCAAAATACGCTAGTCGTGGCTGCCTGCTGAGTCTCGTCTCGAAGTCACTCCCTCCCTCTTGCACTGCCTCCATCTACACTCCATCCATCCGCAGCAGATGACGAATAATCATGACACCTGCAATGCAAAGCATCCGTTGATTAAGGATCACTGGGAATCATGATTTGCTGTGCAAAATTCGGTTGAAAACCGAAAATGGCACAAATTGCGTCAAGATCATATGAAATAGCTAATTATTGCATGCCCCGTATCTCGGGAGCTGTGGGACAGCGCTACCACGCGTGTGTGGAGGTGCAGGTGGAGGTAACTTCTGCGGGCCTAAGCTTCTCCTCGAGAGACGCATGACGCGTCTATTCCTTACTTTTCGAATACCGGGAGGGGGGGTGGCTGCCGTTCGCCAGCTCGCAGTTCTGCATGAACGATCATGCATGATGCGCTGCGGATGGACGGCATTCAGATGGATTGCTTGCGGATGCATGGCTTGCAGATGATAAACAGGGCAGCTACGCGTTGCAGCACGCAGCGAGTGCGTTCCTCTAAGCCACCCGGGGTGACTCATATCCGAACAAGTGGCGAGGTGGCGATTCATATCCTGAAGAATCGTCAGTTGGCGAATAGCAGCCACCCATCAGCCACCCCGGGTGGCTGATGGGTGGCTGATGAATACTAGCCACTCCCCCCCCCCCCCCCCCCGGTGGCTGCTGGGTGGCTGCTATTCGCCACGCGGGGGGGGGGGGTGGCTGAGGGGGGTGGCTGATCGCGACCAGGCTGCTCTCCGCCACCTCCTCTGCCAAATTCGACTCTGCACGTCTAAATCATGCAAAATACCTGTCTCGGGTGGCTTAGTGGTGGCTTCCAAATAAAGCCACTAGGGGTGAGTGGCTTGGGGGGTGGCTTGGCTCACGTTACAAAGACGCATGCCGAAAGTTGAATGGGAAATTTGGGTGAAAATGAGCAATTTGACGTGTATATGTGTACTTAAGCGTCTAAGAGAGGTACGCAGGGTTGTTTGGAGGAGTGCTTTTATACGGGTCAGAGGATCCGATGGGCGCGCGCGCGCGCGTGTGGAGGGCCGCCAGGTTCAATTCCGGAGACACGCGTATTTTTTTTGGAATTTTGTGCCACCCGTGGTGGCTTGGGAATTCCAAGCCACTAGAGTGAGCGTGGGTGGCTTGCGAGTGGCTTGGAGGGTAAGCCACCTGTAGTGGCTTAGGGGGTGGCTTGGAATACGTTACAACCCTTTTTTCGCGATATGAATGGACAAGGATGCATGCTCATTATATGTCTGCAGAGCTTTGCAAGCGCTGTTCAAAGAGTTGCTGAAAAATCATGATTTGCGTTGCAAAGACCCGACTCAAAGCGGTGTTATACGGCCCAAATAGCGCTGAGATGCTGTCAGATAGCTTCAAATTCATATCGCGAAAAACGGAGTGTAAGATGGGCCAAGCCACTCGCAAGCCACTACGGGTGTATTAGTGGTGGATTCCAAATAAAGCCACCAAGGGGTAGTGCTTCACACTAATATCCTAACAAGTGGCGAGGTGGCGAAGCACCAGCCACCCATCAGCCACCCACGCGCGATGGCTGATCAGCCACCCAAGATGGCAGATACATATTCATATCGCGAAAAACGGCTTGTAACATTATCCAAGCCACCCCCTAAGCCACTACAGGTGGCTTACCCTCCAAGCCACTTGCAAGCCACCCACGCACACTCTAATGGCTTGAAATTCCAAGCCAGCCCCCGTAGTGGCTTACCCCGGAATTGAATTCAGCCCTCCATGTGCGCGCGCGCTGGATCCTCCGACCCTCAAAACCAATCCTCCACACAGTCAGTTTACATGGAGCTGAAGCTCATATATACATGTCAAATTGCTGAATTGCGGTCAAATTCCAAAATTTCACGCGTCTTTTATGTGGGGCAAGCCACCCCCCAAGCCACTACCCCCTAGTGGCTTAATGAGGAAGCCCACCCCTTAGCCACCCGTGGTGGCTTGCGGGTGGCTTGGCTCATGTTACACTCCATGTTTCGCAATATGATTTGGCAGAGTTGGTGGCGGAGAGCAGCCACCCGCTAGAGCCACCCCCCCTTAGTGGCTAGTATTCGTCAGCCACCCGTCAGCCGCCCGGGGTGACTGATGGGTGGCTGCTCTTCGCCAGCTTGCCGTTCTTCAGGATATGCATGATAATTCACTGTATGCCGCAGACGGATGGGGTGCAGATGGAGGGGTGCGGACTGTTGGGGTGGCTACGCAATAAGGAGACCCCTTAGGCAGCCACCACGCGTATTTTGCACAATTTGGATGTGCAGGATGGAAATTTGCAGAGGAGGTGGCTGAGAGCAGCCACCTGAGCAGCCATCCAGGGGGGATGGCTGCTCATCACCACCTCGCCGTTCTTGAGGACATGGGGTCCGAATTTTGGAAGGGAGGGTCGGCTGCTCCGGAGAAGCCACCCGCGGACTACCCACCCCGACGTTTTTTGAAGCCACCCGGAATGGCTTTTGGGGGTGGCTCGGGGTCTGGCTTAGCGAACGTACCTTTCAACTTTTTTCCGATATGATGCCAAGCAGGGCTACCGAGCTAGATGCCCAGATAGTCATGAGTCAGTAAGTCATATGAGATTCGTGCTGGAGAGTAGACTCATGACTGACAGCTGCTCAAGCTTCAAGCACATTGTGCATATGATGCATGGATGTCGTCCGTCCGACATGCGACGCACCACAGCCGGCAGAATCATTACGGCATGACTGGCCAAGTTGACCGACGAGACATAAATACGAGAAGTGCTTGATAACCGGCCATGATCCAGGCGCTGGGCACGTCAGAGATCTATAATTACAGTTGGAGCTCCATGAGCTCGCGATATCGCCCTCCTCGTGCGATGAGGTCCGCATGCGTGCCGGATTCGCGGATCCCGCCATCCTCGACAACAAAGATCCAGTCACACTTCCGAAGGCTGCTGAGCCGGTGGGCGATCGTGACTGTGGTGCGACCGAGGGCGGCACGATCGAGGGCGCGTTGGACTTGGATCTCTGACTCGGCGTCCAAAGCCGAAGTGGCTTCATCCAGGAGCAGGATTTTTGGGTTGCGGAGCAGCGCCCTCGCGATGCAAAGACGCTGTTTCTGCCCTCCAGAGAGCTGCGACCCCTTGAAGCCGATTTCGGTATCGAAGCCGTTGGGGAGGCCACGAACAAAGTCGAGGATGTAGGCATCTTCGCATGCCTTCTCCAAGTCCGCTTGCGTGACGTCGTCCGCCTGGTTTGAGCCCAGGGACAAGTTCCAGCGGATGGTGCCTTCGTAAAGGATCGGGTCCTGCGAGACATACGCCATTTCTTGACGCAGCTTCTCCAGGGGCACCTGTCGCACATTGACGCCGCCAAACTCGATGCTACCTTTGCATGGGTCGTAGAATCGTTGAAGCAAGGCGAGAATGGAGCTCTTGCCCGATCCAGACGTGCCGCAGAAGGCGACGCTTTTGCCTGCTGGAATAGTGATACTCAGCTCCTTGAGCGCTGGGTGATTGGGGCGCTGCGGGTAGCGAAGCTCGATGTCACGCAGCACGATGTCCTCAGCAGCGTAGCTGCCGCTGTCCACCTTTGCGCGTGCCGATGGATCGAGCGCAGGGAGGCCCCTCGTATCCGCTACCAGCGGCTTCCGGTTGATCCAGCCAGAAATCGTCTTGAACGAGTTGGTCGCACGGCCATAGTCCGGCACGAACGTGAAGAGCCGTCCCGCGGAGAAGGCAGCGATAATGACGGCCTCGAAGGAAGCATAGAGCGCGGTGATGTCCACCTCGTTTCTGCTGAGAAGCGTACCGCCCCAGTAAAAGACGAGCGCAGAGAGGAGCAACACCATTGCTTGCGAGACTGCGAAGCCTCCAGCACCAAAGATGAGGTATCGAGTGCGCTTGGGATCCGCACGAGCGCGCTCGTCAAACACCCGCATCGTCTCGGCCTCGCGACCGAGTGCAGCCACCGTCTTGATGGCATCGACGTTCTCCGAGACATAGGATGCCGCACGGTCGGCAGGTTTCTGCGCGACAGCCTCATACTTTTCCAGCATGACGATGTTGAGCCAGCCAGATACGAAGAGCACGAAGATGGGAGCCAGGCAGACCACGGATGTCTTCCATGAGAGCACGAGTCCAAGGATGACCGAGCCGAGCAGATTGATGCTGCTTACGACTACCTGGGCTAGGACTAGACCCGTGGCGGCGGCGACGTTGGCAGGATGGCTGGACACTGCAGCGCTCATGGCACCGCTCGCGTGCTCCTCGGCATCGAAGAAGCCGATCTCCTGTCGGATCAAAGAGGTCAAGCCCTCCTTCTTGAGCTTTCGCATGACGTGTTCCGAAGCGGTCTCGAGGAAGAAGCTGCCGATCATCACAATGACGAGGTCCGCCAGCGCCAGGATGAGGAACCACAGCGCCCAGCGGTTGGCCTCGTTGCGCAATCGTTGGTTGTCGCCCTCGATGGACAGCGAATTGACGGCGCCACCGGTCAGCCAGCCTGCGATCGGGAAGCTCGCACCGGTCGCGACGGCACCAAGGATACCGAAGGTGAACCAGAACTTCTGATCGTTGACGTATCTGTAGAAGGTCTTTCGGAGACGACGCTTTTCCTCCTTGCGCGCCTTCTTGCTCTGATGCTCGCTGTCACCGCGACTCGTGAGGCTCTTGGCATCATCCGGAGTTGCGGTGTCGAGCTCTGCCGAGGGTGCAGTCGACGCAGGCATGCGGTCAACGCTCTTGGTCGCAGCAGCCGTTTCCGAGGCATGCTCGTGCTGCGCCAGCGCGGTGCCGGTTCGACCACAGAAGGATCGGTAGGGGTTGTCCGATGCGCGACTGCTGCGGTGCCTGACGAGCGGCACCTCGCGCGAAGCGTGGCTGGACACAGGCTCGTCGGGTACGACGGAAGCCGAGCGGACCGTCGATGCACCGTCGACTTTGGTCCTCGTGCCGTCGGTCATGCCGGACATGGAGCGCCGGTAGTCCGCGGCGTCGAGCCTTTCTACTTCCTTGCTTTCAGCGCTAGTAGCCAAGGAGACGTCGCTCGAAGTCAGATCCGGCGACTTTGGCCCACTCGATGCGCCGGAACCCTCCTTGTGGAGCCCAGTGATATTGTGTGCATCTTCACCTTCGTACTCGGCGAGGTGCCTCTGCTGCATGACCATGCTGCGGTAGAGGCCTGCGTGGCCGCCGGCATCCTTTTTCTCCATCAGGTTGTCGTGAGTTCCCTGCTCGATGATGCGGCCATTTTTGAGGACGACGATCTTGTCGGCGTGCTCGATGGTGCTGAGACGATGAGCGATGAGGATGGTGGTCATGCCACGCTCCTCCTGTTCCTTCTGTAGCGCGAGTTTGATCTTGCTCTCCGTGTCCGAGTCGAGAGCCGAAGTGCCCTCGTCTAGACACAGGAGACGGGGTTCGCGCACGAGGGCACGGGCGATGGCGACTCGCTGACGCTGGCCGCCCGACAGCAGACCTGTGCGACCACCCGAGATGGGCGTATCCATACCCTGGGGTAGGTTCGACACAAAGTGCCAAGCTTCCGCTTTCTGGAGGGCAAGCTGGACCTTGTCGCGGACAGCAGCCGTGCGAGCCGGGTCGTATCCGACAGCCTTGGGGTCGCCATCCACGTCTGGAAGATACTCCCATTCGGTTCCGGTGAGACCGGTTGCAACATTCTCGAAGACGGAGGCGGTGAAGAGCTGCGGGTGTTGCTGGACGATAGCGATTTGCGATCGGAGCCAACGCGTGTTGAGTTCGCGCACATCGTGGCCGGCAAAGAGCACTTTGCCCGAGCCGACGATCCTTGCTTTGCCCGCATCGGCGGCAGGATCCACCTTCTCGACGTCCTCGACTGCGGTGGGCTTCGACTTGGGCTTTCGGAAGAAAGACTTGCTTTCGGCCTTTTCGTCGTTGGCAGCAGCATCCGGATCATCGTCTTGCTGTGCAGCCTCGGCGTCCTCGGCGTCGTGCGGATGGGGAATGTTGGCGGTCTCTGGATCGTACTCTCTCAGGAGGAGGCTCGTGATGGTGGACTTTCCGGAGCCCGATGGACCGACCAGAGCAGTCACTTTGCCCGGCTCGAAGAGGACAGAGACATCCTTGAGACTCGCCACGTTGGAGCGCGAAGGGTAGGAGAAGGTGACACGCTCGAGCTCGAAGCTGGGCGACCAGTCCTTGTCGCCCGAGACGGGGACGATGCCGCCCTGGTCGCGAATGTCGATCTTTGGCTCGCGTTCGATGGCCCTTCGGACCTGCTTGAGGGCCGTCCATGCGTCAAAGATGCCTGCGATGTGGGGCACGATGTTGGCGAGGGAGAAGAGCGAGTTGAGGTAGTTCCAGAAGGTGGTAAGGAGGTCGCCGACGAGCAGCTTGCCCTCGGCGATGTTGATGGAGCCCCACCAGAAGGCGAGGGAGTAGGTGAGATTGAGCATAAAGTAGACGGCGCTGGTCTCGAGACCGCGAATGGCAGATCTACGCATGCCGAGCTTCTCGAGCGGTTTTAGCATGGCCTTGTCGAAGCGCTTGAGCAGCTGGGATTCCATGCCAAAAGACTGGACGACGCGGACGGAGCCGAGGACCTGTTCAAGGAAGGTGGAGGATCGACCTTCGATGCGGAGGGCTGGGGCACCGACGACCTCTGTGGCCTTGCCGAGGACGGAGAAGATGATCATGGTGAGCGGCAGGAGGGCGAAAAGGACGCCTGCGATCCTGGGCGCCTTGACGAAGCCGATGATGGCGGAGACGAGGATGGTTGCACCGGACCACGAGGCGTAGGCGAGCTTCTCACCAAAGCCGGCGCGGACGACCGAGATGTCCTTGCTGGCGCGGTTGGCGATCTCTCCGGCGCCGTGGAGGTCGAAGTGGGCGGCGTCCTGGGCGAGGACCGAGGCGATGTAGGTGTGTCGCAGTCGTTGGGTGAGGTCGTGGGACGCGGTGGTGAAGCAAGAGAGGAAGAGCCAAGCAAGCAGGAACTCGCCAAAGCCGACGATGGTGATGACCCATCCGACGTACGAAGCCGCATCACGGATGTCTTGCGGGCTCGATGAGCCCGGCGTGACTCTGTTCGTGTAGATGCCGTACAGCAAGTCGAGTGCTGGCATGCCGCATCCTGCCAAGAGAGCGGCGGCAAAGCCGACGACGTAGAGCACGCCCGGGTGTCGTGCGAAGGCGGCGGGCGACTTGACGGGCGATGGAAGCGCGGGGCAGAAGGAGAAGAGGTAGAAGAAGGTGGGCAGACGCGTCCTGTGGGCCTCGAAGGGGAGTCGCGCCGAGGCGCGAGCGGGCGAGGCTTGGACGTGCATGGTTGCCGTTGGGTGTAGGGGTTCTACAGCACAAGTTCGGACATCACCACCACCGGAGACGAGAGCAGGGTCGTAGCGGAGTCGGTCTGGTGGACGCAGTCGTGAGCGCTTTCAGAGGCGAGACGAAGCAGTGGAACCGCACATACGGACGCTACGGCAGCTGTGGCGATGATCGTATCGGCGTCGACGATAGAAGCAATGCAGCGACGAGGGGTGATAGAGTCGCTAATTTTGAGATTGAAGCAAGCGACGGGAGAGGAGGGGGGACTGACGGGAATTGCGGAGGATGGAGGAGAGATGAATATATACAAATGCGAGCGAGGTGATGAAGAAAGTCGTGGCTCGGTTTCGACTCAGCCTCCGGTGGTAGGGGACCCGGCATGCAGCTCGGCTAGCTTCCGACCGCTGCACCGAGCATCCGATGGAGACCGCCGAGTCGACCGGTTTCGAGTGCGGCTTACGCTTGGCGTGTGTGTACGTACACAGACCGCCACGTTCTGTGCGACCTGACCAGACCCCGCAGAGCTTAACGAAAAGGCTCGACGGGCATCAGATTATCCGCTTGCCCGTGCGGCTGTGCGACATTTCGCAACTGGCCGCCTGCCACTTTTCCGTGCTGGCTGCGCTCTCATGTGTGGTCCCGCGGGCGCGACGGCAGGACCGAATTGGTCGGATATTTCGGAGAACAGATCGGAGCTGTCAAAAGCGCAGTCAGGAGTCAGGCCTGACTCGAACGCGCCTCGCACAACCCACAAGAGCGATTTCCACGGCCAAGCCAGGTCCAGTTTCGCAATTCTCTTGGCAATTTTCTCTCGTTTTTTCTTCTCCCTCATGTCAGACAGCCAAGCCGCGGCAACCGCCATGGGCGATTCGCCAGCGAGACGCGCTTCTCGTTTAGCCAGGATCGCCAGCTGCTGCTGCTTGAGATTTTAGTAACACTTCGGAGCGGCGTCTCGCGCAAAGCGCATTCCCAACTGCAGAGTGGCGACGCCATGACTCGAGCAAGCTGCTGCTCCGCGGCGTCATGCTCCGCGATGTCATGCAACATCCTCAAGGGCCTCGGCGTGGCCGCTCTTTACAGGGGCGCGAGGCCGATCCAGTCGCCGTGCGCCGTCCTGCTCAGCACCGTGTAGAGGCTCTTGAGCAGCGGCGTGCCGGCTACGTTGGGCACAAACGGGTTGGTGGTGCCGACGAGCAGACTGAGGCAGCCGGGCATGTCGGGGTCGTTGCTCTTCATCAGAATGTCCGAGTCTTTGACTGCGACGAGCGTGCCGTCCGGAAGCACGAGCTGCACGCCCAGCTTGGTCTCGCACGGCATCGAGTAGATGATGGGCTCCTCTTTGGACCGTTGTACCTTGAGCCCCGCCCGGTTCATGATCGCATCCATCCTCGACACGGGCAGCATCGATACGGACGAGCCCGTGTCGAGCAACAGATTCACCGCGTCCACCTCGGTCGCTCCCTCGACTCTGACGCTGCTGCCCACCAGCATCCAGCCCGCGTCGCCGCTGACAGGATACCGCTTCAGCTTGGGATACTTGACAAAGTCGAACCCGCCCACCTCTAGCGAGGGCTCGGCACCAAGAGAAAGTGCGATCGTCCCGGCAAAGTCCGCCTTGTGCTTGGCCAGCCGCGCAAGTACCGGCTCGGTTTGCGTGCTCAGCTCGCGGCCGAGGCCCAGGAGGCCGTCGTGATCCAGCTTGGCGTCGCGCTCAAACGTCTTGCTCGCACCACCGACCATGGCGCCTTGAATGTGCAGGGCGTCGAGCTCCACCACATCGTGGAAGAGCGTCACGTCCATCTCTCCGTCTCCGTATGCCTCGTGCACCTTGCGCGCCACGCGGCTGGTGCTCGACATCTTTGGATCGTACCGGTGCTTGCCCGAAGCTCCGGGACACTCGGTATCCTTGCACGAGGCTAGCACGGCCCAGGTGAGCGTCGAGCCCGTGTCGGCGGTGAGGTTGAAGCGCTGCGCTGGAGTGCCGATGGACACCTCGGCGTTGTACGTCTCGCCGAGCATCTTTGGATAGCCTCCCACCGCGTGCAGCGGCACGACGGTGCCTCGCCGACGCACCACCGCAGGTAGGGGCGGTGCGTCGCTCGTGCTGACGAGCTTCAGTTGTCCGTAGACAGCGTCGGGATTGCGAATCGCCCAGCCGGCGTAGCGCGCAACCGTGTGCCTGTACCCCGCCTTGAGATCGGTCACACTAACGCCATCCCCAGCTGACCCAGGCGTCTGGTACCCATCGTGTCTTCGACCACACACAGCGGTGGCCAGCAGGAATGGCAAGACGGCCAGCAGCGCATTGCCCAACATCCTGTCGATTTCCACTTTCGGTTGAGGGTTGATGTGAAAGAGGATTGAGCGAGGGCCTCTTCTTTGATCTCTTATGTATGGCTTGCCTTGGTCAACCAACCCTGTCTTGGAAGCTCCCACCAACGAATCCATTGCGGCCCAAATGAGATCTGGCCCAGGCCATCGTAGGCTTGGTGAGACACGGCTGTGGCTGCAGCCGAACCGAGCGTTGATCAATGCCCTGGCCGGAGCGAGAATCAGTGGCGTGGCAGTCCTACATGAAGTCGATGCCGTCCCCACTAAGCCATGCATTTCCCAGCCCACCGTTCTGTCGACGGCCGAAGCTCGGATTCGCCACTAATACCCCCACTCTTGATTGTTTGGCAACGCCACAGGGCCAAAGGCTTGGCGGTGCTACGAGAGCAGTGGATCCTCTGGCTCTGATACGGCACGCACGCCATCGTGCTTTGCTGCAATGCTCGGCGGTGGGAGCGGCAAAACCTGAGTGATTCCAGCCTTGATTTCGCCCATCCGCGACCAGTCACATCGCCCCACAGGGCAGAATCAACAGGAGTTCCACCTTCAAAAGACTTCGAGGAGCTTTGCCTACCCGTGGGCGGCCCGCGATGCACGCGTCGAGGTCCGAGTGCGATGGTTCGCTCAAGGGTGCATGCTGCCCAAGCACACTTGCTCCAACTCGTCATGGTCAACATGGACTCGCGCTTTCGCCGAAAGATGGGCACCACGTGCAATTTGAGTCCAGTCTCGCACACGCACTCAAACGCGGGGAACAGCACATGGACCGAAGCTTGAATTTCACGATCCAGTCCTACGTTGCCAAGATGAGCGCGACCTTAAAAGTCGTATCCGACTTCGCCTACCCCTCCCGCACTGCGGTTGGGAGGACCTGCAGGAGCTACGAAGTCAGTGAGGTCAAACGCATTGATGTCTCGTCGGCTGCACTTTGCTGCGAGATCGGGTCTGTTGAGCAGCTCCAAGGCGACACGGAACGTCTCCCACAGACTGCCGCTCGTCGCACTCGAAGGACGATTCGCATCCTTGCCCCCCGCCACCATGCCCAACGTCTCGGCCTCGGCCTGCTGCAAGGTAAGCGCAGTGTAGATGTGCTCTGCCGCATCCTGGTACATCTTGAGGTTGAGGCACGAGATCGAGAGGTTAAAGTGGCAGCGCACGAACTCGGGCTGCAAGTTGAGCGCATGGTGGTAGTACTGGATCGCCTCTGCACTCCGACCGCTGTTGGAAAGCGTCGCACCGAGTCGGTTGTACAGCAACCAATCCTGAGGACGCACCGAGAGCGCGGTGCTAAAGCAGTCGACCGCCTTATCGTAGTCTTCGCTCGAGTTAAAGATGACGCCCAACGCCACCTGCACGTCGGCGTCGATCTCGCCGCTCTCGCCGCCACTCTGCACCATGGCGATCAGCAGGTTGGTCAGCCGCGAGTGCTTTTCCGTCACCGAAGCCGAGGTGCTGTGCGACGAGACGCTGTCGCTGCGTCCGCGTTGCGCTGCGGCCGTGGAGGCCAGCTGCGCATCGGCACGACGAACGACGTCGGCATACTTTTCGTTGCGCTCGATCCAGCGTTCGATCGCCTCGTACGCGGCGCTGCGGTCGTTTTCGTTGGTGTAGCTCACCGCCAACGCCAACCAGGCGTCTTTGAGGTTGGCGTCGAGCTCGAGCGCCTTGCGCAGCGCGGCGATCGCCTGCACCTCGCGCTCGTTCTCCTGCTGCTTGACGCCGAGATCGTACCACGCCGTCGCGTCGTGCGGATCCTGCTGCACCGCCGCCTCCTTTTCGAGCACCGACTCGAGCCCGGCCGGCAGCCCACCCGCGTGCTCGGCATGGTGGCGCGTAGATGCAATGTACGGATTGTCGCTCAGGAAGCGATACGCCGGTGCTGCCTGCGCCATCGTCTCGCCGCGCTGCGGCAGCGTCACGGGGCGGATGCCCGCAGAGGTCACCTCGAAATCGTCCCAGTCGCTCTGCAGCTTATCCCACTCGGCCGTCTGCGCACCCGGATAGCCGCGACCCTGCGAGCCCTGCCAGCGACGGCCGACAAAGTCGTGCTCGTCGTCCTCCATGGCCTCGCTGCGCGAGAGGTCCTCCTCCCAGCGCCGCGCAAACGTGCTCGCGTGCGGGATGTTGGCGCCGAGCCGCTGGTAGCGCTCCCACTCGCGCGCGTCCGCATCGTCCTCGCGCATCCGCTCGGCGACGTTGCCGCCATCGCCGACAAACGCGCGCGCGCTCTCGTCCATCGCCTGCCGTTCGATCGCCGCACTCCGCGCGTCCTCCTCCGCCCACAGCTCGTTGATCGCCGCGCGGTTCGCCACCTCCTGCTCCAGCCTCGCCGCCGCAGACACGTTGGCGTCGCTCGCAAAGTTGTTGCCGAGCTGCTTCTGCACGCTCGCAGGCAGCTGCTGCGCGTGCCCCGCAGCAGCCATCTGGTTCGCCCAGCTGTACGCCTCCTGCTGCGTCTGCGGCTGCGTCTGGGTGGCAGGGGCGTCGCGCGCCTTGCCCTTGCCCTTGTCGGCAGCGAGGGCCGCGTCGGTCTCGACAATGTTGTCGCCGTGGATGCCGGCCTGCTTGTCGCGGATCTTGCGCATGAGGTCGAGGAAGCTGCTCTGCCGGAACTTGGCGCTCTGGTCGTGCTCCACCGACGAGACGAGTCGGCCGGCGGTGCGTGCGAGCTCGTCGCGCTCCTGCGGATCCGCATACTCAGCCTTCTGGGCGCTCTTCGCCTCTGCGACATCCGCCACACCGGAGGCTGGTTGGGTGGATGCTTCGAACGCGGTGAAGGCCTCTGCCCACCTGGCGTTGTCCGTCTGGGGCGTAGCTTGGGTGGTCTGCGCGAGGGTGTGGGGCGCCAGCTCTTGCCTGTTGACGTTGCTGCCGTACTGCATGTTGGCGAGGGGCTGGGGCATCACGCCCATGCGGAGGCCGAGGGGGATGACGTTGGGATGGACGGCGTGGGCGTGCGGTTCGGCGTGCATCTGCGCCGACTGCTGGGGCTGGCTCGCTTCGGCGCTGAGAAAGTCGCTCGCCCACGCCGAGGCCGCCTGCGCACGCGGAGCTTGCTGCACCGTGCTCGACCTGGAGAAGGCGGGCCGGAAGCTCGCCTCCATGTCGGCGATGCTCGCGCCGGGCGAGGCGCGATGCTGTGCCTGCAGCGGCGTGCGCGATCCACTGGGCAGGTTGCCGCGCAGCTGCGAGACGTCAAACGCATCGTGCGCCAGCTGCGGACCGAACGCACGCTGCTGCGGCTGCGCGCCGAAGAACGCCGTCTGCTGTTGCGACGACGACGCACCGCCCGCGTGCGAGGAGCGGAACGAAGCCTGCGGTTGGCCACCAAAGCCACCCGAGGCGTACGAGTCGTTCTGCGCACCTCGGTCCTGGCCGAAGCGCTTACCGATGTTCTGGAGCGGATTGGAGGGGCCGCATCCTGCGCCCCCCGAAACGAGGTCGGACATCGACATGGCTTGTACGAGGTCGTGCCCGCAAAGATGATGGTGTTGGCGAGAGCAAACGGATCGAGACAAGCGCCGGCTGAGTTCAGAGTGGCAAAGCCGGTGCTCCGGATCGCAGCCGAAGCGCTCGAATTTAGGGCGCGGATTCCTCGAGTGCGCTTAGTCGCCCGACAGGTCTCGTCTCGGCTCGCATTTCACGCGCGAGCGAGCCGGAAGAGCGATGTGCCCATGCTGTTAGGCCTACTTTACCACCACGACTCTGAAAATTCCCCGACCTTCATCGCTGGACCTTGAACGCAATCCCCATCCATACAGCTGGCAAACGACACGGCAAAAGCGATTCGATTCGAACAAAGGGCACTGGAACAGACACGGGAGAGCCAACGGAACTGAAGGATGCAGGATGCGGAGAAAGCTTTGGGATCAGAAGCCCGAGGCGGAGAAGCACTCGAGTTGAGGTTGGAGCTGAGGTTAGGTCTCCTGGTGCGGGAGGATGCCCTTCTGCATGAGCGCGTCCGGGTCGGGGCGAGACTCTAGGTCCTTCTGCAGCTGGTTTCCCAGCCTGGCCCTCTCGAGCTCGTCGCGCTTGGCCTGCAAGGCGGGCGCGACGCTCTGGTCCTTGAGGATGCCGCGGTTGACGAGGTCGTCCTTCTCCGGTCTGCGTTCCAACCTCCCTTCGAGCTTGTCGGTGAGCTGGGACCTTTGGAGCTCGTCGCGCTTGGCCTGGAGCGCAGGAGCGACGCTCTGGTCCTTGAGGATGCCGCGGTTGATGAGGTCGTCCTTTTCCGGTCGTCGTTCCAGTCGACCTTCGAGCTTGTCGGCGAGCTGCGACTTGGCCAGCTCGTCCCGTTTGGCCTGCAGCGATGGCGCGAGGTTGCCCGGCTTGAGGATGTTTTTCTCCTCCAGCTCGTGCCGGTCAGGTCGATGGCCCAGACTCCGTTCCAGCCGTGCTCGGTCGCTGTCCGAAAGCGGACTCACAGGTCCGCCAGCCGAGCCGCCCGCAGCATTCGCTGCCCCAACGTCAAGTTCACCCAGAGTAGCCATCCTGGTTCTCCTCGTCGTCTGATCCGGAAAAGAGATAAGGACGGTGTTGGTACGGATGGATGACTGCAATCTGCCAAGAGGCTGAGCTGCCAAGAGGCTGAGCTGGGCGCGTCTTGTCTTTTTCAGGGGCCGCTTCACACTATCCCACACGCACGCACGGGACACCCTCCAGCCGAGCGCCTCAGCCCCTCTCCCGCCGCGCCGCTCGGACCTCTCCCCGCACATTTTTACCCCCCCAAAAGCGCCCGACATGCAGCTTGCAGCCTGCAGCTCCCCAAGACCCTGAGCCTCGCTCTGCCCAAGAAATCCAAGCCCCGCTCCCACCGCCATCCCATGCCATGGTCACTCACAACGAAATCAGACACGCTACACATCGGATCCAACATGATTAATAGTAATACAGTGATGCCAGGCCCAGCCCAGGCGCGCGCTAGGCTGCAGCGAGCGGCTTGTCGTCCTCGCTGTCGCTGCTCATGCTGCTCTCGCTCTGCTCGGTCTTGTCGACCGCCTGGATCGGCTTGCTCAGCTTGCGGTCCGCCGCCGTCTGCTTCTTGAGCACGCCGTTGGCCGCCGGCTTGGCCTCGTTCGACTCGGCCGCCGCCGTCATGGCCGCCATCGAGCCGCCGTCTTCGCCCTTGCGCTCCGCCGAGTCCAGCTTGCGCATCTTGCCCTGTGCATCCTTGACAAATGCCCAGCGCGCCGAAATGTCGCGCCCGTCGTCGCCCGACGCCGCCCACTTGAACTTCTTCTGCAGCGCGTTGGCGAAAAACTGGCTGATGTTCATCACCTGCAGCCCCAGCTCCATCTTTTCGCTGTCGCCCGTCGAGTTGGCCGTACCCGTCTTCTTGGCCGCCGCCGCCGCCGCCGCCGCCGCCGCCGCGTTCTTCTTGCCGCCCTTCTTGGTCGGCTTGACGTCGTCCTCCTCCTCCTCCTTCTTGACCTTCTTCTTGCCGCCCGCCGCCTTGCCCATGCCCAGATCCGTCAGCCGGTCGTCCCACTCCTTGAGCCATGCCAGCGTGATACGCGGATCGATGTAGTTAAGCTTGGACGTGCTCAGCGCCACGTCCGAGGTGTTGTTCTTGTTGACCAGCTCCGCCTCCTGCTTGCGGATCATCTCGTGCTTGCTGAGGATCTTCTTGGCCGAGCTGGCAAAGTTGCAGCTCGTCGCCTGCGACTTGTTGCTCTTGCGCTCCTTTTCGAGCCGCTTGGCCGTCTCGCTGAGCGCCTTGAGCTCCTCGTCCACCTGCTTCTTGTCCTTGAACCCCTTGATCGCCGAGCGCACCTCCTCCTCCACGTCCTTGACCTTTTTGGTCTTCTTCTTGCTCTCCTCGGCCGCCAGGCCCTTCTGCTCGAGCTGGTACTGCAGCTCCGACTGCTGGCGCTTGAACGTCGACTC
Source organism: Moesziomyces globuligerus (assembly GCA_030849465.1). NCBI lineage: Eukaryota > Fungi > Basidiomycota > Ustilaginomycetes > Ustilaginales > Ustilaginaceae > Moesziomyces > Moesziomyces globuligerus. Next base: position 49,953 of record JARVLF010000005.1, read on the forward strand.
GAGCTTGGCCTTCTTGTCGCTGATCATCTGCTCCTCGTGCAGCTTGACCTTGTCCGCATCCAGATCCTGCTTCTGCATGATCTTGTCAAACTGCTTCATGAACGGAAACTCCTTGGCCTTGTACTCCTTCTTGAGCTCGCCGATCTTGTGGAACGTGAGGATCTTCTGCTGCTCCTTCATGATCTCGTATCGGATCTGGAAGATCTTGTCCTGCGTGCGCTCGAGGTTGCGGTTGAGCAGCATCGGATTCACCGTCTTCTGATGGTTGCACAGGATGGCCACCTGCCGGTTGGCCTCGTTGTACGCCAGCCGGAGGTTGGTCTGGTTGATCTCGCGCTCGGCGGGCGTGGGCCGCGACTGGATCCACTCCTCGGTCTGCTCGAGTAGGCCCTGGAAGGTGACCGAGGCGTTGTAGGTACGGAAGACCTTGGCGCTGAGGCCCTTCATGTACTTGGAGAGGAACTGGTTGACCGAGCTGGGCTGGAGCGGCTGCATCTTGCCGCTGGCGGATTCGACGGGCGCGCAAAAGATGGGGTCGGAGGGCTTCTTGCGTACAAAGTTGCCGCTCTTGTCCTTCATGCCGTTGGTCTTGAGGAACATGGCGATGTTCTTGAAGACGTCCGGGTTGGTGATCTTGAGATCCTCCTCGAACTTCATCGAGTCCTTGCCGAGGAACTCGAGGTGGATGGTGTCCGGGAGCTTGATCTGGGCGTGCTCGCAGCGGAGGGAGCAGACGCCGTACGTCTCTGCCTCGTCCTCGCCCTTCTCGTTGCCGGCACGGAGGGAGAAGTTGTCGATGAGCCAGACGATGGTGGCGATCTGACGCTCGTGGCGGACCTTGGACTTGAGGTTCTTGTTGACGTCGCGGCGGATCTGTTTGACGACCGTGTCGAGCTTGCGCGCCTTTTCGAACTTTTCGCGGTCCGAGTTGGTCTTGAAGTTGGAGGTGGCGTCGAGGAAGACGTACTTGTACTGGCCGTTGATGTTCTCCTTCCAGTAGGCGAGCCAGGTGACGTCTTTCTTCTCGACGACCTCGGCCCAGTCGCCCATGCCGGGCGGCGGCGTTGGGGCCGGGTGATCGGCGCTGTGGTTGATGGTGATGTCGCCGGGTTGGATGCGACGCTTGACCTTGCCGGCCTTGGGATGGGCGCCGCGACCGAGGAAGAGGCCGGGAGGCTCGACGTTGACGTTGCCGACGCGCTGCTCGACGCCGTCCACGAGGCAGATCTTCCACTTTAGCTCGTCGGCCTTGCGCTCCTCGATCTCGCGCTTGCGGGCCGAGGGTGCGAGCGACTTTTTGCGCTCGAGCTCTGCGTCCTTGAGGCTGCGCCAGTAGTTGTAGATGTCGCGAAAGTCGAGCTTGTCGAACGACTTGATCTTTGTGCCGTCGCGTGGGGGGAACCTCTTGAGGTCGGCGGTGAAGTCTTCGAAGAAGTTGCGCCTGAAGATGGCGTTCTGTGCGTGCTGTGTCTCGAGCTTGACGGCGTAGAACATGGCGACCTCCTCGGTCTCTGGAGGCAGGTCGACGGGCTTGCCGTCGTACTTGAGCTTGACATCCTTGGGGAGCGGCTGGTAGGGATCGGGGAAGCGTGGGCCTTTGTGGACAAGCACGTCCCACTTCTTTTCGCCGGAGCCGGTGATGGACATGGTCTTTGGTGGTTTGCGATTGGACTTGGTGGAGCGACTCAGCGGCTGGTCATCATCATCATCGTCGTCGTCGTCACCGTCCTCTTCGTCGTCGTCCTCTTCGTCGTCGTCGTCGTCGTCACCGCTGCCGCTACTGCTTCTCTTGTTGACGACGGCTGTGAGTGGGGCGTCGGAGTCCGAGTCGGATCCATCGTCGTCATCGTCGTCGTCCTCCTTCTTGACGCCGTTCTGGGACGAGATGGCGGATGTGAGCGGCACGTCCGAGTCGTCGCTGGAGAGATCGCTCTCTTCGACCTTGGGTCGTTTTGCGAGCGGCTTGTCGTCGTCATCGTCGTCGGAGCTGACGTCAGAGTCGCCAAAGAGGCTTGGCTTTGCTGGACGCTTTGAGTGTCCGTTGGTGGCGCCGAGGTCGGAGCCGGATGCGAGGGGAGCCGACATGGGTTCGTCCTTGATTTGGAGGCTCGTCATTGTCGGATCGTGTGTCGGTGGAAGATGCAGCAGCAGATGGATTGTGTCGGAGCTGGGAGCACGACTGACTGCGTCGGATCAGCAGGGGAAGCTGCGACGACGGGGCTTGCTGAGCCTTTAGGGGCGTGTGCTCATCAAGAGGGCGAGGGCGAGGGCGAGGGCGAGCGCGTGTGACACTGCAGGTGGAGGCGGCGGTGCCGCGAAGGGACGGGAAGCGAGCGCTGAGTCGCGGGCGAGCAAGAGGTTTTCTTTCGGATCGACTGCGACCTGGTGGGTTCGGAGGTGAAGGCGCGCTCGGGGATGTGATGGTCAGGAGGCAAAAAAAGAGGCGTGGGCGTCGAGGTGACGCGCTGAGCTCGGCGGGGGCGTGGGTCGTGTGGGATGAGGGATTGGCCAGGAGCGGCTTAGCCGAGGGCGAGCGAGCGAGCGAGCAAACGAGCGCAGGATAGCAATGCTTCTCAGAGCGCCGTAGCGAACAAGCCATCTGCAGTCAAACTCAAAGCGGCACACGTTCGACGCTGGCCCTCGCAATTTTTTCGCCCTGGGACTGCCTTGAGCCAACCAACCAACCAACCAAGCGAAGCTTGACAGTAATTTACAGTAGCTTGCATTCGGCTGTCTCTCTGTGTCTGTGTGTGCATTCGGCAGGCTGCTTCCAATTTTTTTGGCCGACTCGACGCGTGGAGGTTTGGCGTCTGCTTCGGAGCGCGACGTCACCTCGACCTGCCCAACGGGGCCACGGGCGCATTGCGCGCGCGGCTCGAACCCACGCGTTGGCTGCCACTCTCCCGCGCTGATGAAGGTTGAGGCGGTTACGAGGCCCGCATCCTCATACAGTCCCCACTCGGCACACGAGCGTGGCTGCAAGGTTGTTGTATGAAGAGCATGCGAGCGGATGCCACAGTTGCGGGTGGCGTCGCGTCGTGCTGGAAACAACGACTGCCGAATGCGTCTAGGCTGCCCCATTTCTTCATCAGTGGCACTGGCACGGGTTGGGTGTGCATTGTCAACGCGTCGGTCGGGCGGGCTTGGACCCCGTTTGGGAAAAGTTTTCTCGTACGAGACGACTCGGAACTCCAAATTCGTCTCGGCTCCGCTTGTCAGCTGGCTCCGCGCTGGTAGCCGCTGAGGAGTGCGAAGGCCAACCAACCATCGCTGCTCCACACCCAACAAGCCTTGATCGAAAGCACGCTGATATCCGTCGTCTCCTCACCTTGGCGACGAAACCACACATCGGGAGCACACTAGCGGTAAGTGGCACAATGGCCATGCGTGCGACCACGAGCAAAAGGGTGGCTAGCACATCTGGGTTGTAAGGTCTGGGCAATCAAGCTGACTGTCTCGCATCTTTGTGTCTACTGCTGCTGCTCTCGACTGCGGTCCACTGATCTTCGGCAACATAGATCGCACAGCATGCCGCAACTCTACCGTGATCCCTGGGCGAAGCGCGAGGCGTGGCGCAAGCACCCGGTCTTCTCGCACCGCTTCTTTGCGCGCAACATCTTCCCCGGCTTTGGCATCGGCCTCGGCGCGTTTGCCATCTACCTCGCCGTCGACACCATCACACATCCCTCCAACATCGAAAAGCTCAAGGAGGACGCCCGCAAGCAGACCGGTCACAGCCACTAGAATCCAGTCACCCGTATCTCGGCCGCGCCGTGCAATCCACCTCCTCCGTCCCGCTTTTCTCCTCCGCAACGGCTATGCTCGACCTGCTTCCGACGTGAGAAGGATCAGGCGTTTGGCACGATTCGATTGCGAAAGCGTCAGTCGTGATTGAGATGCCGCCACGGCGGCTATCGTGTGTCCCTGTCAGAGGCATGAACGCTGCGACTTGACGGCAGCCCGAGGCTCAGAGGCGCCCAACGTAGGCATGCTCAATGCATTTGTGCACTTGTCGGGCAACGGATCGGCGACGAAAGCTGTGCTGATCAGGATCCGATCGTGCGCGTCTGGCCGATGAGAACCCTCACCCCCGATAGATGGAAATGACATTGTTACATCATCGAACTCCACACGTTGCGAACATCTGCATGCTTTTCTCCGCCAACTGCCGGATCACGCCATTTGCACGTCAAGATGCGCCTTGCGTTGCGATGCGCAGTTGGATGCGCGGTTGAGTCATGGTCGAAACTGCCACACCGCCTCAACCTCGGCCACTCGCCATTGGACCGGATGGCAGCAGCGCCTGCCACTCGACACGCAAGGGTCTGCCGCCACGAGCTCCGACTGGTCACCACCACTGGCGCTCGCCCGCTTTGCGCTATCCTGTCGCGAGCGACACCTACCTAGCAGCAATGCTCTCGTCGATATCGCGCTTGCGTTTGGGGGGTCCAGGTGTCGAGTCAAGTTGGCGGAGGAGCATGCGCGACGGACGGTGAGGACGGCGGCGATGCGCAGTGAGAGCACGCGGCCCACATGTCTTGGGATTTTCGCCATCTAATCGCGCTGCCGACGTTGGCAACCATCGCGGGCTGATGCGGCCGGCGATAAAGCAGAGCCCGTGCGCAGCTGGCAAGCTACAGCACCTCGTTTTTTCACGTCTGACACCCCGCCCCGCCGCGGCAGTTCTTCGCAACGATCTTCCGGTCGTCCCAGCATCGTGGCCGTGGCCGTTCAGCCGAGGCTCATCCTTGGAAATTTCTCACCTCCCCTCGAGACCCGCTGGCGAGCTTGATCATCCAGCTCTTGCCCCTGCAGAGTGAAAGAAGCACAGCAGAGTAGATGCAAAGCGCATCAAGGCGTGCAGCTGCGGGTATTGTTCGCAAAACCCGCCCCGAGAGTGTCTTGGCCTTCCGCGCTAACCGGGCCTGGAAGATCGCTTCACTCGCCGGGGTGGACCTCATAGCCGCCGCCCCTCCTGGGGTGTTTCTTCTTGGTCTCCCACCACCAACCCTTTTCCGGCTCTCATCGTGGCTTCTCTCCCCCCCTTTGATTTTCCTTCCCCCCCCCCCCCCCCACACTTTTTTCGCTTGAATCATGGCCAACGCTCCTCACGGTGGTGTCCTCAAGGACTTGCTGGTGCGCGATGCGCCCATCGCGGCGCAGCTGCGCCAGGAGGCGGATACGCTGCCCGAGCTCGTGCTCACCGAGCGCCAGCTGTGCGATCTGGAGCTCATCATCAACGGTGGCTTCTCGCCGCTCCAGGGCTTCATGAACCAGGTCGACTACAACGGCTGTCTCGAGACGATGCGTCTGGCCGACGGCAACCTCTTCCCCATGCCCATCACGCTCGATGTGGACCAGCAGCAGATCCAGACGCTGGCGATCCAGCAGGGCGCGCGCATCGCCCTTCGCGATCCGCGCGACGACAACGCCATTGCCATCCTCACCGTCGCCGACGTCTACCCCGTCGACAAGGTGCGCGAGGCCAAGGCCGTCTTTGGCTCGGACGACCTCGCGCATCCGGCCATCACCTACCTCCACAAGTCGGTGCGCGAGTTCTACGTCGGCGGTGACGTGCAGGCGATCTCCAAGCCCGCCTACTACGACTACGTCGCGCTGAGGTATACGCCCGCAGAGCTGCGTCAGCACTTTGCCAAGATCGCCTGGCGCAAGGTGGTCGCCTTCCAGACGCGAAACCCGATGCACCGTGCGCACCGTGAGCTCACCGTCCGCGCCGCGCGCCAGCGTCAGGCCAACGTGCTCATCCACCCCGTCGTCGGCATGACCAAGCCGGGCGATGTGGATCACTACACGCGCGTGCGCGTCTACCAGTCGCTCATGCCTCGCTACCCGAACGGCATGGCTACGCTCGCGCTCCTCCCGCTCGCCATGCGCATGGGCGGCCCGCGCGAGGCTCTCTGGCACGCCATCATCCGCAAGAACTTTGGCGTCACCCACTTTATCGTCGGTCGCGACCACGCCGGTCCGGGCAAGGACTCGAGCGGCAAGGACTTCTACGGCCCTTACGATGCGCAGACCCTCGTCACCAAGTACACCGAGGAACTTGGCATCGAGATGGTTCCCTTCCAGCAGATGACCTACATCCCTTCCACCGACGAGTACCAGCCCGTCGACGAGGTCACGCCCGGTACGCAGACCATGGACATTTCCGGCACCGAGCTCCGTCGTCGTCTGCGCACGGGCGCGGCGATCCCCGACTGGTTCTCGTACGAATCGGTCGTCAAGACGCTGCGCGAATCCTACCCGCCCAAGGCCAAGCAGGGCTTTACGCTCTTCCTCACCGGTCTGCACAACTCGGGCAAGGACCAGATCGCGCGTGCGCTCCAGGTCAAGCTCAACGAACAGGGCGGTCGATCCGTCTCGCTCCTCCTCGGCGAGACCGTCCGCTCCGAGCTCTCGTCCGAGCTCGGCTTTTCGCCCGAGGACAGGCAGAAGAACATCCAGCGCATCGCCTTTGTTGCCGCCGAGCTCACTCGCGCCGGTGCCGCGGTGATCGCGGCGCCCATCGCACCGTACGAAAGGTCGCGCGCCGCAGCTAGGGATACCATCGCAAAGACCGGCGGCGCAGGCAACTTTTTCCTCATCCACGTCGCTACGCCGCTCGCCTTCTGCGAGGCCACCGACCGCAAGGGCAACTACGCAAAGGCCCGCGCCGGTCAGATCAAGGGCTTCACCGGCGTCGACGACGTCTACGAGGAGCCCACCGACGCAGACCTCGTCGTAGACATCAGCTCCCAGTCCGTCGCCGAAATCACCCACTCCATCATCCTCCTCCTCGAAGCCCAGTCGCTCATCTAAACCCCCTCGGTGCTCCTCAATTTCAAAACGATAGAGTTTGTCGCACTCGCTTTTGGTCTCCCATGCTCTCGGAATCCGATTCACAGGCTTGCTTGCCTTTGCTGCCGTGCGAGTGTCGTGGGCAGGGGCGTGCGCGTGTTTGGGTCCACCTGGTTGGGCGTTGGCGCCAGGCGAACCCTGTCCACAGACCCCCGACTGAATCCACAATGGAAAAGTGAGATGAGCGCGCACCCGGAGTGGGGCAAGTGCCAAAAGTGGGTAAAAGCACATGCGCTTGTCGGTCTTTGCGTCGCCAGCACCACGAGCACGAGCTGAATCACACAAGGCCATGTGCGGGTCCAACATGAGCTCGAGGCAGCTGCCTCGGACCGTGTACAGCTCGTGGTCATGTTTCGAACCACCGTCCGAGGCCGACTGTGCCGAGCATGTGCCATCCCGCACGCCCGCAAGCGCATGGGTCGATCGATCGGAGCACGGAGCAGCAGCGCAGGACACAGGTCGCGCCTCGGCCGTTTCATCCCACTCGACAGCTCTTCGTTTCGACTCGCCAACGACCGCGCACACTTTCCCCAAAGACCGAATGCCTTGAAGCTCGCCGCGTTGGGTGCGGGTGCGACGCTACTTCGGTGCGTCACGCATGACGATGCTCTGCACCGCCAACACTCGACTGCAATCATCTCAGCATCGCGGGCGAAGAGGGAGCCGGGACACTAGAAGGCAAAGAAGAAGGAGACTTGATTAAACCATTGCACGCCGAAAAACTAAAGAGAGAGTGTGTTGTGTAACCGAAAGCAAGAGAATGTGTGTGTGTGTCTCAAAAAAGAGACAGGTCTGTAGGGGAAGTGATCCGGTGCCTCGCCTTGGCTGGCCCGTAAATCACTCGCGACCTGCGTGACCCGACTTGATCACTACCGTTCCTCAGGAAGAGAGCCCGGTGCTAGTGAGTTGTCGAGCTTAGGCGCGGACGGGGGTCCAGAGTCTTCCTGCGCCGAGGGGGCGAGCTCCACGGCGAAGCTTGACGTGGAAGTTGTCGCCGGTACCGGGAAGACCAAGGTCGAGACCGAGACCAGTTCCGACGATGACGTTTCCGTTACCATGACCGTTTCCGCTCTGGTTGCTACCTACGGTCTGACCGTTACCGATGATGATGTTACCGTTACCGTTGCCCGAGCCCGAGTCGTTCGAACCGACCTGGTTCCCACTACCGAGGATGAGGTTCAGGTTACCGTTACCAGTGCCCGCACCGCTGTCCTTCTGACCATTGCCGTTGTTCGAACCGACCTGGTTGTTGCCCAGCGAGAGGTTGCCGTTTCCATCGCCCGACCCATTCGCCGAACCGGCGTTGCCGTTGCCGTTGTTGCTACCAATCTCTCCACCGCCCACGTTGAGGTTGCCGTTCAGCAGCCCGTTGCCAGACCCCGTGTTGCCGTTGCCATTGTTGCTCCCCGCTCCGTTGGCCAGGTTCAGGTTGCCGTCCCCGACGCCGTTGAGCGCACCGGCATTGTTGTTGCCGTTCTTGTCGCCATTGCCCGATCCGGCGTTGAGGTTGCCATCCGCCACTCCGTTGGCCGCACCCGTGTTGGCATTGCCATTCTGGTTGCCGTTGTTGCTGCCCAGGTTGGCATTGCCGTCCGCAACGCCGTTGGCAGAGCCCGGGTTGTTGTTGCCGTTCTCGTTGCCGTTGCTCGATCCAAGGTTGGCATTGCCATCCGCTACACCGTTCAGAGCGCCCGAGTTGCTGTTGCCGTTCTTGTCACCATTGTTGCTCCCGGCGTTGAGGTTGCCATCGGCGACACCGTTGGCGGCACCCGTGTTGCCGTTGCCGTTCTTGTCGCCGTTGTTGCTACCAAGGTTGGCATTGCCGTCCGCAACACCGTTCAGCGAACCGGGGTTGTTGTTGCCGTTCTCGTTGCCGTTGTTGCTACCGGCGTTGAGGTTGCCGTCGGCGACACCGTTGAGCGAGCCGGCGTTGTTGTTGCCGTTCTTGTCGCCATTGTTGCTACCGAGGTTGGCGTTGCCGTCGACGATACCGTTGCCCGAGCCCGCGTTGCCGTTGCCGTTCTGGTTGCCGTTGTTGCTACCGAGGTTGGCGTTGCCGTCGACGATACCGTTGCCCGAGCCCGCGTTGCCGTTGCCGTTCTGGTTGCCGTTGTTCGAGCCCGCGTTGAGGTTGCCATCGAGCAGGCCGTTGGCCGAACCGGCATTGTTGTTGCCGTTTTGGTTGCCATTGTTCGAGCCGAGGTTCAGGTTGCCGTTGCCAACACCATCGAGGCTACCCGAGTTGTTGTTGCCATTGCCGTTGCCATTGTTCGAACCCAGGTTGCCGTTGCCGTTCAGCACACCGTCAAGGCTGCCCGAGTTGTTGTTGCCATTGTTGTTGCCATTGTTGCTGCCCGGGTTCAGGTTGCCGTTGCCAATGCCGTTGCCGGAACCAGAGTTGTTGTTTCCGTTGTTGTTGCCATTGTTGCTACCCGGGTTCAGGTTGCCGTTGCCAATGCCGTTGCCGGAACCAGAGTTGTTGTTTCCGTTGTTGTTGCCATTGTTGGACCCGAGGTTGCCATTGCCGTTGCCAATGCCGTTGCCAGCCCCGGTGTTGCCGTTGCCGTTGCCGCCACCGTTGCCACCACCGGTGTTGCCGCCGCCATTGCCTCCGCCGTTGCCGCCGCCGGTGTTGCCTCCACCGTTGTTGCCGCCGTTGGAGCCGCCACCGTTGGAGCCGCCACCGTTGGAGCCGCCACCGTTCGAGCCGCCGCCGTTGGAGCCGCCGCCATTGGAGCCACCACCGTTCGAGCCTCCGCCGTTGGAGCCGCCACCGTTGGAGCCACCACCGTTGGAGCCGCCACCGTTGGAGCCGCCGCCGTTGGAACCGCCATTGGAGCCACCGTTGGAACCACCGTTGGAACCGCCGTTGGAACCGCCGTTGGAGCCACCGTTAGAACCACCGTTGGAACCGCCGTTGGAACCACCGCTGGAACCACCGCCGTTAGAGCCCGAGCCCGAACCCGAGCCCGAACCTGGGTGGGAGCCCGAGCCGGAGCCCGAACCCGAACCGGAGCCGGAGCCCGAACCAGAGCCAGAGCCAGAGTCGGTGCCCTTACCGCCCGAGCCGGAGCCGGAGCCCGAGCCCGAGCCCGAGCCCGAGCCGGAGCCGGAGCCCCAGGTAGGGTTGCCCGAGCCCGAACCTGCGCCAGCGCCGCCCCAAGGGCCGCTGCCACCGGGGAGGCCCCAGGAGCCTGTGGTGCAGGTGCAGTAGCAGCCGGCGAGGGGAGCCTGCGAGTAAGTGGGGACGGGGAACGACTGGGCGACGGGCTGGGTAGCGTTAGCAGCCGCCGGGGGCGCGCACGTTCCGCTGTCGGCCGAAACCAGAGTGAGCGAGGCCAGCACAAGCGCCGACGCCGAGACCTTGATCTTCATCCTGATGTATATCCAAGTGGTGAGGGGGACTCTCGTTCGAAGAAGGGTCTAGCAACCGCCAAGCAAGAGGAAGCGCGTGTGTCTTGAGGGCCGGATGAGAGAGGATGAGAGGATGAAGAAGAGGGGGAAATGGGAAGGGATGTTCAGGATCGACTTATATGTGGTTTCGAGGCGGGTTGAGGTTTCAAGATGATCGCTGGGTGACTCGCACCGCAAGGGTGTGAGGATGCTCAGTCGATCCCTCCCCCCCTGCCCCCCTTCCCCCTCCGGAGCCGTGTGTGAGGCAGTTCGGGGTTTCGCAGCACGGTCGATCAATGGACGATCGTCCCACCTTTGCGAGGCAACGAGGCGCAACGGTCCAAGTAACGAGGGCTGGGGGCTTGGACGGCGGCGGGGGCGGGTGCTGGGAGGGGCGTCGGTTTGCATCTTGCTAAGCGAAATGCATTCACATGCGCCCCCGGCAATCCAAGCCGCTGCGACCCCGCGCCATGTTGGACGTATGGATCGTCAAGGAGGGAGAAGCGCCAAGCGGTTGACCGAGACGCTGGGCGTCGTCTGGAAGCCGCTGACGCTCGGCCATGCGTGGTGCGGATCTGCAAGGGCGCCAAAGCGCTACGAGCCGAACGAGGAACCCGGGTCTAGACGCCCGGCGCGGTCGCCAAGCCGGATGGTGTGGAGCGAGCTGTCTCAGCGCGCCCAGTCAGCGGCAAGCGGCACTGTGGTCTTTGTTTTGCACAGGAAGGAATAGGAAGGCGGATAGAAATGTCTCAGAACGGTGGTGCCGGGTTTCGCTAGCGCCCATTGAAGAGAATAGGCGATGTGACTCCGACGGGGCCCAGCTGCGAGAGTATATGCTAGGGTCAGGGAGAGAGGGTTCAAGGTCCGCAGCGACGGTGCAGATGGGAATAGCTGGACGAGACGAGCTGTGGGGCGGGTTGGCGATTTGATTGGCTAAGGACGAAAGGGGGGGGATAGCAGTATGCGGGGGCTGAGACTTGTGGGTGATGAGCGTTAGTCTGGGAACCTGCTGTGTGCGGTACTGAACGTGACGAACGTGACCCAAGGCGACGAGGGGAGGCTTTGGCAAGATGCGGAGAAGGGTCAGGAACGAGCGGAAGGGGGCGAGGATCGGCAGGCTGCATTTGCAGTCTTTGCCAGGGCGGTGAGGAGGATTTGTGCAGAAGTCGACAGGTGGTTTGGCAGCGAGCGGAGCTTTGCGGCCAGACGAGCTCGCTTGGGCAAGGGGGATGTGCATTTGCAGGGCTTTCCGTGTCTCAGCCGCCGCCCAACACTGCAGCCCTGGCCTGCTGACAAGGTGATTTGGCAATTCTAGCTCAAGCGAGTGCGCAAAAGCGCCGTTTGTGGAGCCGAATGTCTCGGCTACGCAACCCAGCGCACACAGAGATGCATTGATGCACCTTGCAGCACACTCACTCTCTAGAGCCCCACTGATGTCGATCTCTCGAGAGGAGAAAGATGCACTTTTTCCATGCAGGTCCCGCCCCTCGGACCGGGTTTCAAGATGGCAAAGATCGCCAAACCAACTCACACCAGCGCCACCTTTCCTTCCATTGTCCCACCGCCTAGAGCCGCTCTGATCGACTGCGGGGCAACTCGTTCCACCAAGGTTGCCACTAACTTTAGCCGCCTGGTCGTCTTTGCGCGCTTGACCCTCATCCCGTGACCCAAATCCACCTCTACTGTCGCTTACGATTCTTATGCTTGTAGCACGCGCAGGCGGGAGCTCAATACCTGCAAGATGGATTTGGCGACAGTGTGACTGCAACGCACTCGGATCTGCCGACCATCTGTGGAGGGCGTATGCGGTTTCAGCTGGGCTCGAGTCTCTTGAGCTTCTTCCCAAGCACGAGAATTCGGGCGAGCAGCTGAAAGGTAAAGCTTCAAGCGCAGGCGAGCGGCTGACATCTGACACGGGCTTGCGCAGCCTGTGTGATTTTCTTTTTCAGCCCCGCCCGTCATGCTTGGCAGTGTGTGAGTGCCGCGCTCGCTCTTGGGCGGCTGCTGCTCAAGCCCCCGGCAATCGTCGGAGTCTGGTTGACCCAAGCCCCGCGTTGAAAAACGTCGCGTAAAGCGGCCTCGACGCGGATCCTCCGTTGCCAGAACGCACACGCGCGGCTCGCGGCTCCCAACCTCTCTTGATCGGAGCTCCAATCGAAACCCCCTTTACAGCTTTAGCCGCCCCCAGCTGAAAGCCTTGCAGAGAGAGAGACTTGGGAAAGACGGAGCTTGCGACGGCGACGCTCCGACTTTCTTTATTTTTTCCTTGCGTTTTCAGCCCCTACGCAAGACTACGCAAGACAAGAACCTAGACCTTTGCAACCATAGCTCTGGCTTGAATTCCCCACCTCTCTCCCTACAGCCGGGGGGGGGGGGGGTGTCTTGTTTGATCCACCGCTACTCCGCCTTTGCGTTTGTTGGGCTCAGCCTCTCCGCCCTCTTTTGTTTGGCAGCACGTCTTCCCCCCCCCCCCTTCCCCTTTCTCTCAGCTGGGTTCTGGCAAGGCTTCCGAACTTTCACAACGTGATCGGTCTTCGGCAGACAAGTAGGGGGCGGTGTTGGCAATTTTTCCCGAACCCAGCGAGTCTGCTCTCGTCCGCGTCCGTGTCCGGTGTGAAAGATGAGCGTTTCGCATCTCGGCCACCGCCAAGGTCGCCTCGCTTTGGCCTTTCTGGATTGGCTCGAGGCGCAGTGTGGAGTCAAAGCGGCGTCAAACATGCAAGGAGCCCTGCCGCCGATTCAATGCCCGTCGGCCGCCCCGTGCTTTTTCTTTTTCTTTTCTTTCTTTGGCGCTTGACCACCTGCAAGGGGCTCTCCAATCTCGAACGTCTCTCCAAACCTATGCGCTGATCGTCGAGGCTCCCTCGCCGGGCTCCGAGAGCCGGATCCGCATTGGGTTGCGCATCGTTCGGCCGCCATCTTAGCGTCGAGTCGCCTAGGGAGCGCATTTCCTAGCGAATCCCGTAGGCGAGGTATAGCTCAGATCCTCCAGTCGGCAACCCAGCCGAAGCACCACGTTGGTTTCGACAAAGGCCCCTGCAGCAGACCCATCTCGTGACCCTTACGATCCAGCTTCGCCTGCCTTTGCCTCGATGCGGTGGTTGGCGAGGTGGGACGGCATGGCCTGATCCGCTCCCCCGATGCTGCCAGATTCAACATGGGCGTCGAAACCGACCCCCAAGGCGCTTTAGGCGAGACCGCATGCAAAAGCCACGACAACCAACCACCACGCTGGCCCAGCCTTCGCAAAGCCAGTCTGCGCCTTTGCACTGAACTCTCGCCTTCTCGACCCGCCTTTTGCGCCACCTCCAAGCGTGCTTACGCCTCTGCCAAGTTGGCAGCGGCGAATGCAGAGCTGTTTGAATGCTCATGGCGGGTTACGCCAGTTTGCAAGCGGATATTTTCGCCCGAGGTGTGTGCTGACCAAAAGGCGGCAGAGGCGCACGCGTGCGGGAATCGCCGAGACACTTTTCGCGGGCGTTGGGCCCCGCCGAAAACAAAGAAAAGCTGCCTCGTTCCTCAGCCTCGCTCTTGTTGGCCGGCAAATCAACGCCCTCGGCCAAGCTCCTATCCTCCGCCAGCTGACTCCTCATGCGAGTCCGCCATGGCCTTACTGTACCGTGCGGGCTTTCGGCATCTCGCTCAAGGCCGTAGGTGCAGGCGCAAGGAAGTTGGCCCAATGCGGTTCGAGGATCTGCGCCGTAGAGTCTCGCCAAATCACCAATTCCCGTGCCTGCATCCAACCCAGGCTTCCCCCGACTTCCGCAAAAGACCATTTTTAAAACTGTTAAGCTCAGCCTCCTGGAGCTCATCGCCGATGCGTCGCAGAGATGTGAAGGGAGGACGATCAGCGATTCGATTGGCAATCGATAACCGCGCCATCCAACGCCTAGCAGTTGGTCGTAGCTCCGGATCTCTCCCACCTCCGGTTACTCGGAACCCCCGAAGGTGCATGCTTTCCATTCACGATCGCAGTGCTACGAGCAGTGTCTCCATCCCCGGATCGAGTTCGCCTCCACATCTGCATCGTAGCGACCTCACTGTCTACACCAGCTTGTGCTAGGCCAAGGTTGAAGGCAAGGGCGAGGGCGAGGGCGAGGGCGAGGGCGGGTTTTGGCGGTTGAATGCTCTGTGCGCGAGGGCTGGTTTCAGTGTCGATCTCAAGGCGACTGATGGGAATCGGGTGGAGGGGTGGACTGTAGATTATGCAGGAGAGCGAGCCCGATCGGGTAGGTTGAGTAGTGTCCACGTTCTGGGCGGGCGTCGAGGCGAAGGGTTGCGGCGATATTCGGAACGGCCGACGACTTATCGCCTGGGCTTGGAATTGGGCGGCGCTGGCGAGGAATACAAACGCTGGCGATGCGGCTTGTAATCGGCGCGAAACTTTTCCAAGGCGCACCGACCGAGCGCAACTGCAGAAAAATTTGCCGCGATCAACACGCGCACCGAGGCGAGCAAATCCCAAGAAGAGCGAGCGAGCAGAGCGCCCAATCGGCGTCATCGGAACACACCCGCCAGAAGCTCCAAGGATTCCAAATCGCACGCACGCACCCCCGCCCTCAAACCCAGAGTGCTGGCCTCGGACCTCTACCAAAGGCGAGAGCGCACCGCTCATCATCCCAATCTGACCCGCTACCACCACCCCACACCACCCCTCTTTCCTCCCTCTTCCTCTTGTCGCTGACAAAAAATATAGTCCACAATGGCTACCTTCACCGAGCGATTCACCAAGGGCGCCTACCCCATCCACTCGGTCGCCGAGGCGGTCAAGCCCGGCCCGCAGGGCGTCGACCTCTACTCGCGCTTCTTCCTCGCCGGTGCCCTCTGCTGGTAAGTCGCCTCTCTCCTAACCACCTTGCACTAGAGATTCTGGTACTGATTCTATTGTTTTTTGCGCAGCTCCATCACCCACGGTGCGGTCACTCCGATTGATGTGGTCAAGACGCGTATCCAGCTGGAGCCTACGGTGTACAACAAGGGCATGATCGGCGGTTTCCGCCAGGTCATCGCCAAGGAGGGTGCGGGTGCTCTGCTCACCGGTCTCGGCCCCACCGTGCTCGGCTACTTCCTCCAGGGCGGTTTCAAGTTTGGCGGTTACGAGCTCTTCAAGAAGGTGCTCGTCTCGCAGATGGACAACGAGACGGCGGTCAAGAACCGCATGGCCATCTACCTCGGTGCTTCGGCCATCGCCGAGTTCTTTGCCGACATTGCGCTCTGCCCGCTCGAGGCGACGCGCATCCGTCTCGTCTCGCAGCCCACGTTCGCCAACGGCCTCGCACCCGCCTTCCTCCGCATCGCCCGCGAGGAGGGCCTTGGCGGCTTCTACGCCGGCTTCGGTCCCATCCTCTTCAAGCAGATCCCGTACAACATGGCCAAGTTCGCCACCATGGAGGTGGTGCTCGAAAAGGCCATCCAGACCTACGGCAAGCCCAAGTCGGAGCTCTCGGGCGGCGAGGCGACCATGCTCAACCTCGGCTCGGGTCTCATCGCCGGTTTCGCCGCCGCCACCATCTCCCAGCCCGCAGACACGCTCCTCTCCAAGATCAACAAGCAGAAGGCCGCGCCCGGCGAGACCATCACCGGCCGCATCACCAAGATGGCCGGCGAGCTCGGCGTGCGTGGCCTCTTCGGCGGTCTCACCACCCGTCTCGTCATGGTCGGCTCCATCACCGCCGGTCAGTTTGCCATCTACGGTCAGCTCAAGTCCGCCCTCGGCGCCACCAACACCGTCGAGATCTCCAAGGCCTAGACGTCTTTTTTTCCTCTCTAGACGGTCTCTTGGTATCCTCTTCTTCAGGCCGAAAAATTGTATTCTCCCCATCCCACCCGCATCCGTGCATTTTATGGTCCCCTTTTTTCCCCAGCCTTTTTTTTTTTTCATTGCGCGTTGTGTGCGGAATTTTGGTGAGAGTGAGACAGGCTGGAGGGTGTTTCATCAGAAGTCGGTTCGTAGTGGTGGTGGGTCGTGTTGGTGGGGAGGCGGGATTGGATGTAGTGCGTACGCGAGTGCGTGGTGGAGCATAGCAGGGTCGGTCGTATGGGGTGGTGCGGGGTGGGAGAGGGCGGGGAGGATTTACTCGTACGGGAGTGTGGGGGTCGAGCACCGCACAAGCCAGCTCGAGTCGCGTGGGAAATCGACCTAACTCCACACGTCGACTCGTGCATCCGCACAGCCGCATCCATCTCTACATCCACCATCACATGCTCGTCTCTTTTGGCCAACCCTTTGAAAATGGTAAAGTTCCCAACCTCTCCTTGCTATCTCTGCATGTCGAGTAGATGATGTGTGGTGATGTTGACGTTTTGTTGTTGCTGTAGTCGAATACGTTGCGGCCCTATCTGGCTTGCGTTCGGAGTACGTTGACGGCGGCGATGACGCTGGAGAACTTTGCGTCGCAGGTGGTTGAACGTCACAACAAACCCGAAGTCGAAGCCCGTTCCTCGCGCGAAGTCCTCCTAACCCCCCTAACGATCTCGAGGAACGAAAACGAAAAGGTGTTGATCGAACCTTCGGTCAACTCGTTGCGCATCTCGATCAAGATCAAACAGGCAGACGAAATCGAACGCATCCTCGCCCACAAGTTCACCCGATTCCTAATGCAGCGCGCCGAATCCTTCGTCATCCTCCGAAGAAAACCCACACCCGGCTACGACATCTCGTTCCTAATCACAAACTCCCACTCCGAATCAATGCTCAAACACAAACTCGTAGACTTCATCATCCAATTCATGGAAGAAGTCGACAAGGAAATCTCCGAAATGAAACTCTCCACAAACGCAAGAGCCCGCATCGTTGCCGAATCTTACCTCTCCACCGTAAGCCCTTCACACCCCCCTCCAACCCCGAACTTCCAAAACATCCTTGCCCACCCCAGCTAACCTCCTTCGCTTTCTCATCATCCAGTTCGCCTAACCCACCCCACAGACACACTCACCCACACCCTCGACACGATTCATGACCCTTCCACCTCGCAATTCCATCATCACCTCGTCGACATTCGCGTCGCCCTAGTCGCGCCTCGACAGCCGCCGTTTGCGCGGCACCGCCGCCGCCGCCGCCGCCGTCTGCATCGGCGCGCTCGCCTCGGCCTGGTGCGTCGCATGCGGCGCAGCCGCCTGCGGCTCATCTTCGTCCCACGTGAGGTCGATCACGGGAATCGCATCGCCCGACAGCCCCACCATGACGTTGGCGCCCGCGCCGCCCGGAGCAGCTGCCATCGTCGCAGCCGGCGCGGCGGCAGCCTCGGGCAGCGAGGCGTGGAGGAGGAGGCCGCGGCGCAGATCGCGCGCGTACAGCGGCTCGCCCGCCGTCCGCGCGCCGTAGGTGCGCTCCGACTCGACAAAGAGCGGCAGCGCCGCCAGCCCACCCTCGTCGTCCGCCTCGGCCGCGCCCGCAAAGCCGCCGGCCACATCGCCGCTCGCGCCCGTCGCCGCGTCGCTGCTCGTCGAGCCCGCGCTCGGCGAAGCGGGCGAGGCGTACTGCGGCACCAGATCGCGCGTCACCCGCATCGACAGCATCGACAGCGGCACCGCAGTGTTGAGTGTGAGCTTCCCAGGCCAGCCTGCCCGCGCACCGGCCAGTCCTTGTTCTCCCGTCCCATGTGTTGCTCGTCCCACCACCGTCTGTGCTCGGCCCTGCAACCCGACGGTGCGTGCCGCTGCGCCCGTCGCAGCGGCGCCGGTCGGCATCGCTGCAGGTGCACCATCGAGATACTCGGCGCACTCCCAGGGATTCAACCCGGACGCGGCATACCAGCCGCGCTTGAGCGCCGCGCCTGCGCTAGCTGTCACCATCCACGCGTGCGCACCTGCGCCGTCGAGCGCAAACGACAGCTGCTGCAACAGCATCCCGCGCTCGGGCCGCGCCAGCTCCGCCTGCGCCAAACCGGCCTCGAGCTCCGCCAGGCCCGCGCCGACCAGAGCCGCAGGCACCTCGTCCAGCACAAAGCTCAGCGAGTCGAGCAGCAGCGCAAACTGCGCACCGCCCTCGGCGCGCGCGCCCGCGCGCAGCGTCAGTGCGAGCAGCGCCTTGACCAGCCGACCCGCCACGCCCTTGGCCGCACCCTGCCACAGACAGCCGAAGCGCAGCACGAAGTGCAGCAGCGAAAACGTTGCTCCCAAAGCCAGCACCTCGTCCACCGAGTTCCTCCCGTCGGCGGAGGCAGACGCGGGCGTCGCGGCTGCGCTCTCGAGCGTCTGGATCACGTGCAGCAGCAGGTGTCCACACGAGTCGCTGTCCGTCGCATTGAACAGGAAGCTTTCCTGCTGCTGGCACATGCGCAAGAGCGACCCGAACACTGACTCGAGCGCTTGCTCCGCCGCAAGCTTCTCGGCTTGCTCGGCTGCAGCTCCCTCCGCAGCGTCATGCGTGGGCACATGCGAGCCGTCGGCGTCGCGCAGCTTGGCGGCCGCGCCGGCATGCGCCTGCACCTTATCCCACAGGCTCTTGATCCCGATGTCGACGAAGCGCGAGACAAGCCCGTTGGAGCGGCAGTCGCGCATCAGCTGCGCGCCAATCTCTGGCAGGCGGAGAAAGAGATCGTCGAAGATGCCCGCAGCCAGCGCCCTGGTCTTGCTATCGGCGCGCGACTGGAAGCTTGGCTCGACGAGCTGGAGGCGTTCAAAGATCTCGACCAGCTCGTTGGCCACCACGGGCGTATCCCAGCCGTTCAGTCTCGCCTGGACTGCGCTGGCGTCGATCGAGCCGAGGTCGCGCAGCAGCAGGCTCGTCGCGTCGAGACAGCCCATCGTCGCATCCATGATCTTGGCCGGCGTGCAGCCCCACATGGACTTGCACGTGTCGCGGATCGTTAGCATGCACTGGCGCGGATCCTGCCGGAAGCCGATCTGCATCGCCTCGGACGTGAGCAGCCGCCGCCAGAATGTCTCGATCAAAGCCTTGTCCGCCACCGACGCCGACGACGTCTCGCTCGAGGCGCACATCAAGCACGTGGCCACCTTGAGCAGGCTCGCCAGGTTGATCGGCGCAAAGAGCAGCACTGCCTGCGCGCCGAACGCACGCATGTCTTCATGCGTCGCGCTGCTCCTCGCTTCGTCGCCGAGGCTGCCCGCAAACATCTCGCCCAGGCACGCGACGACGGCAGCCACGTGCAAGTTCGAGTCTTCGCTCCGCGTTCCGGGATCAGTGAGCCTCCGCACCGCCGTGAGCAGGTACGGTAGGAGAAAGGTGTCCATCATGAGCTGGAGGTTGAGCGTCCCATGCGCCACGAGCTGACTGAGCAAGCTCAGCAGCGCCTTGAATGCGCCCTCTGTGCATGCACCGTGTTCGAGGTTGGAGGCAAAGTCGGCGAGCCATCGCGCATGGCGCTCGTCGATCTCGAGCGAGGCCTCGAGGTAGAGCTGATCGATGAGGCGCACGGCGGTCGGGATCACTGCTGCGTCGGACAGCTGCAGCACGCTCTGGACGATGGCGCGCTCGATGATCTCGTCGCTTGTGCCGTCTGGCTGGAGGAACAGATTTCGGAACGGCGTCAGCATCTCGGAGCCTTCGGTCGGCGTCGTCGCGCTTCGCTCACCCGCGCCGAGGCTGTACTCGGCGCGTTGCGCAAGCCTCAAAAGCAGCGCGACCACGTTTGGCCGCAGCGCCTGGACGTGCGCCTGGATCGCATCGGGCTCGCTGTGGGCGTCCTGCACGGGAACGTGAGTGCGGCTAGGTAGACCTTCGATCAAGGTGCGAAGACGCAGGAGGGTGGTGGAAGCCATGACGGCCTGTCGGTCGTTTCGAACCGAGCTCGAGTGATTGAGCTGCTGGCGGACGAGCTGGTTGAGCGTGCCCATGATGTCCATGGATCGCCAGACGAGGCTGAACTCGATGACCATGTTGAACGCCGCGCGAGCCAGACCGTCCGAGAGCGGCCGCAGCAGCAAGGTCGCAAGCAGCTGCGCCAGGCATTCGAAGTCGTCGCCCATGACCAGCAGCGCCGCGACTTGCGAGAGTTGTTCTCCGCCGAGTGTATCGATGCGCGACGAGATGGCGGGCAGCAGGTCGTTGCGGAAGATCCTGCAGCGCACAAAGCGCGATGCGGACCAAAGACGCGAGAGCGCCTGCTGAGGATCGTGCGACGATTCGGCATCGGACGATGGTGGCAGCGGACAATCTTGCGACGCTCCCGCGTCCTTACCGGCCTCAGTTTCGTCGGGGGCAAAGGCGAAGGGCAGAAAGCATTCCAGCTGGCGTAGGGCCCGGCGCTGCGCCGCATCCTCGTACGTCTCTTTGCTCCGATCGCCATAGATGGCCTGTCTGCGCTGCTGGTAGACCGACGCTGGCTGGTCATAGAGAGGCAGCGAGCGCAAGAGGCGCAGATGGAGCGAGTCGCGAGACATCGGAAGAGTCTTTGGCGTAGTCGGCGTCGCCGCCGCGGCGTGGTCTGCGGTGACGGTCGAGGCCGAGGAGGTGGTCATTCCGCGTGCGATGAGTCTCTGGAGATACTTGGTGTAGGAAAACACGCCTCGTCTGGCGAGTTCACCGATGAGCACGACGACGGAAGATATCTGTGTAGTGGCGAGCAGAGCAGCGTCAGCATCGGTCGCCAGAACGTCGTCCTGGAGATGAAAAGCGGCCTCGACGTCTCCGAGCCACTTGATGAGCATGGGCTCGATGTTGACCTTGCGCGTCTTTTTGAGCGGATGGTCGAGACCGAAGGCGGGCAGCGAGATCTGGTCGCCTTCTTCGCTCGATTCTTCCCACGAGACGCCGAAACGGATCTTTTCGATCAGAGTGGCGGCCAGATACTGGCGTGCGACGCCGGAGCGACGGTCTGTACAGGCCCAAGTGAGGATGGTCTCGATCCGGGGTGTCCAAGAGGCGTCGTCTCGATGGAGCTTGGCGGACGCCTTGGCGCTCGGTGGGGCTTGCAGGAAGACACGATCTATGGCCTTCATATCGAAGGAGTCCAGGGCCTGGATATCGACGTGCTGCTGGCGGCAGTGCGTGGCGAAAGGGAGGCTGTCCTGATCCGACAAGTCGGCTTTAGTTGCAAAGGTCGACTGGAGGAGGAGACGATCCACTCTGGGCCTGATGTTGAGTTCGACAAAGTCGGCGAGGTTGTGCGGAACATCAGCCGAGGGATCAGCGTCTGCATCGCCCTTCAGCTCGTGAAAGAGCTGTGCCAGTGTCGCGGAATGCTCCCACCACAGACGTGGGCTGGTGAGTGTGTCTGGACTTGATTCGCAGACGATGCGAAAGAGGAGGAGGAGCTTGTTGCGGAGTGCGCCTCCGGCCGCGCGGTCGAAGCGCGTGTCGAGGGTGGTGAGCTGGTTGAGGAGCGCGGCGAGGAAGGGGCGAGCGAAGCAGCGGCGACGGAGGATGAAGACGAGCACCTCCTGGACGAGCTCGACGAGGAAGGGGAGCTGTACGAGGTTGGAAGCGGCAAAGGCGTCGACGATCCAGCGGACGAGGACGGAGCGGTCGAGGAGATGCTGAGCGTGGAGGTGGCGTGCTAGTGAGAGGCTGTAGGACCACTTTGCAGTCCATCGCTCCTGGTCGAGCTCGTTCTGCAGGACGGTGCACACCTCCCTGGCGGGTGCCGGGATGGGAGACGAGGTGTGATTGAGATTGGAGGGGGTGCGTGCAAAGTGGGCTGCGGCGACGGAACGAGAAAGGGCTGCCGGGTGTGCTGAGCTCGGCGTTCTGGGCACATGCGTCGAGGGCGAAGCTGGTGCGGGAGAGGCCGCAGCGGTGGAGGAGGCCTCGGCGGCGTGCACCAGGCTGAGCTCTGCGACCTGCTTGGCCATCCATGTGCAGAGGTTGGAGGTGATTTCGGGGACGATCGTGGCGGCTGACTTGTTGCGGAGGGAGGAGAGCTCGGCGGCGCCGAGGGCGCGGATAAACCAGACGGCGCGCGAGATGTCGACGCTTCTCCTTGATGTAGTGGCCGCTGCCGAGGCTGCCGGGGTCGAGGCGGAGTGGGCGGAGGTTGCGGCTCTAGATGCAAAGTAGCTGGCTGAGGAGGTGGTGGCTGCTGCTGCTGCTGCTGCTGCTGCTGCTGCAGTTGCCGCTGATGCGGCAGTGGAGGCGGCAGGGCCTGCGGGAGGAAGGGCACCGCCGGCCCAGAGCATCTCGAAGAGCTTTTCACCGCGGAATCCATGAGGCACGTTTCTGGAGAGACGCGTGAGAGGCACGTTGGGATCGGCGAGGTCCTTGACGTAGTTGGCGAGCTTGGCGTCATTGAGGGTGACCCGAGAGGGCGGCTTGTACTGAGAGGGGGAGACCTGGGAGCGGTCGATCTCCTGACGGCGCTGGGCGACCTCGTCCATCCAAGCCGAGAGAGACTGAAGCATAGCAGGCGAATTGAGACGAGGATAGATCATCTCGTGGGCAGAGAGGGCTTCGTTGCGGACGTAGGAGCGCGCGGCGAAGCCCTTGCGGACAGAGATCTGGGACATGTCATCCTCGGGCTGGTTGGGTTTGGTGGTGAAGAGGTCGGGCACGTCGTGTTGCGGGGCGGCAGGATGGAGCGGCGGACGCCAGGGGGGTCGCTCCTGCTGATACGCCTCGGGAAGCTGCGGGTCAGCGCGCTTCATACGGTCTCGGGATGGTGTCGAGGATGGTGGCATGGCGCGACCGCCGCCACTGCTTCCGTTAGCGTTGGCGTTGCCGCTGGCGCTGCTGGTCCCGCCGCTGCTGCGGATGAGCGAGGACTGGAGCGATGCCATGGTGGGTGTGCAGATGGATCAGTTGGGCGCGCTGTTGGAGGAGGTCGTCATGGCTGAGTATCGAGCATGGCTGATGATGAGAGATCACTTGGCTCTTCGGGCGCTGTCCGATGCCGCTCTAGCCAGTCAGGTGACGATGGTGATGGAGTTCGAATGCAGCGGCGTCTCCACAAAGTCACTTTGGTCGCCAACATCCGCTTCAAGATTCGCATCATCATTCAGGGTCCGGCAGCTGTCGGCGAATCCGACCGACCGTGCCTCGGTGCATCCGACGTGTGCATCTCTCGGCGAATCCGACTGATTTCCCACCGTTTGCGTGGGATCTCACACAACCTTATTCTTCTAAAAGGCAGACCCGTGCGAGAAGAAGCCGCCTTTGTTGCACTTTTCGGTTGCATTCCGATTTGGCGGTTTTTCGGCGCTCGCTCTTTTCTTTCAGAGTCACTTTGGCACTGGCGCTCAAAAAATGAGCGCTCGAATCACACACTGCGCATGCTCAGCCTCAGCCTCAGCGCGATATCGGAGATTCCGACCTTTCCTGGCCTCCCTTCACGCTCCACTGCCTCCATCCTCCATCCCATCGATCGCTCCCCGCTCGATCGATACCAAAAGCGACCCGTTTAGTCTAATCGCATCCATTACCAGTCTGGTCAGCTGTGGCACGCTCGGTTTGCGGCACCACCACGACAAACGGCAACGACGACGACGACGCTTCGCCTCTTCCGTTGCTTGGCCCTGAAGCCGCATCCAGGGCCCCTCCACCCGCTTCCTCCCTCTCTCCGACTCGGCTTCCCCTCTAGACTCACCCATACCATCGCCGCCGCCATGCCGCCCAAGGACGCTGCCAAGGACGCCAACGGCGGTCCCATCCAGCTCGAAAACACCGCAAAGCGTGACCTCCTCCAGAAGCTCGAAAAGGAGTCCCAGGACTTCTGGGCGCAGCAGCACGTCTTTGACATCAACGCTCCCACCCAGGACGATGGTCTCGTCGACATGTCGCCCGAGGAGGTGCGCGCAAAGTACCCCAAGTGGTTCGCCACCATCCCCTACGCCTACATGAACGGCTCCCTCCACCTCGGTCACGCCTTCACCCTCTCCAAGGTCGAGTTCGCCGCCGGCTACGAGCGCATGCAGGGCAAGCGCGCCCTCTTCCCCTGGGCCTTCCACTGCACCGGCATGCCCATCCGTGCGGCCGCCGACAAGCTCGTCCGCGAGATCGAGCTCTTCGGCCCCGACTTTGCCGGCTACAAGGACCCCGCGGAGGAGGAGGCCGCCGCCGCCGCCGCCGCCGTCGAGCAGGCCAACCCCGAGCCTCCAGCGCCCACCGACAACACCTCGAGCGCCACCAAGTCCAACACCAACGCCGCCAAGGCCACCAAGGGCAAGCTCGCCGGCAAGGACACCGGCCTCAAGTACCAGTTCCAGATCATGCTCAACTCGGGCGTGCCCAAGGACGAGATCCACAAGTTTGCCGACGCAAACTACTGGCTCAGCTACTTCCCGCCCATCGCCAAGGCCGACTGCACTGCGTTCGGCTCGCGCATCGACTGGCGCCGCGCCTTCATCACCACCGACGTCAACCCCTACTACGACTCGTTTGTCCGCTGGCAGATGAACAAGCTCCACGCGCTCAACAAGATCAAGTTCGGCGAGCGCTACACCATCTACTCGCCCAAGGACGGCCAGCCCTGCATGGACCACGACCGCTCCGACGGCGAAGGCTTCGGCCCGCAGGAGTACACCGGCCTCAAGATGGAGCTCGTCCAGTGGGGCAGCCTCGCCGCCCCCGAGCTCGACGCCAAGCTGCAGGGCAAGAACGTCTTCTTTGTCGCCGCCACGCTCCGTCCCGAGACCATGTACGGCCAGACCAACTGCTACGTCGGCCCGACCATCGACTACGGCGCCTTCCAGATCAACGACTCGGACGTCTACATCTGCACCGAGCGCGCCGCCCGCAACATGGCCTTCCAGGGCATCACCCAGGAGCGCGGTGCGGTCAAGCAGCTCGCCTCGGTCAAGGGCGCCCAGCTGATCGGCACCAAGATCAAGGCGCCCTTTGGCCTGTATCCCGAGGTGTACGTGCTGCCCATGGAGACTGTGCTGGCTACCAAGGGCACCGGCGTCGTCACCTCGGTGCCTTCCGACTCGCCCGACGACTACGCCACGCTCATGGACCTGCGCAAGAAGGCCGAATACTACAAGATCGACCCGCAGTGGGCGGCCTTCGACCCCATCCCCGTCATCCGCACGCCCGCCTACGGCGACATGACCGCCGAGACGCTGGTCAAGCAGCTCAAGATCCAGAGCGCCAAGGACAAGAACCAGCTCGCCGAGGCCAAGGAGCTCGCCTACAAGGAGGGATTCTACAACGGCACCATGCTCGTCGGCTCGTACAAGGGCGAGGCGGTGCAGGAGGCCAAGAACAAGGTGCGCGACGAGATGATCCAGGCCAAGCTCGCCTTCGCCTACGCCGAGCCCGAGGGCAAGATCATCAGCCGCAGCGCCGACGAGTGCGTCGTGGCGCTCTGCGACCAGTGGTACATGGACTACGGCGAGGAGTCGTGGAAGGCGCAGGCGAGCAAGCTCATCGCGCAGATGAACACGTACGGGCCCGAGGTCAAGAACGCCTTTGAGGGCACCATCGACTGGCTCAAGCAGTGGGCGTGCGCGCGCTCGTACGGTCTCGGCTCCAAGCTACCCTGGGACCCGCAGTACCTTGTCGAGTCGCTGAGTGACTCGACCATCTACATGTCGTACTACACCATCGCGCACCACCTGCAGGGTGGCGTGGCCGACGGCAGCCAGGTGGGGCCGATCGGGATCCGGGCCGAGGAGCTGACGGACGAGGTGTGGGACTACATCCTGAGCGATGGTGCGTTCCCGGCGAACTCGAGCGTGCCGCAGGACAAGGCCGAGGTGCTGCGTCGCGAGTTCCGCTACTTCTACCCGATGGACCTGCGCTCGTCGGGCAAGGATCTGATCCCGAACCACCTGACGTTCTGCGTCTACGTGCACGCCGCGCTCTTCCCCGAGCACCACTGGCCGCGGGCGGTGCGTGCCAACGGCCACCTGATGCTCAACGGCAAGAAGATGTCCAAGTCGACGGGCAACTCGCTCAGCCTGCGCCAGTCGGTGGAGAAGTTTGGCGCCGACGCGACGCGACTCTCGCTCGCCGACGCGGGCGACGGGATCGAGGATGCCAACTTTGAGGAGAAGACGGCCAACGCCAACATCCTGCGTCTGCACACGCTCATCGAGTGGTGCACCGAGGTGGTTGCGAATGCGAGCAAGCTGCGTTCGGGTGCCAAGGACTCGTTCTGGGACCGATCGTTTGAGAACCAGATGAACCAGCTGACGCAGCAGACGCACGAGGCGTACGAACGCGCGCTCTACAAGGATGCGACCAAGTACGGCTTCTACGAGCTGCAGACGGCGCGCGATCTGTACCGCGAGGCGACGGCGGACATTGGGATGCATGTGGATCTGGTGATGCGCTGGATCCGAACGCAGGCGCTGCTGATCACGCCGATCGCGCCGCACTTTGCCGAGCACGTGTGGCGCAAGCTGCTGGGCGAGACGTCGTCGGTGCAGACGGCCTCGTGGCCTGCGGCGACGGCGGCGGTGGACCACTCGATCGCCGAGGCGCTGGCGTACGTCAGCGGCACGGTCAAGACGGTGCGCGACGCCGAGATCCTGCTGTCCAAGAAGGCCAAGGGCAAGAACGCGGCTGCGGCTGCGGCTGCGGCCAAGTACAACGAGCGTGCGCCCAAGGAGTGCCGCATGTTTGTCGCACGCAACTTCCCCGCCTGGCAGGACCGCTGCGTGAGCATCGTGCAGGCGCACTACGACGAGGCGACGGGCGCGTTCGACGACAAGAAGATGCGCGAACAGCTCGCCGCCGAGGGCATGCTCAAGGACAAGAAGGTGATGAACTTTATCGTCACCTTCAAGAAGCGCATCGCCGACTTTGGCGCCCAGACCGCCTTCAACCGTCTGCTGCCCTTTGACGAGATGGCGACGCTCCAGGCCGCGGCGGGCTACTTTAGGAAGAGCATGAACTTTAGGCAGATCCACATCTACCAGATCGAAGACAAGCAGAGCTACGAGGGTGTCGAGGTCGACGAAAAGGTCCTCGAGGCCGCCGAGCCCGGTCAGCCCTCGTTTGCCTTCTTCAACGTCGAGGCCTAAGGAAACCGGCATGATTGCCCCCCTTGTAGAGCCGAAGAGAAGAGCGTGGGGGGTTTGGGAATGTCAGAGTTGCAAGTTATTTCAGTGGTCTTTTTTTTCAGAGTCGGCGTGTGGTTTGTGCGAGTGAAGCGTTGAGCTGACTTGGGGGGTTTAAGAATACACGGTTCCTTTGAGGAAGCAGAAGGAAAGAGGGGGGAGGGGGGTTTGATGGGTTCTAATGAGATTTGGACTGGATGAAGTTGAGGAGGTAAGCGATTGCGGCCTGGGCCTCTTGAGCTGCGGGGATGATCTGGGTTTTGGGCAATAAGAAGCCGTAGGTGCCGCCGTCTCTGAGTTCGATGCTGAAGGACCATTTGACCTTTTCCTTGTGCTGGCCTGTTGAGCCCGTCGTTTTGGCGTAGGACCAATCGACTGCATTTCCCCCGCCTGGGCGTAAACCTGACAGACCTTACCTGCTGTAAAGACCCTGCCATGCACTCCCTTAAGCGCCTTGATCGCTCCCAAGCTCGCTTCGAGCAGATCCTCCTCATCAGCAACCTGGGCTGTACAGTCGTAGCTAAAGGGATACATCATCAACTGTCCATAACTATGCAGGTCGAAGAATCCAACCACGTTGTTCACCTCGTCTTGGATGTATCGAGCCAAGGCTAGCGCTTCGGCACTACTAAACGCTTCCGATCCAGCATACATCTCGGAACACGGATTGCCGCCAGCTTGAAACGCGTAGTCAAAGTTGCGGTTCACATCCACCCCTTTGCAGAAGAGACCCGAAGGAAACCGGTTCGGCTGCCGATTCTTCCGCCACATCCGATTCTTGCTCCACGAATACGCATAGCCGTCCGGATTCGCAACCCCCACCACACTGATCGAAAACACCGACAGCACCGCTCGCGCCTCTTTCTTGCTCCACACCTTGCCACCCTTCCTCCCCTTCCGACCCTTGCGTCGTTTGCTCCCCGACACCTCGGTCGTGGTGTTCGGCGACGCTCGCATCGGGCCGTAGGCGGTGGCGAGCAGATCCTCGGCGAAATACAGCGCGCTCGACGTCGAGACCCACTCGCGCGCATGCTGCCCGCCCGCAATGACGATGCCCAGCTTCTGACCCGCCATCGCATCCGCCCGCGACTCGTGACCAGGCTCATCGGGCTCCTCGGGCTGCTTAGGCTCCTCGGGTTCCTGAGGATCGTCGCCTGGCGAGGTGGGCAGGTCGGACGAGAGCTTGAGCGCGCGGATGGGTCGACCTTCGTGCGTGGTGCCGATCTGCACCACCTGCGCGTGGCGCGGATACGCGTGCTGGAGCGCGAGCATGTGGTCTTCGATCTCCTCGAGCGTGTGGTAGTCGCGGTGCCACGCATGCTTGCCGCCTGCGGCCTCGATGCGAGCCTCGCTCCTCTGGGCGGCGACGAGCTGCTGCAGATCTTCGATCATCGTCGCGACGTGCGGCTTCGGATGCAGAGGTGCGAGCAGTTCGGCGAGCCAGTCCCGCGGTGGTGGTGCTGCTGCTGCTGCGCCGATTGGTGCGTCGTAGCTCGAGGCGAGGCGGAGGTCGATGCATCCGTACGCCTCGGCTGCGCGCGACGAGGAGCAGGCGCCGCCGAGCTGCGCCGCCCAGACGTCGAGGCCGAGGTGGTTGGCGTGGTCGAGCAGCGCATGGTGCTGGCGGGCGGTGGCCGTGGTGAGCCGCACGACACGCTGTCCGGTAAAGTCGACCGCGTCCGGCGAAGCGGCGGTGAAGACAATGTCGTCAGCGACGGTGGAGGTGGGGGGTGGTGGAAGGTGGAAGGGCTGCTGCTGTGCGGCGGTGAGCGACGAAGCCGAGACAGCGAGCAGCAGCAGCAGACGGGCTGCCAGCGAAAGGCGATGCATTCTGGCTCGCGAGGAGGGTCGACGCACAGACTCGCAAGATCGCGCAGATGCAAGGATGGCAGACGATGGTGGTGTGGAGGAACGTAGGACCGACGGCTTGATTGTCGAGACACTGCTCCCGTGCCTGAGAGCTGCATTCGCATTGTGATTCAAGCTGTCGCGTGACTGTGGCTCTGGATTCGCTCATTCGGCCGATTCGGATCAGGCGAAAGCCGACGAAAGCTCGGAAGTCGGCCCAACACCCTAATTAGCTTCTCAGAGGCGAAAAAAACGAGGCGAAAATCCTGTGCTGTGAATTTACCGTATTCGGCCAGGGCCAGATTTTGGGTTCGGAAGATTTTGGCCCTTCGGCCGTTGGGAGGTGTCATTCTTGTCCTCACCATCATCTTGCTCTCCACATCGCCCGGCTCGTGCCATCCTAGAGCATCATGGCGGACGCACAGGTGCTCACCCCCGAGCAGGTGCAGCAGCTCCTCGCTGCGCAGAACCACTCCCAACAAGCACAACCACACGCATCCACATCCACCGCCCCCGCCCCCGCCGCCTCCGCTGCCACCGCCGCGCCGCATCGCCTCAAGTCGTCGTTCGAGAAGCGTCGGGCGCTCGAGCCGTTCTACACCGGCGGTGCCACTGCGCTCACGCCGGATGGCTCGCTGCTCTTTGCGGCGCTCAACGAGGATGTCGCCGTCGTCGACGTGGCCACGGGCTCGCTCGTCCAGCGCCTCGAGGGCGATACCGAGGAGATCACCGCGCTCGCCGTCACGCCCGATGCGCAGCACCTCGTCGTCGCCTCGCGCTCGCTCGCGCTGCGCATCTTTGCGCTGCCCCAGTGCAGGCTCGTCCGCAGCATCCCCAAGGCCCACGCGAGCCAGATCAACCTCATGAGCGTCGACCCCACCAGCACGCTCCTCGCCACCGCTGGCTCCGACGGCATCGCCAAGGTCTGGGACGTTGCAGGCGGCTTCTGCACCCATGCATTCAAGGGTCATGCCGGTGTCGTCTCGGCGCTCGCTTGGAATATGCCCCCCGCCCAGGCTACGCCAACGCCCGCAAAGGGCAACAAGAACAAGAACAAGAACAAGGCCACCAGGACCATGCAGCTGCTCACCGGCTCCGTCGACGGAAAGGTGCGCGTCTGGGACCTCAACAACCAGTCCGAGCTCCACAAGCCCGTCGCCACGCTCGCCGGCCACGACTCGGTCGTCCGCGGCATCGCTGTCGCCGAACAGGGCCATGTGGTGGTCACCGGTTCGCGCGATCGTACGCTCGTCGTCTGGCGTCTTCCCCCACAGGCCGCGGCGGGCGCCGTGTGGAAGCAGGCCGAGACACTTTCGGCCAACGAAGGCATCGAGTCCGTCGGCTTCCTGCCAGCTGGTGCGTTCGGTATCAAGGGCACTCAGAACGTCTTTTGGACCGGCGGTAGCGACGGACAGCTGAGGCTGTGGGATGTGGCGGCCTCGGCGATCGTCGCTCGCGAGCCGCGCAGCTTCAACGAGCGTCTCGCGCTGCACGCCAAGGCGGAGCGAAAAAGGCGCGCGATCGCCGCAGGCCGTGCCGTCGACGAGGCGGACGCAGACGACGAGGAGACGCGCGCCCTCACAGCCGTCCACCTGGTGCAGCCCAGCGCGGCGCAGACCTGGCTGGTGGGTGTGCATGCGGACCAGAACATCGTCGTTCGCTCCGCCGACCCGGCCGCACCGCTCGTAAAGGTGCGTCAGGTCATCGGATTCAACGACGAGATCGTGGACCTCGCGCTGCTCGCCGACGAGCAGGGAGACGAGAGCCATCTGGCCGTCGCCACCAACAGCCGCGCGCTCCGCGTCTACCAGCTCGGCAGCGACGACGAGACGAGCGCAGAGCTGCTCGCGGGGCATACCGACATTGTCCTCTGTCTCGACCGATCGCCCGACTTGAGGCTGCTGGCCTCCGGTGCCAAGGACCGCACCGCGCGCATCTGGGCCTGGCTGCCTTCGCACCGCCTCGCCTCGCACCTCGCCGTGGACGAGACGGACGCAGAGGCAGATGCAGGCACGCGTGTCCGACGCTCTACCGCCGCTTCCGCCAAGGGCGAGGGGGAGGGGGAGGGCGAGTGGGTGTGTGTGGCCGTGTGCGAGGGGCATGCCGAGTCGGTGGGAGCGATTGCATTTGCGCGTCGACCGAGCACGCCCGGTGGTGCGTATGCGCCGTTCATCGTGACGGCTTCGCAGGACCGGACGATCAAGGTGTGGGATCTGTCGCCGCTGACGGCGCTGCTGGCGGATGGCGAGGCGCAGGTCGGGATGCCGCTGCTGCTGCGTTCGCTCGTCACGCAGCGCGTGCACGACAAGGACATCAACACTCTCGACGTCGCGCCCAACAACGCCATGATCGCCACGGGCTCCCAGGACCGTACGGCCAAGCTGCTCAGCCTCTCGTTCACGCCGCGGTCCAAGACGACGGCGGCTTCGGCGCGCGTCGCGACGCTCGCTACGCTGCGCGGGCACAAGCGCGGTGTGTGGGCGTGTCGCTTCTCGCCCGTCGACCTGGCGCTCGCGACCGCATCGGGCGACAAGACGATCCGGCTCTGGTCGCTCAAGACGTTTGCGAGCGTCAAGCTCTTCGAGGGCCACACCAACTCGGTGCTCAAGTTGGCGTTTGTCGCGGCGGGCATGCAGCTTCTGTCGTGCGCGGGAGATGGGCTGGTCAAGCTCTGGAACGTCAAGGACGAAGAGTGTGCGTTGACGCTCGATGCGCACGACGACAAGATCTGGACGCTCGCCGTGGCACGCGACGAGGCGTGGTTCGTCAGCGCCGCCGCGGACGGCAGCATGAAGATGTGGACCGACGACTCGCAGCACAAGATGCAGCGCGAGAGGGAGGACAGGGAGGATCAGGTGCGCATGGAGCAGCAGTTTGCCAACCTCGTCACGACGCGCGACTGGCGCAATGCGATTGTGCTCGCGCTCCAGCTCGACCAACCGCGACGCCTGTTGGGCCTTTTCGGAGAGGTGGCGAACTCGCGGCCCGAGTCGACGTCGAGTGGCAGGGGATTGGTGGATGCTGCGTTGGCCTCGGTGGATGACGACGAGGTGCGGGCCAAGGAGGGGGTGGAGGCGGATGCGGCGTCGATCACCGGGCTGGCGTCGGTGGATGCGGTGATCGCAAATCTCTCGGCGCAGCAGTTGATCCAGCTGCTGAGCTACGTGCGCGACTGGAACACGTCGACGCGCACGGCGCCTGTGGCGCAGACGCTGCTGCACGCCGTCCTGGCGACGCACTCGGCCGCCTCGTTGCTCGCGCTCTTTAGCGCCGCGGCCAAGACGCAGCGCGAGGCAACGGCGCAGCGCCTCGCCGACGAGGAAGTCGGCATCACCGCCGCACTCACCGACAAGGCCAGGGCCGAGCAGAGGCGTCGGCACAAGCAGATCAGTCTCGACCTCGCCGCCCTCGTCGAGGCGCTGCTCGCCTACTCGGAGCGCCACTTCCAGCGCGCAGACAGGACGAGGATCGAAGCGGCCATGCTCGACTACTCGCTCCTCGCCATGGATTCGCTCCTCGGCCCCGAACCCGAGGAGGACCAGATGTTCCAAGACCAGCTCAAGACCGACGACCTCGATGGCGAGAGCGTACAAGCGACAGACGAGACCGATGTCGACATGTCGGACTGAGAATACCACGCCTTGTCATGTAGGATTCGTGTTTGTGCGATTGCGGGGAGGGGGGGTTTCAGGTGAGGTGGAGGATGCGGATGGCGGATTTGCCTGCACGGAGGAGGCATGCGCTGCCGCCGGTGGGGAGCGGGACGAGGTGGACGTCAGCAATGCCCTTGGCGGCGGACGAAGGGTCGACGGGGGCGTTGTTGAGGTAGAGACCGCGTGCTGCGACGAGGCGTTTTGCATCGGCACGACTCTTTGCGAGGCCGATCTCGGCGAGGGTGCGCGTGAGGTCCTGACGAGCCCTGTCGCGCGGCAAGCTCACGACGATCTGCGTGGCTCTGTGCATATCGAGCGTCTTGAGGATGGTGGCTGTGTTGTCGGGGTCAGCGGCGACGAGGTGCGTGAGGGCTTGGGCGGTGTGTACGGCCTGTGGGCCACGGATGAGCAGAGTGATATGCTGGGCGAGTACGCGCTGTGCACTTCGCTGCCTCTTATCCGCCTCGTGCGCCTGCAGGACGTCTGCGATCTCGGTCGGTTCGAGCAGCGTGAGCGCATAGAGGTAGGTGGCCACGTCGGCGTCGGCGGCACGGAGGAAGAACTGGTAAAAGTCGAGATCGCTCGTGCGCTCGCCATCCAACCAGACGGCATTGCCTGCGCTCTTGCCAAACTTTTCGCCGCTCGCCGTGGTCAGCAGCGGCAAGGTCAGACCGTAGGCCGGATCGTCCTGGAGTGCCGACGAGCCGCCGGTGGTGCGACGGATGAGGTCGATGCCCGCGCTGATGTTGCCCAGCTGGTCCGAACCGCCGAGCTGGACGGTGCAGCCGTGCGCGGCGTGCAGATGCGCAAAGTCGTACGCCTGCAGCAGCTGATAGCTAAACTCGGTATACGACATGCCCTCGCCCTCCAACCTCGAGGCTACGCTCTCGCGCGCCAGCATCTGCGTCAGCCTCGCATGCCTCCCCACCCGACCGAGAAAGTCGAGCATCGTCACTCCGCTCATCCAGCTGTAGTTGTCCATCATCCTCACACCCATCCCCCCCTCCTCGCCGTAGTGCGTAGCCACGTTGGCGAAGAACGTCGTGAGCTGGCTCTGGATGCCGGCGACGTTGGTCGCGAGTGTGGCCGCGTCGAGCGCATTGCGTTCCGACGAACGTCCCGAAGGGTCGCCGATCGAACCGGTCGCACCACCGACGAGCACGATGGGCGTGTGGCCGTACCGCGCGAAATGCGCCAGCGCCACCAGCGGCACCAGATTGCCCACGTGCAGCGACGACGCCGACGGGTCGACGCCAGAGTAGATCGTCCGCGGCGCCGAGGCGAGGTGGCTGCGGAGCGCACGCGAGGTGAGCGTCTGCACTAGTCCGCGCGCCTCGAGCTCGGCCACCACATCGCCCGTGCGCGTGCTGTAGCAGCGTACGCCAGCGCTTGGTGTCAGAAGCCGGCGTGAAATCCCTGCGAGCATGACGCCGCACGCCTGCCCAAAGACTCCTGCCGAAAGTAGCGCAGAGATCGACGCAACGAGGGTAGAGATGGTGTCCGGAAGAAAAGACACAAAAGAACAAAAAAGCAAGAAAAGAAAAGCATCACGTTTGGCTCAAATTCACAATTTCATTCACCTTTTCTGCCTCCACTTTTTTGTGCCACCATCCTCAGAGTCCGCCCCGAGCTGCCGGACCGCCCTCGCAGCGACGATTGAACAGAAGATGCTATTCTCCAACACGCATTCCTCTACAGCTCTTCCTCGTAGTCGTTCGCCTCGACCTTGGCCTCGGATTGTTGCTCATCCTCGGACTCGGACTGTGCATCCATCTGCTCCAACAGCACGTCAAACATGCTGCCCGTCTTGGCGGGCGCTCGAGGCTTGTGCTCCTTCTTGGCGAGCTGACCCAGCGCCGCGGGACCGAACATGCCATTCGCCACGGCCGGCGCAGTCTGCTGGTCCTCGGATGCGGTGTCGGGTTCGTCGAGCATGTGGTGTTGGAACTTGCCGACGAGGCCGGCGCCGGCGCGCTCGGCGCGCTTCTTCATCTTCTTGATCTTGCGCCGCGAGGCGCCGGCGGGCGCGGCCATCTGCGCGAGCTCGTCGGGCGCAAACGCGGTAGCGAGCTCGGCGACGCGGTGCGAGCCCGTCGCCTTGGCGGCCAGCTTGTCCTCCCACGTCGACCTCGCCGCCGACACGGCCGGTGCGGGCTCGGCGTCCTCGGGCTCGACATCCGACGCGTCGGCATCGGCGTCTAGACCCGGCACGGCGTACGCGCGCGAAGAGGGCAGCCCGACCATGTCGTCGTCGTCCGAATCGTCCGAGTCGTCCGACAGCCGCGACCGCTTGCCCAGCGTAGAGCGTCGTGACGTATCCGCAGCGACCACCGGCTCGAGCTCCGCCTTTGGCTCTGCGTCCGGCTCGGCGACGTCAGCATGGTCGTCTTGGATGACCTCCTCTTCGAAACTCTCGCCCGGTGGAGGGGCCAGGCGCGCCGCGGGAGCATCGGGGAGCGGTGCGTTGGACTGACCAGTGCCGACGCCAAACACCTCGGCGTCGGCCTCGCCAAGCAGCGCCGCGAGGTCGAACGCCTCGCTGAAACCGCTGAGGATGGCCGAGCTCTGCTCGAGCTTGGCCTCGGCCGCAAGGGGCTGGCTGGCGTCGCCGGTGGCCGGCTGTGTCGAGAGGATGGCGGAGCGATGCAAGGCGGGCGGATGGGTGTAGTACTTGATGCGGCCGACGTTCCAGTCGTGCAGCACGGAGCGCGCGGTGCCTTCGATGTCGATCTTGCCGCCGCGGGCCATCCTGCGGCGCTGGACGGCGATGCGCATGAGCAGATCCTGCGCATCGCCCTCCTGGAACCACTCGAGCGCGTAGACCTGGCGCAGATGCTCGGGCTCGACGCGCGCCATGATGGCTTCGACGGGCGTGATGGGGTCCTCGACGAGCTCGACCTTGACGACGTTGCGCAGCAGCGCTGACTGTCTGCGCATGTGCACCTCTTCGGCCGAGAGCCCGAGCGCCTGGGCGCCTGCGCCCGACTCGTCGGAGAAGACGATGCCCGGACAGTCGAGCAGCCGGACCGACTTGTCGAGCATCACGCTCTGCACCACCTTGGTGTGGCCGGGCGTCGAGGCGACGCTGCAGACGCGTGCGCGCTTGAGCGAGTTGATGAGGCTCGACTTGCCCACGTTGGGCGCGCCAAAGACGCCTACGGCGATCGACGTCTTCATGTTGAGGCTGCGCGAGTAGTTCTTGATGAGCTGCAGCAGCGCACCAGCACCGACGGCCTCGGAGCCGCTGCTGATGGCGTCGGTGCCGGAAGAGGAGGACGAGGCCTTGGAGTAGTTGACCGCATTTGCGCCCTGGGAGAGGTGGGTGCGCTGCGACTGCGTCGACGCCTTGAAGGCGAGCGTGGGGAAGTCGTGGCGGAGGTAGCGGAGCCAGGCCTCGACGTTGGACTTGGGCACGAGGTCGATCTTGTTGAGGATGAGCACCACCTTTTTGCCCGCGCGGAGGAGCATGCGTTCGGTCTCGAGCGAGCGGCATCCGAGCGGATCGCGTGCATCGATGACCTCGAGCAGCACGTCGGCATTGTCGACCACCTTGCGCAGCTCGCGCATGTACGCCTTGATCGACGAGTCCCTGCGCCCCGTGAGCGTGGGATCGAGCTGAAGCGCGGAAGAGCCAGAGAGCAGATCGTCGTCGTCGTTTCCGCCTTGACCATCGAGATGCGCATCGGCGTTGCTCATGGCCGCCGCGCCCGCGATCTCCTCTCGTAGCCTGGCGGCAGCGTTGGGTTCAGCAGCTGCGGCTTCGTCTGTATCCATAGCAGCGGAAGGTCTTTGTTGAAGTTGCTGCTGCTGCTGCTGAAGCTGCCTGGCCTTGCCCTTGTTGATGAGGCTGGTGAACTGGTTCTTGTGAAAGACAAAGCCGGCGTTGGAGGCCTGCTTGCCTACGCCGGGTGCGGCGCTGGCGTTGGCGTGCGCCTTGTTTGCGGCGATCTTTGTCTTTTTGCGCGCATGACGGTCCTCCTTCCTCTGCTGTCGACCCATGGTGACGATGATGACGATGATGATGATGATGGTGGAAGGACGCGGGGCTGAGAGAACAACACCAAAGACCAATTTCCAGCGGGCTGTTCTTCCAGTAAAAAAAGGGTCCGAGTGCACACTGCCTTGTCGCCGGCGAAATCAAAAAAATATTCATTCGGAAATTGCTGTGGAGGGTGGGCTGATGCTGTCATGCTTACTAAGCCCACCGCAGGAAGAATGCAGCGCTGCAGAGGCCATGCAGCTTGAAAGGCGTTTGTGTGACTCGGGCCTCCTCTCCTCACCACCATCCCCGCACATATCACCAGCAATCATGGCCGCAACAACAGCAGCCGCCTCCGCCTCCTCCGGTCCTTCCTCGTCGGTGTCGGCCGCATATCTCGCAGGGCCTTTTCCCTCGGGCCGCGCATTGACCGAGCACGACGTCACACCCACCGTGCCACCCACGCCTTCCGAGGAGCATGCGCCGCCCACGCACCTTTACGCGGATCTGCCACCGCACCTCATGCAGCCGGACAATACCCCGGACTACCTCCGCCTCATCCTCAACGCCGACATCTACGATCTCGTCAAGCAGACCCCGCTCCAGCCCGGCGCCAACCTCTCCACAAAGACCGGCTGCAACGTCCTCCTCAAGCGCGAGGACCTCCAGCCCGTCTTCAGCTTCAAGCTGCGCGGCGCCTTCAACATGATGCAGCAGCTCGACGCTGACCAGAAGTGGAAGGGCGTCATCGCCTGCTCCGCCGGCAACCACGCGCAGGGCGTCGCCATGGCCGGCGCGCACCTCTCCATCCCCTGCACCATCGTCATGCCCAAGGGCACGCCCGAGATCAAGACGGCCAACGTCAAGCGTCTCGGTGCCAAGGTCGTGCTCTTCGGTCAGGACTTTGACGAGGCAAAGGCCGAGTGCACGCGCCTCTCCCACGCCTACGGGCTCACCATCATCCCGCCCTTCGACCATCCGCGCGTCATCGCAGGCCAGGGCACCATCGGCGTCGAGATCTGCAGGCAGACCGACATGTCGAACCTCGACGCCATCTTCTGCTGCGTCGGCGGTGGCGGTCTGCTCGCCGGTGTGGCCGCCTACATCAAGCGCATCGCTCCGCCCCACGTCAAGGTGATCGGCGTCGAGACGTTTGATGCCGATGCTCTGGCGCAGTCGCTCGAACAGGGGCGTCGCGTGCTGCTCAAAGAGGTCGGCCTCTTTGCAGACGGTACGGCTGTGCGCATCGTTGGCGAGGAGTGCTTCCGCGTCTGCCGTCAGACTGTCGACGGCGTGGTTCGCGTCACCAACGACGAGATCTGCGCCGCCATCAAGGACGTCTTTGAAGACACGCGCTCCATCCCCGAGCCCTCGGGCGCGCTCGCCGTCGCGGGCATGAAGCGCTACATTGCCACGCACGGCCTCGCGGGCAGCGGCAAGAAGTTCGTCGCGCTCGTTTCGGGCGCCAACATGAACTTTGGTCGGCTCCGCTTCGTCGCCGAGCGCGCCGAGCTCGGCGAGAACAGAGAGGCGCTGCTGAGCGTCGAGATCCCCGAGGAGCCAGGCTCGTTCCTCAAGCTGCACAACCACATCCACCCGCGCTCGGTCACCGAGTTCAGCTACCGCTACAACGACGCCGAGCGCGCGCAGATCCTCCTCTCCTTTATGCTCAACGGCACCAAATCACCGCTGCCCTCCGCAGAGGTGCAGCAGC
Source organism: Moesziomyces globuligerus (assembly GCA_030849465.1). NCBI lineage: Eukaryota > Fungi > Basidiomycota > Ustilaginomycetes > Ustilaginales > Ustilaginaceae > Moesziomyces > Moesziomyces globuligerus. The sequence continues at coordinate 88,297 of JARVLF010000005.1, forward strand.
CAGGCGCTGTGCCGGTTCCGCAGGCTGCGAGTGCAGAGGTAGGTGCATCGCTCGCCTCGAGCGTCGCCTCGCTCTCCGACCCCGCAAGGCTCGCCGACTCGCTCGCAGCCTCCACCTTGTCCGGCGGCTCGGAGCTCGAGAGCATCCTCATGGCCTTGGCCGCAGACGGCATGACCGCGCTCGACGTCTCGGGCGACGAGGTCGCAAAGTCCCATCTCCGCTACCTCGTCGGCGGCAAGACGGCCGTGCCCAACGAACGCATCTTCCGCTTCGAGTTTCCGGAGCGTCCCGGTGCGCTGCGCAAGTTCTTGGTCGGCATGCAGTCCGGATGGAACGTCTCGCTCTTCCACTACCGCAACCACGGCGCAGACGTAGGCAAGATCTTGCTCGGAATCCAGGCACCCGACGCCGACAATCCAAAGCTCGACGCGTTCCTCAACGATCTCGGCTACCAGTTCCACGAAGAGACAAACAACCCCGTCATCCAGCGATACCTTGGTACATCCTAGACCCCACCCTTTCAAAAACACCGACTTTGCAGCATCTTCCAACATTGCCTCCTTCTTTCAGAGATCATTGCTCATGACGCGGTTTGTTTCGTGTGGGTCGGGTGGGGTAGAAGAGCGAGAGACGTTGGGTTGCAGCGTCATCTCGCGGGGCCTGGGCTTGGAGTCGCCAACGCACCTCGGACGTGCTCGACACCTGACCTGAGCGGTCAATGCAGACACGAGGGATTTGCGTCGAGTCTCGGGGCGTATGGCGCCATGTCTGGGCAAGACGAGCGCGACGCTCGGCGCCAGCTAGCCATGGCGCATCGGCTCGGTGTGACGACGCTCCTCAAGCTCGACGATGAGAGACGAGCGCATTGCGCACGCGCTGTCGCGCTCGCGCATGGGGCAATGTGGCGTATCCTGATGCAATGCATTCCGAAATCAGTGATGCTGTTGACAGAATGTACAGAGGGGGTGGAAGCTAGTTGAGCGACTGGTAGGCGACCATGGCCTTGAACGATTCGTTGTTGCGCATGAGGTCGGCGTAGCTGCCCTGAGCCAGGAGCGCGCCGTTTTCAAAGAGGAAGATGCGGTCTGCGTCACGGATGGTGCGCATCCTATGTGCGATGGCGAGGATCGTGCACTTGCCCTCTTTGCGGATGGATTCGAGCGTGTTTTGGAACGCCTGTTCGCTCTGGCTATCCAGCGCGCTCGTGGATTCGTCGAGGAGCAGAAGCCTTGGTTTGCGGATGAGCGCACGCGCGATCGAGAGGCGCTGCTTCTGACCGCCCGAGAGCTGCGACGAGGTGATGAGCGTCTCGTAGCCCTTTTTCAAGCCGAGGATGGTTTCGTGGATGCCCGCCGCCTTGCACGCCGCGACGATCTCGTCGTCGCAAACGCTCGACTGCCACGAAACATCCTCGCGGTACGGCGCCAGCAACTCATCGTCCTCCCTCGTACTCCTACCGCCGCGCTTTCGCAGCGAGGGTGCAGAGGTCACCTCGGGTCGAAGTCCAAGCAGAACGTTGAAGCGCACCGTACCGTAGAAGATCACGGGCTCCTGCGGAACGATGGCGATATCGCGACGCAGCACATCGTCCGGTGTACGGTCGGTGCGTAGTCCATCCACACTCACGTAGCCCTTGGTGGGCGTGTAGAAGTTCTCGATCAACGACATGGCCGTCGTCTTGCCCGATCCAGACTGCCCCACAAACGCCGCAAAACTCCCAGCCGCAATGCTCAGCGTCACATCCTTGAGCGCAGCCTCGCTTCGCGTCGGATAGGTGAACTCGACCCCCTTGAACTCGATCGCCGAGGCGGTCCTCTTTTCGACCGCATCCGCACACGCCGCGCCCGCGCGCACACCCTCCTCGAGATCCTTACCCATCTGCTCCTGCACCGCCTCGGGCCGCTGATCCATCAGCCGGAAGAAGTTGGCCGCAGACACATGCGCCTTGCTGAAATCGGGGGCGAACGCGAGCAGCTGACCGCTAGCCTGGGCGGAAAAGAGCAGCGCAGGGAGGACGATGAAGAAGGCGGTCTGGGAATACCTGCCCTCTGCGATGTTCTGGCTACCCCACCAGTAGGCGAAGGCGTAGATAAAGTAGCTGATGCTGAGCGCGAGCGCGAGGAAGACGTTGCCGAACAGAAAGTGACGCATCGCCTCGCGGTAGGGCTGCTGGAGGGAGCGTTGGAACTTGCGCATCACGTCGTCCTCGCGGCCGAGGCTGGCGACGGTGCGGATGCACTGGACCGCCTCGATGGCGAGCGCGTTGGAGCGCACGTAGGCGGTCTCGTGGCGCTTCTGGAAGTCGGCGAGCACCTTGAGGCGCAGGTAGCCCGCGGTGAGGATGATGGGTACGAGCGCGAGGATGACGACGGCGATGCGCCACGCGATGGCGTGCGAGACGATGATCCCGGCGAGCAGGTTGACAAAGATGCAAAAGATGGTCCCGATCACCGTCCCCGTCACGCCGCCCAGGTTGTTGGCGTCGTTCGAGAGCGCCGCGATCATCGACGCCGGGTTCTGGTCCTGCGCCTCGAACCACGTCAGCCGCTGGTGCAGCATCGTGTTGAACGAGACGCGTCGCAGGCGGAAGAGCAACCGCTCCGCCACAAGCCCCCACACCAGCCCGTTGATCGTGTACGCGCCGAGCTGGATCAGCGCGAGGATGAAAAAGTAGAGCGCAAACTCGCGGCCGGCGCTCCGAACGCCGTCGGGCGTGTGGCATTGCGGATTGAGCGCTTCGATCACGTGGCCGAACAGCACCGCCTCGCCCGAGTACGACCCACCCATGATCGTGCTCGTCAACAGACCCGCCAAGATGAACGCCCACTCGCGCCGCACCAGCCACAGCACCCGGCGCAGAATCACGCGCGGCGGATAGCCGCCCTTGTGCTGCTCGAGCTGAGCCTCGGTGGCCTCCTTTTCCGTCGGTCCCTCGGTGCCTTGCGGACGCGTGTGCGCCTTCTCGTTGCGCGAAGTTTCGCTGCTGCGACGCTGGAGCGTCGAGAGACTCGAGACAGGCGAGGTCGGGGTGGACTCGTCTGCCGGCTCGATGGGTTCGGCCTCGTCGCTCTCGGCGACGTCGTCCATCCTCTTGCGCTCGCGACGATCCGCCTGCTCGGTCTCGGGATCGAGCTCGTCGTCGACGCTGGCTTGGTCGGCGGCGGCGCCCTCGGGGTGCGAACCGGTGTCCTGTGCGGCGGCGAGCTTGTAGTAGTAGCCGCGCAGCGCGAGGAGCTGCTTGTGGGTGCCGCGTTCGAGCACCTTGCCTGCGCCCATGACGACGATCTGGTCGTAGTTGCGGATCGTGGCGAGGCGGTGAGCGATGGCGACGGTGGTGACGCCTTCCGAGAGGCTGTCGAGCGCCTTGGCCACCGCGCGTTCCGAGTGCGAGTCGAGCGCCGCGGTCGCCTCGTCGAGGATGAGCAGCTTGGGCTGCTTGACGATGGCGCGCGCGATCGAGATCCTCTGCTTCTGCCCACCGGAGAGCTTACCACCCGCCTCGCCGACCTGGCTGTCGTAGCCCTGCGGTAGGCGCTCGATAAACTCGTGCGCGCCGGCGAGCTTGGCGGCGCGGATGCAGAGCGCCTTGATCTCGTCGAGCTGCTCGAGCTGGTGCGGCGAGCTGAGCATCTGGTCGAGCTCGGTGCCCGTCTTTTCCTGCCCGACCTGCGAAAAGGCGAGCACGGTGGCGTGGAGGTGGTGGTGGGCGGGCGAGCCCACGAGTCCGTGCGCGATGCTCTGCATGATCGAGCAGTCGAAGAGCACAGGCTCCTGCCCCACCACGCCGATCTGGGATCGGAGCCAGCGCACGTTGAACTCGCGCACGTCGGTGCCGTTGACGCGCACGCAGCCCGCGGTCGGATCGTAGAAGCGCTGCAGCAGCGAAGCGACCGTCGACTTGCCCGATCCCGAGAGACCGACGAGCGCCACGCGGTGTCCTGCAGGTACCGAGATGCTCAAGCCCTGCAGCGCCTTTTCGTCCGGTCGAGCCGGATAGCTGAACTCGACATGCTCGAGTTCGACGGCGATCTCGGCCACGTCGCCCGGACGCGGCGTGATGCCGTAGTGGGGATCGGTGGCGTCGATGGGCGAGACCTTGTCGATGGTCTCGCGCAGCGCCTGGCCGGCGCCCGATGCGGCGGAGAAGGTCTGCAGATACGGAGCGATCTGTCCGACGATGAACGACGCATCGAGCAGGAGGAAGATGACCGTGTAGACGGAACCCACCGTGCCCGGGCTGCCCGAGCCGGCGATGAGGTTGGATCCGGAGAAGAACGCGAGCGCGTTGGCCGAGTAGCCGACAAAGAAGAGTGCGCCGAGCACGCAGGCGGCGGCGAGCGCCTTGAGCGTGCCCTGCCTGCGCGCGCGCTCGAGGTGGCTCTGGTAGATGTTGGAGAGCCTCTTCTGGGCGCCAAACGCCTGGACGACGGGGAGGTTGTTGAGCGCCTCTGCGGCGAGGCTCGCAGCATGCGAGAGGTGCGTCGAGGTATTCCTCTGTGCCTTTGCGACGAACCTAGAGCCTACGATGCTGACGATACCAAAGGCGGGGAGCAGCGAGACGAGCTGACCCGCCAGCCGAGGCAGCTTGATAAACGCGACGATGTAGCTCGTGACAAAGTACGAGAGCGACGAGATGAGGATGCCCATCTTTTCGCTCGTCCCGTTCTGGATGGTGAGCAGATCGGCCGAGAGGCGCGTGCCGACCTCGCCCGGCTTGAGCGTGTCGAAGAAGGCCATGTCCTGGCGCAGGACGGCGGCGAGGTAGCGCTGGCGCATCTTGCGCACGAGCCGCTCGCCGAGGTTCGACCAGCACGTGGTGTAGGTCCAGATGAGGAAGAAGTTGACCGCGGCGATGATGGCGATCTTGCCCACCTTGTCGTCGACGGCGCTGAGGAACGCGTTCCTGTCCGTCGGCACCGACGACGAGCTGCACGAGGTGCTGTTGAAGCCGTCGATCAGCTGGCCGAAGAGGATGCCGATCAGCGGCAGCGGCACGCCCGAGCCGATGGCGGCGACGATGCCGACGACGAGCAGCGCAACGTCGGTCCGGTCCGCCGCCTTGTACAGCGCAAAGTAGTTGGACGAGAGCCGGATGCTCTTGGCGGTCTCCCGGACGCGCTCTTTGAGCGAACGTTTCGGCTTTTCTCGCTTGCCGTCTTGCTCGTCGTCGTCGATGCCCTCCAGACCTTCGGGGTCTGCGCCGTCGCCTTGCTCGGCGTGTGCGTCTGCTGGCGGGAGGGCAGGGGCGTCGGCGCCAGCGCGCGAGGCTCGAGATTCGTGGCGATGCAGCTGGGTAGCGGCGAGATCGGAGCCGTCGATCGTGTGGCCCGTGATGGCGCCGGCCTTGGTGGCGGCCAACGAGACGGGGGGAACCGGCGTTCGAGCGAGCTCCGCCGTGTTGGCGGCTGAGCGGATGGCGATGCGCGGCGAGTCCCAGGGCTGGATGGTGTTCTCTGCTGTGTCGGCGTCTCTCTGCTCGTGTCCTGGCGCTGCGAGCGGTGCGCCGCTGCCGAGCACGGCGGGGTGCGGGAAGCTGGTGCCTGGAATGCCCGCGTCTGCAAACATGGCGAGATTGCCGCGCTGCGCCCAGCTGAGCGGGGCGTGGTCGGAGGAGCGGCTGCTGGAGCGCGGCCTTGCACCGCCGTTGCTCGATCCGGGACGAGGATCGCCGGGACGGGGGCTGCGCATGTACTGTAGGATCTGCTCTGCCGACGGCGGGCCCGGATGCGCATGGCGAGGTCGGGCAACGTAGCGTCCGCTCCGGAAGCTCGCAAACGACACGCTGCCGTCGGCCGAGTTGGAGCGCTTGCGCGTGGCCACGCTCCTGGGCTCCTCATCGAGCGAGGTCGACTTGGGCTTGGAAGCGGCATTCTCTGCGCCGACGATGGTGGTCGCGGAAGCGGGCGAGGCGGAGCGCTCTCGCGTCGATGACGACGAGGCCGAAGCGCGCGCGGGCGTCTCGCCAGGCGGGGTGGAGGACTGCATCTCTTCGACACGCTGCGTGGGTGCCTCGGACGACTGCTGTACGAGCGCCTCCCACTCGAGGCGGTGGAAGTAGTCGTGGTGGTCGTCGAACGAGTAGCGTGCCGTGGGCGTCCTGGGATCGCTGCGGAGCTGAGAGAGGAAGCTGGCGGACAGAGAAGAAGGGTCGTGGTTGTCGTCGTCGTCGTCGTCGTCGTCGTTCGAGGAGAGTTCGTCTTGAGACTCATCCGACGAGGCTTTATGTTGCTCGTGCTGCGACGAGGCTGCGGCGGCCGAGGAACGATGCGGATCGGTGGGCGTCGAGCGTGCTGAGTGGACGCGGCTCATGCAGGGTCCCGGCGAAGTTCCGACGACGGCGGGAGCATCGGTGCGGCGGGACGACGTAGCTCGGGCCGAAACCTGTTGCAGTGTTGATGGAGCCTGGTGATGATCGCCCGTCGCCTTGCTCTCCGCCGTGGGGCTGGAGCGGTGGGAGGACGTCATGTTTTAGTGGAGGCCTTTTGCGGGATTTGCTCACGAAATCCAGTAATCCGCGTGGAATGCGGCCGGCGCGTCACCGACGGCTTGAAAACCCGACGCCGGCGATCTCGGGAAAAGGGAATTCTCCGATGGCGTCAGAGTGCAAGACGCCGAATGGCCGGGTTCGCTGGTTTCGCCTGCGATCGAAGCGCTCGGGCGTAGACAGCAGCTTCGGTCTGGGCTAGGAAGGGGTCCTGGAATCCTGGTCCGGCCCGAGCTAAGGTAGCACAAAAGGGTCTAAAGCGTGAGTCAACGTCCGCTCCGAGAAATGCAAGCGCTAGTTGCCGGTGCGACAGTAGCGCCGAGTCCGGATCTGGGGACGACCTAACACGGCGTAAGAAAATCCACACGTCGGTTGAAAGCCCGATGGCTTGGCTTTGATGGCGAGCGAGCCAAGCGATCCATGACGGCCTCGACGACCCTGGCTTGTGTATGCAGCGGGCGATGCTGGACAGCGGACGGGAAGCGGGATCAACTCACCTTCGGTGTTGCGTGTATTCTGTGATTGCCAAGCGACTCCGCGAGGGGCGGATTGGATGAAACTGCAGCTGTCAAACCTTGAGCTTGGTGGGGTCGACCTCAGGCGTCAAGCCGCGAAGATGCTACCTTGTAGACTGGCTGTGCAGCAACGCTGGTCCGGAAGATGATCACAGATATGAAAGGTAGTCGTGGTCGCAATGGAAGCTGGTTCGGAACAAGGAAAGAAGGGGGGGGGGGGGATAGAATCGGAAGGAGGGTCTGTCTTAAGAGTTCAGCCTCGTCCGGCAGTCTGTGAGTGACACGAGCAGCAAGCAGACCAGTCGCGCCAGACGGCGAGCCGAAGCAAGACATGGGGGGACGATCCGAAGAACTCTGTTTGCGCTGCTGATGGGCGTTGGTGCACGGAGCAAGTGATCGCATGCAAAGCGCTGGGTTGAAAAAAACTTATCAGATGAGCCAGCCCTGCGTGTACACATGCGTTTTGGGTTTTGGTCAACGTCACTTAGCGAGAGCGCAACCGAGCTCGCAAGTTCCACGCTTTCCACCGGTCTGCGTCCAATCAGAGCTGCTGGCGGGGGAGCTAGCTTGGCGAGGCAACGCTGCATCGCACGCATGCTCGCTTGCTTGGCCTGCGGGCGGAGCCTGGCTGGTATGCACTAGCGCGCTGCTACGTCTGGCAAGTTTCCGCCTTGTTTTTCTTGGCAAATAGGCCTCTGCCTTCCGAGCCTCCCGAACCGAGCCTTGGCTGTGATTCGTCGTTATCAGATCATCGCATCCGCGCTTCCTGAACCTAACACGAAGAAATTTTTTATCAGATTAGCCCTAATAGGCGAAAGGCTCGGTATTGCCGGCCAGAGTCGGTCGCGCTCAGGAAATGTGGGCTTGGCGGCGGTGCGCTCCGGCTACGTCCTTCTTCTTGCCCCGCTTGGGCCGCACTTGCTCGTCCGGGTTGGCGCCGGCGAGCATCAGCACCGAATTGCGCTCGCCCGCAGTACCACCGCCGCGCGCCAGCAGCCGGAGCCAGTCGTCGCCCACCTCGGACTTGAGCGCTTCGATCCGCCGACGCAGCGCATCCGACCGCTCCCGCCCCGTCGCCCCCGCCGCCCCCGTCGACCCCGTCCCCTCGGCTGACGCATCCGGTGCAAGGCTACCTGCAGTCGCACCCGTAGCCTCTTGCCTCTTGGGCTTGGCGTTGGGGTGCGAGGCGTCGCCCTCCTCGGCTACGCCTGCCAGCGGCGCCGCGCCCGAGGGAGCAGACGGTACCGGCTCGGCCGCGCTCAGGTCCGGCTCGTACAGGCTGGTTGTCACGCGTGAGCGCCGCGCAAGAGCAGCCGCCGAGCCCGCGCGGCCTTGCGATCCTTTGCCGTGCGAGCGCCACGGCCGACTCTTGCTCGGCGCCTGCTGCTGCCTGCGCAGCATTCGGATCCGCATCCACGCGCGTCGGCTTGGATGCGATGCCCTCGCCATCCGTGCCCACGTTCCTCGCGATCGTATCCGACGTGGCGAAGAGGTCCGACGCCACAGGGCGCGCTGCCGACTTTCGCCCGAGCGTGCTCGAGTCGATCGGATTGCGGCGCGACGTCAGCGTACGTGGCTTGCCCACCCTCTCGCCGCTGCTCGCCTCTGCTACCTCGGACGACGCCATGCCGGGCGGCAGCGCGAACAGCATCGCACCCTGCGCTGCCAGCGCCGACTCCTTGTTCGAGGCAGGTCGCTGGCTGCTCTGCGACGCGTCTGGCTCCGACGCCGTAGCGCCGCGGGGTGGGCTGGCGGTGCGAGCCAGCACGGCACCGTCCATCGCCGCCGACGTATCGCCCGAGAGCGCCGCCTGCTTGATGCGGTCCGACTCGGTCAGCGTACGCTCGCGCCTCGCGCTCGCCACGGGCTTCTGCGGCGAGCTGTCCAGCTCCACCACGCGCTGGTTGCGACGCCGGCCACCGCCTCCACCGCCGTTGCCTGCACCGCCCGGCAACCTGCTGCGCGAGGTGGAGCGCGACCGTGAGCCGGACGGCTTGGCTCCGCCTTGGGCGTCGCGTCTGTGTGGGCGGTCGGGGACATCGAGGTGGTCGCTCGTGCCTCTGGGATCGGGCGAGTTGGCGGGGCGCGAGGCGGCGCGGTGGCGGACGTTCTTGACCACCGTCACGTGGCGGCTGGTTGTGGCTGCATCCTGCGTCACCTGCGCCTCGTTCTCCTCCAGCTCGCTCGTCTTGCTGCTCCCTGCCGCCGCACCTGTACCGTTCTCGGACAGCGCCGTGCGGCGACTCTCGCCCAAGCTGTTCTGGGCGTAAAGCGTGGCTAGGTTTGGGACGCGCTCTGCGATGCGCTGGCGTTCGAAAAAGCCCGGTGGCTCGCCGTCCAGCGCAATCGACCTGCCCTCGCGCGCGAACTCGACGAAGCAGTCGACGCGGTAGTCGAGCAGCTCGTCGACGAGCGGATTCTGCTTGACCCACACCTCGGCGATGGCGGGCAGCGGAGCGAGCCGACCGACCTCGCCCGCGTCGAAGAGGGCGTTGGCGCGCAGATCGACGCGCTCGAGCGCGTAGAGCCGCTCGAGGCCGCAGAGGCTCTCGAGACGGTTGTGGGCGAGGTTGAGCACGCGGACGGCGGGCAAGGCGTGGTAGATGCCGAGCACCGAGTCGATGAGGTTGTCCGAGATGTTGAGCGAGCGGAGCGAGGCGAGGTGCGAGAGCGCGGGCGGGACGACGTTGAGCAGGTTGGACGAGAGGTCGAGGTGGGTGAGGCCGGCGAGCGCGAGCAGCGGCTCGGCGGGGACAAAGGTGAGGTTGTTCGAGGCGAGGTTGAGGTAGCGCAGAAAGTGCCACGCGAGCGAAGGCATGTGCTTGGGCAGCGATGGCGTCGCCTCTGCCGATGCTGACGCCATGTCGCCGCGAGACGAGCCTGCTGAGCCTGCTGCGTCTGCCTCTTGCTGTGTCGCTGCTTTTCCGTTTTCGGCGTGGACGCCAGGGGGGAGGCTAGAGGCGGAGGCGGAGAGGTCGGCCTCAGTTTTGGCATTGGGAGGAGCGCGACGCAGACGGTTGGGATCGACCTTTTCGCCACGCCTGCGGCGCGTGTCGAGGAGGACGAGGTCGATGAGGAGGTGAGTGAGGTCCTCGATGTTGCTCTTGCGGCAGGTGAGGCTGCGGAGCTGGGAGCTGAGGCGGTCCCAGCCGAGGAGCGTGCGCGGATCGACGTCGTCGAGCTCGAGCATCTGGAGGTTCTTGAACACGTCGAGCGGCACGGCCGACTGACCGGGACAATCCTCAAAGTCCTGGATGAGCTTGCGAGCGGGGATGGGACCGAGCCGGAGGCTGGGGATCTTTGTGAAGCAGGCGTAGATATACTTGAGGTCCTTGGAGGGGTCTGGCTTTGGCGGTGCGCTGCCGAACCAGGAGAGGGAGGAGCCGAAGGAGGACGAGACGACGCTGATGCGGCTGCGCATCGAGCTGATCGACATGGTGTCGTCGCGGTCGTTGCTCGAGGCATTGGCGGCGACAAACGAGAAGTACGAGGTGGGGCGGGCCGAGACGGGCACCTTGGTGTCGAGCGAGCCTACGGCGAGGCCGAGCGCTTCGAAGCGGATGAGGAGGTAGTAGACGTTGTGCGGGTTCTGCCGCAGCAGCATCGGCCGGGCTGCGAGTGCGGCGGCGGATGATGCAGATGATGATGCTGGTTTGGACGGCGATCGGACTGGCTCGGGAGCTGCCGAGGCGGTGTTGGCAGTGCCGAGGCTGACGACGTTCCAGAAGGTTGACGAGAGTGTGGATGCGGACGCAGCCGGATTCGCCCTCGAAGCATTGCGCTTGGCGGCAGCAGCCGAGGCGGCGACGTCTCCGAGCTGGGCTTCGTGGATCTGCAGCCAGCGAGCGTACTCGCCGATCCACTTGTCGCCGGGTATCGAGTCCATGGCGACGCGCTGCGATCGAATGCGGCGATCAGAGTCGGATCAGCCGGGGCGTGCGGTTCCAAAGCAGCGTTGCTACGTTGTCATAGGGATGGCATGCTGCGATCAGCACGAGGAATGCGATGCGCCCGATGGATGTGGCGTGCGAAAGAGGCGATGCAGTCGCGAGTCGGGACGTTCCGACGATGCACAGGGGCTGAGAAGGGGCTGAGCGTGACGAGCGCCGCTGAGTCGGCTTGGTGCAGATGCAGATGCAGCTCGAGGTACGGATGTCGACAATCTGTGAATGTCGAGATTGAATCAGGCTGTGCATGCACTCGCTCAGCTACTCAGGGTCCGGGTGTTGCGCGACTCGCTCGCGCCGCTCGCGCCGCTTGGGTCGGACTGCATCTCGCACTTGCACCGATCGGGGTCTCATCTGGCAATCGAGAGCGATCGGGCAAGATGATGGAGCTGACCAAAAAAAGCATTTCTTCCACTTCTCCTGTCCGACACTTGCAACACCATCAACCTCAACTCAGCCCCGGCGGCTTGATCACGACCCTACGCCAGCACACTAGGTCAGAATGTCAGCTCGCTCCTCCAGCATCCTGCGCGCTGTGCGGCTCGCCGCCTCGCGCGTGGCTCCGTCATCGAGGCGTAGCTTCGCACACACCGCGTGCGTGGGCGAGCCCAAGAAGCCGTCGATCAAAGCGATCGCCGAGCTGCGCAAGCTCGCGCCGGGCACGAGCATGATCAAGGCCAAGGAGGCGCTGCTCGCCTCGCGCACCGCTTCGGCGCCCGACGACGACTCGATCGAGCTCGCGCTCCAGTGGCTCGACACCGACCGCACCAGGACGGGCGCCAAGAAGGCGGACAAGGTCGCGGCGCGCGAGGCTCGCGAAGGCCTCGTTGCCGTCACGGTCCTTTCCGACGGTCTTCCCAGCTCGGTCGAGCTCAAGGGCGAGTTGAAACCCGAGGCTGTGGGGGCTGGGATCGGCGCGACGGGCGCGGCGACGGGTGGAATCGTAGAGGTCAATTGCGAAACCGACTTTGTAGCCAAGAACGACGTCTTCACACAGCTCGTCAGGGATATCGTTCATACCGTAGCCCTCTTCCCCGCTCTAGCTGGCACCGAGGGGGCCGAAGGGGAGGCTGTTGGATTTGTACACATTCCCGTGGAGGAGCTGTTGGCATTTCCGCTGCTGCCGAGCTCACCCGAGGTGCAGGGGTCGAGTGTAGCGCCTAGGACGGTAGGGGCTGCGATTGTCGATGTGGTGGCTCGACTGGGAGAAAAGATCTCGATCGCACGCGCGGCTGCCATCCCTCCTCCCCGAGTTCCTGCCGCCGATGCACCTCGCCGATCCACGACCGCGACTAGTCGAGGCGCTTCCGTTGTTCACCTCGCCTCGGCCTTTGCACACGGTGGAGCCGCCGGATTTGCAGCTGCCAAGGACGCGGCGAAACCAGGCTACGTCCTCACAGCTGGCAGGGTCGCTTCGCTCCTCACCACGCGTCTGGCGAGTTCGACACTCCCGGACTCGCTCGCCGAAGCGGATGGACTGCAGTCCAACGTCCGCGCGCTCACCCGCAGTCTCGCAAGACAGGTCGCCGGAATGCAGACCACGTCCATCCACCCCAACAAAGACGACGATGCGCAGAGCTCGGAGGGAAATCCAGAGGTCAGTACCGCGCTGTACCAACAGCCGTTCATGATGCTCCTCCCCGCAGCAGCTCCGGCGCCCGACAGCAGCGCTCAACCCGTCCACGACGTCCTCCGCTCCTGGGCCGCACACCACAAGCTCGACAACAAAGACGCAGACGTCGTTCACGTCCTCAACATGCACCGTTGGCAGCTCGGCGAAACCGCCGCCCCACCACAATCCTCCGCCGACGGCTTCGCAGACGAAGTTCGCAAAGCAGCCGGCCTCGCCTAAGACCAAGACCCCCCTTGGACCGCTGTTTTTCTTCAGTTCCTTGTACAACACGACCTCGCCGATGGGGAGACGGAATCTAGACATACTGCACCACTCATCGACTCGACTGCCCATGCCAACAGGTCTGGTTTGATCGTGCTGAAATCCCTTTTGCCAAGGTGAGCTTACAAGAGGTCGAGGGGTGAGTCGAGGCAGTTGAGTTGCTTGAGCGCAGCGAAGCGACGGACGGTGCGATCGGCCTCTTTGGAGGGAAACGAGTAGACGGCGAGGATCTGTTCTGGCTCCTTGCCGTACTGGATCGGGTGGAGGAGACGGTTGTGAAACCTACGGAGCGTCTTGATGCAAGCGCGCTCGTTGTTGAAGAGCGCCTTTGCATCTACGCTCGGCAGCAACGCCTCTGCGCTGCGACCATGAAACAGAAGCGGCACCGCCACCTTACGAACCTCATCGTCCGTACCGTCGTTGGCTCGTTGCTGCCTCTTACGGGCGATGAATTCGGGATCGGACTCTTGGAGCATGACGGCGAAGCGGAGGCAGTAGGTGAGCGACTCGCCCTCCTCGTCGCCGCACTGAATGCAGAAGCGCTCGTCGAGAGGCAGCAGGCGCTTGCACGCGCGGCACTCGACGCGCGCCCACTGCTCCACCCTCGCCGGATTCGTCGAGACGACGCGCGCACGCACCTTGTACATGCCCGGACACAGCGACGTCGTCGCCAGCGTCGCCAACGCCGTCAACGGGATCGAACCCGGCGCATGACATCGGATCAGCGCACGTCGCTCCTCCCCGACCATCTCTGGCGGCCCCATCACCACATTCGACTTGACATCACTCTCCTCCTCCCCGCACAGCTCGTCCGCAACCCGGTTGCTGCTGCTCGTCGCGAGCGCCGCCGTGCGATCGTCGCGCTTGCAAGGCGTCGTCTCGTGCAGCGCACGCGTGTGCCGCTGAGCAGGCGTCGGAAACGGCGGCTGCGTCGCCCCAGATGGACTCTCCCCCGCACCAGCCGCCGACACGTCCACACGCCCAGCTTGCGGTGTCAAACCCACATTCGGCTCCGCCTGTTCACTCGCAGAGGCTACCGTGACGCCTCGACCCTCCTCGCTGCTTTGCTCCAAAGCCACAGCGCAAGCACCAGGTATGGCACCTGCAGCGGAACTATACGGCTCGCGCAGCCGATCGAGCGCGTCCTCGGGCGTCTCTGGATCGCCTGCTGCTTGGAGCTCGTGTCGAGTCTGAGCCGGCTGCTGCTGCTGCTGCTCTGGCTGCGGTCCAGTCTGTCCGACGGAGCGTTCGACCTGATCGGCAAACGCCTCCTCCTCGGCTGCAAAGAGGGTCTCGAGGAAGCGTGCGCGTCTGTGCTCGAGCGCGAGGCGTGCCTCGTCTGTGGGTTTGAGCGTTCGGATCTTGATGCCGCTGTCGGTGCTGCTGCCGAGGCCGCCGGTGAGCAGTCCGCGCGGGTTGAGCTTGGGACGTACGTTCTGGATGCGGATGATGTCGCCGGTCTGGAGGCCCTCTGCGATGGTGGCGTGGCTGTCCCAGAGGCTGATCTGGAAGACGTGGCCCCATCCGTCCGAGTCGTCCGGGTAGGGCATGTCTGATTCGAGGCGGAGGTACTTGTCGTTGCCGCGGAAGAAGAGCGAGTGGTTGGTGTAGTCGGTGACATAGAGGTCCGGGGCCAGCGTGTGGGTGTAGACCTTGAGCACCTCGACGACGGTATCGAAGAAGATGTTCTCGCCGACCTCGCTGAGCCTCAAAGTGGGACGAGCCGATCGCGTGACGATGTTGGCGTCGACGCCCTGGAGCTCCGAGAACCAGTTGGCCATGTCGCGGAAGTGGTCCATCTCTTCGGGGCTGCATTCGGGCGGCGTGTGCGAGGCGAGCGGGAAGTTGTTCGAGGCACGCACGTCGCCCGAGACCGGATCGTAGGTGGCCCAACTCCAGTTGGGAGCCGGCGACTTGCCGACCGCCTGGGGCTTGCCCGAGAACATCTGGATGTGCACGCTGCGTACGGCGATGATGTTGCCGGGGACGACGGATTGGGGGATGCGGTCGGCCTGGGAGGAGAAGAGCATGACGGTCATGGAGCGCGCGAGTTCCTTGGCATAGCCGGTGCCCGAGAGGCACGAGGCGTCGGCGATGGTGAGCTTGATGCTCAGATCGCGCGAGCCGCTGGTCGACCTGCGCGGATCGCCGGCGGCGACCACGACGCCGATGAAGCTGGCGCGCTCGCCGTCGCGGGCCATAGACATGGGCGTGTAGACGCAGTTGCCCATGCGGAGAGGCTTGACGTGCGGCGCATTCCGACGAGGCGCGGCGGATGCCGAGGTAGGCTGGCGCGAAGAGGAAGGACGGCCGGGATTGGGCGAGGAGGAGGATCTCTGAAGTGCCTCGCTCTTGACGATGGCGTTCGGCAGAGCTGCGGTGGCGCTAGATGCGTTCTGAAGCGGCGGACGCGGCTGTGGTGGAGGTGGAGCAAGTGAAGTGAGAGGGGCTCTGTGTGCCGATGGCGGTAGTGCTGGAGCATTCTGAGGGAGGTGGTGGTGGGGAGCAGCGGGGGGAGCTGGAGTGGAGAACCAATCGCTCGTCTGACTCGAGGGAGAGGGCTCGGGCGGGTTGTTGGGCGCGATGGCCATTGGAGGGCTGAGGCTGGCCGGCACAGGCGGGACGGACGACGGGAGTGGGGCCGGTGTAGCAGGCGAGGCTAGCTGTTCGATCCAGATGGCGGATGTGGGAGCGGTGGGGTGGTCCGAAGGCGGCTGTGAGGACATCTTGAGAACGACGTGGTCGTTGCGGAGGTGAACGGCAGTATGGCCAGCAGGTGTGGACGAGAGCTGAGCGGAGAAGCCAGAGAGGAAGACGGCTGCTGGTGGGCCGAGTCTGTGAAGCAGGAGAAGCGGCTCGGAGACCTTGAGCGCCAAGGCTCCGTGGAAATGCACGAGGAGGTTGGAGCGGCGCGCCGCATCCTGGCCGCTAGCACAGGCAAGTTCGAGGAGAAAGATGGAGTCGGAGCCAGCAGAGGAGGAAGGTGGCGTCGCGTTGACCACGTGGCCCGAGACGCATACGGCAGCGCCGCGTCCGTGGCCTACGCTCTGGAGCCAGCGCTCGAGACCGACGAGCTTTCCAAGGCGGTCCTCCTCGGTCTCTGTGAGAAGCTTTGCACGTTTGGAAGCAGGCGCATGTGGCTCGGCAGCGTGTGGATCGATGGAAGGCAGACGATGCGTATCGGTGGGCGCGGGCGTGGTGGAAGCTGTGCGAGCCGGGTTGTGATCGAGCGCGTGTGGGGCGGATGGCTCGCCCTCGGAGGGCTCACGCTTTGGACCCTTGCGCTTGCGTGGCATGGTGGATCGGCGGTTCGGGAAGGCTCAGGCGAGCTCCATCTCGTCCGATGTGAGGTGCGGTGATGGTCGAGTAGATGACGAGAGCGGGTGAGACGCAATCCAGGGTCTCGCCTCGCTGGTTCGAGACCAACACCTCGACTCGACTCGGAACTCAGCCCTGAAACGCGAAATTCCAATTTCAATCAATCGTTGACGAGTGTGAGACCGCGCGTTGTTGGAAAGCGCTTCTTTTTGGCGCTTCACGCGACGCGTTGATAGAAGCAATCAGTCAACTGACAGTCAACTGACAGTCAACTGACAGTCTCAAGTGCTGTGCTGTGCGAGCCCAAGCGAGCGATGCGCTTCGCCCGGACCTCATTCCAAAGCTCCACCCAAACTCAGCGAGCTCAGCATTCTGCAACCGACGCTTGCTTCTCTTCCGTCACCCCTTTCCTGCCGCTGGCTGTCATCCTCTGGCCTCGCCACAGAAGCTTGTGGGCATCATGGCACCCTCACCGGCAAAACCACCATCGCTCTTCGTCGACCTCACCGCGGACGACGACGACGATGACGACTCTCTCTCCGAGCTCTCGGACCCGGGCGTCTCCGCATCGAGGCCGGCCTCGCCGACCAAGGCCAAGCCAAAGCCGCCTTCCAAACAGACACCCAAACAGACACCCTCGTCTTCCGCCACGTCGACGCTGAAAAAGTCAGCCTCATCTTCCAGCATAGCTCCCAAGCCTTCCTCCCAGAACGGCACAGCCGCAAAGCCTGCCTCGAAGCCCAAGGCGAGGAAGTCGGAGCCCATCCCAGCCACCGCCGCCGCTGCCTCGTCCTCGTCGCGTTCCGCTCCCATCAGCGATGTCGTCCGCGCTCGCACCCACGTCAATGCCGAGGGCCAACCGCAGAAGCTCTGCCACCAGCACCACCAGCCGTGCAAGGGCGCGCTGCTCGAATGCACCTTTATGCGCGCCCCGGGCAAGCGCTGCCAGGGCAGATACTGCTTCGCCTCGCTCCGCCGCTTCTACGACCAGGACGCAGAGACCATCGTCAAGTCCAACCGCATGATGGTCAACCCGGCAGAGCACTGCCCCCCCTCCGAGGCAAAGTATGCGTGGAAGTGTCCTCGCTGCCGCGGCAAATGCGCCTGCTCCACCTGCCGCAAGGCCGCCGGCCTCGAGCCTCTCGGCAGGTGGTCCGGCGGCGCTCGCACCTCGACCGCAGCCGATGCATCCGCCGAAAAGCCGAGCAAGGGCAAAGCAAAGGCACAGCACGACTCGTCCACCAAGGGCGCCAAGGGCGCCAAGCCCAAGGATCGCACGCTCGCAGAGGCCGTCGCCGCAGCACACAAGAACGCAGCCAAGCCCAAGTCGAAAGCCAAAGCCAAGCCGAAAGGAGCCGAGGACGGTGACGTGGACGATGGCATCCGCACTCCTCCGCCTCCCGGCTCCAAGCCCGCTCCCAAAAACAACACGCTGGCCTCGATCCTCTCTGGCACGGCGCGCGCTCCCGCCGCCTCGTTCAAGGTGCACAAGCCTCCGGCCGAGGTGGCGCCGCCGGCGTTTGAGCTGATCGAGACCAAGCTGCCCGAGGCGAACCTGCGCGCGCGCATGTGGATCTACGAGAGCATGGTGCGCTTCGACAAGTTCGGCCTGAGCCGCTCGGTGCTCTCGCAGCTCGACCGGTTCGAGCACTGGACGCACGCCATGGCGCAGGAGATGCTCGGCTGCCTGCTCAAGACCATCGCCGGCCTCGGCCACGTCGACAAGGGTCAGCCCACCAAGCCGTACGCCAAGGCCATCACCTCGTTCCGCGCCCACGGCAAGAGTCTGCAGCGCGGCGAACCGTGGTCGGCGGCGACGGAGCTCTTGGCTCTGCTCGGCTTGACGCGCATGCCGCTGCCGTACGTCGAGCACGATGTTCCCGTCGAGGTCGAAGCGGCCGCAGCAGAGCGTTCGCCCTCGCCGCCCATGGCCAGGGTCACGCGTGCACGCCGCGCAAAGGAGAACAGGCAGTACGACATGGCTCGCCAGCTCTCGTTGCTCGACGAGTGGGAGGCCGAGGAGTTTGGCGAGGCGGCCAACGACGATGCGGACGACGACGACGACGACGCCCCGCGCGCCAGACGCACTCGCGGCGGTGGTGGCGCGAAAAAGTCGATCTACGTCTACGACGATGCGAGCGACGATGAGAGCATGGCCGATCCGGACGACGACGCACGCGGGCGACGATCGGGGCGCGCGCGCAACGCGCCGCCCAAGGCCGCAACGCCCGAGGTGCGACTCACAGGCCGACAGCAGGCGATCCGACTGCAGCAGGAGCAGCAGAAAGAGGAGCAAGCCGCGCGACAGGAGCAGCAAGCTCAAGAGGCCGAGGCGGCGGCACAGGAAGAGCAAGAGGAGCAAGCGGCAAAGAAAGGTGCTAGGAAGCGAACCAAGCCGTCGCGCAACCACGACTCGGACTCGGACTCTGCGCTGAGCGATGTGTCGGACGACGACGCCGAGCGTACGCAGCGCAAGAAGCGACGGATGGTGGTCAGCAGTGACGGTGAAGACACGGACGCAGCCGATACCAAGGTGTCGAGCGAAGCGGACGAGGTGGACGAGGTCTCGACGAGCGGTTTGGAGCGGGAGATGGAGAGTCCGGATCTGGAGACCAAGGTGTCGATCCTAAGTGCGCTGATCGATGCTGCGGTCATGTCGGAAGCGGTGGCGGAGGAGCTGAAGCAGGCTGCGGAGAGCATCGTCGGACTGGAGCGGAGCCATCGGGTGGAGCAGGCCGAGATGGAGAAGGAACTGGCCGAGGAGGTGGCGGAGCTGGGACGGCGTGCGCCGAGCATCGTTTCGCGCGAGTATCAGCGGTGGAAGGCGGAAAAGGTGGCGATGGAGGAGGAGCATGCGAGGCGACGGATCGAGGCGCGCGTGGTGGCGGAGCTCGCCATCGACACGCATGCGCTGCGCACGGGTGCGCTGGGATGCGATGTCGACGGACGCGAGTTCTGGCATCTGCGCGAGTACCAGGAGCGCATGCCCAAACACACGCAGGGACGCTATGCGTGGTGCGTGGTTGTGCTCGGACCTACCTTTCCCATCGATCCGAACCAGGTCGCCGATGGGGCTGATGAGACCACAGACACGCAAGCGAATGGCGATGCGAGCACAGCCGCAGCTCAGCCGGACCGACTCAAGGACGAGAGCGATGATAGCGGACTCACGTCGCTCGACGAAGGCTCAGAGTGTTGGCCATCCAAGCACGAGGACGGGATGTTGGGGCTGGCTGTCTCGAGCAAGGCTACCGGCGCGAAGAGTAGCGCGGGCGAGGTGGGAGGGGAGGTAGGGCAGCGCGTCTGCATGGGAGCCAACTCGCCGAGCACGATCAAGGCGCTGATCGAGTATACGATGTATCGGTTGGAGCGGGTCGAGTACGAGGAGAATGTGGCGATGCAGGATCGGGAGCGACGCGCTGCGCTGGCCAAAGCGGCGAGCGAGAGCATCGAAAGCACCGAGAGCACCGAGAGCACCGAGGGCGGAGGATCGGGTGCATCGGCATGGACCAAGGCCGAGGGAGGCGAGAGCGTGCAGGCCGTACGCAAGGCCAAGCAGCTGCTCAAGGATGCGCACGACGAGCGACGCAAGCAGGTCGAACAGCTCGTCAAGCGTCTGCACAAGTCGAAAGAGTACTTTGCCTGGCACCGCGAAGAACCAGCGCCCTGATGCCACCTCAATGTAGCTTGTTGGGCTCGACGCTTTTTCGAGCGCGCTCTGAAAGGATGCGAGCTTCGACTCGAGTGTGAAACCCAACCGCGAGTCGTGAGTGCGAGGTCCAACATGACGGCCGACAGCCTTGGACAAGCCGAGCAAGCCGAGCTCGGTTTCGCGGCCAAGTCTGCGAGTGTGTGCGGGGAAAAAAGCGAGGATCCGAAGGTCAAAAAGTGGAGGAAAAGCCTTGGTTCTCGATGACGTCTAGCTGCCTTGCAGATCGGGAGGCAGACGACGAAAAATAGACTTTGTCGGCTGCATAGATTCCAGCACTGCACATATCTCGGCCTTGGATAGTATGCTGTTCGAGAGCCTATCACACTCGAGCTCCAGGCGATGCCCCCCTTCCGGCTCCTCCGGCTCCTCCGGGTTCGTCGGGTTCGCAGGTTCTCCGCTCGGGACCCTGCCGATAGTGTTGGGGACTTTGAAATAGCCTATCTTGACCGCGAGGAAAGGGCGTGAGAGAGCCCAATCGGGTTGATGACTCGCCTTGGTTGGGCGCTGTGCCTGTGCCTTTCGGTGCCAAGCCCGCCTGATTCGTGATGGTCGGAAATTCCCGACGCCGCGTGCTGCCGGTGCTGCCGGTCAGATCAGCTCAAAGCTCGGTCGCTTTTTTTGGCAGCTCCGGCGACACTCATCGCGTGGGCGAGGTCGCTCCCTTGCATCCTCGCTCCCTCGCTCCGTCCTCCCCTCCGCATACCATCCAAGCACGCCAACGCCAGCTTGCCCCCTCCCCACGGCGTGCTATCTCCCAACCGCATACATCGCACCTACCGTATCCTTATCGTCTCCCCGGTCGCTCGCTCGCCCTCGATCCTAGCATCTCTCGTTCCTAGTCATCGTCTTTTATCAACGCCAAACCGCATCGCATCTTCTTTTATCGCCCCATAAGCGCTCAGTGGCCCCCAACTTCATCCGACAGCTAGCAAGCCATCGATCCACAACGTCGCCTCCTCACCACCTACTCCTCTTGTCCAACCACCTCTTCCTCCATGTCAGCCGTCTTTGGTCAAGGTTGCCCTTACTCTGAATACCAAGACTCCAGCCAGACTCGTCCCTACCCCATCCGCTCCTCGTCGCTCTTCTCCTGACACTCCTCGGCCAGCCCTCGCACCTCGGCATCCGCCGCTCACATCCCACCACGCAGCCGGCTCTTCCTCGCGCATCTGCTTCCGCCCTTGGACGGCGCACGTCCCTCGAGTCGCTCTCGGCGGCCCCGCTCGCTGAGAACCCCTTCGGCGCTCCACCATGCCGCCCCCCTCCTTCTCCCACCCGACCGCCGTGGTCTTGCCGCGCGCCGTCCAATCCTGGCTCAAGGACCTCATCCAAAAGATTCGCTCCGCACTCACAATCAACGATGAGATCAAGCGCCATTCGATCCTCTCAGCCATCGAGGCCTCCGTAGAGGAGCACGCACAGAACCTCCACAACGCCGCCACCGCCGACGACGCCAACCACCCTCCCGCAGCCGGCCCTTCGCCCACCGCACAGATCAAGTCCCAGGTCTCCCTCCGCATCAACGACGCCATCCAGAACATGCTTCAAGGCGAGCTCGAGGCGCGCCAGAACGAGAAGCTCCCGGCCATCGTCGACGTCCTCTTCGCAGCCATGCCCCTCTTGGGCCCCACCTCCATCGTCATGGAGTGGTGGGATCTCGTCCTCCATCCGCTCCTCAAAAGCGCGTCCGTGCAAAACATCACCGCAAACCGCGCGCGCGAGCTCGTCGTCCGCGCCATGGTCGCAGCGCCCACCACAGCCTACGAGGACGAGCCGGCGCCCGTCGCCGTCTGGCCAGCTCCCGCTTCCGCCGAGCCAGCCGACATCTCGTCGCCCTCCACCTCCTCGACAAGTCCCCGACGCGCTCGTGCGGTCCCCTACCCCATGTCCGCCGCCGCACCATCCTCGTCTTCGCCCTCGCGCCAACAGCCACGCAGCCCCTCGCTCACCAACCCCTCCGCCTCGGCAAGCAGATCCGCCTCGGTCGGTTCGCGCCACGACACCTTCCGCCGCTTTGCCCAGCGCATCCTCGACCTCTACCTCGCAGAGGCCGCTCAGGAAAGCCAGCAGATCCGCTCCGACGAGCCCAGCTCGCGCAGAGGCAGCGCACCCGACCTCGCCATCGCACGCGATCTCAGCCACAGCAGCCACCTCGTCCGCGACCCCGCCACCCTCGTCTGGAAGGGCAACCTCGAATCCATCCTCCTCGTCTACAGCAACCAGAAGCCCAAGGAGTTCTTCCACCACATCGCAGACGCCTTCTCCGAGCCCACCGCGCGCGTGCCCCTCCTCTTCCTCCTCTCCACCTTCCTCCGCCTCTACCCCATCCACGCCTACCACATCACCGCCACCGCCCTCCCGCGCATGCTCCTCCTCTCGCTCCAG
This sequence comes from Moesziomyces globuligerus, assembly GCA_030849465.1. Taxonomy (NCBI): domain Eukaryota; kingdom Fungi; phylum Basidiomycota; class Ustilaginomycetes; order Ustilaginales; family Ustilaginaceae; genus Moesziomyces; species Moesziomyces globuligerus. Next base: position 110,552 of record JARVLF010000005.1, read on the forward strand.
CTCGACACCTCGACCACCTGCGTCTCGCTCGGCGTCACCGCTCTCATCATGCTCATCCCGCACATCCCCAACTGGATCGCAAACGGCGGCGCCGGCGGCCTCCCCACCCTCCTCTCCATCTTTGCCCGCATCGTCGACTGGAGGCGCCTCGGCAACGGCTGGGAGACGCGCATCGGCGACGATCCACAGCTCGCAGAGCTCCGCAGGGAGAAGGACGAGGAGTTTGGCGAGATGGACCGCCTCGGCAAACGGCTTCACATCAAGCCCGCCCTTCGCTGGCACCGCCTCGAGTCGACCTTTGACACCACCATGTCCACCCCGCCCAACGCGGAGCACCTCTTCACCTTCCTCTACGGCCTCTTCCCCTGCAACGTCATCCGCTTCCTCCGCTCCCCCATCGACTACCTCCGCAAGGCTTCCTTCGACAGCCCCTCGGAAGGTCCCTGGGAGGACATGATGGACGAGGTCGCCGTCCAGACTCGCGCCGCGCCCATCCTCCGTCGCCACACGCTCCATCCCGCGCTCATCACGCTCGACGCCGAGACCGAGCTCACGGACAAGCAGCGCTGGCTCGACCACGACTCGGCAGACATCAATGCCGAATGCCTCGGCCTCTTTCTCGGAAAGTGGCACGACGTCAATCCGTCGCACATCGTGCAGGCCGAACGCCAGCGCCAGGGATCGCTCGAAAACGAGGCGCCCGACGACGAGACCGCCTCCGTCTTTTCGTCCGAGGCGCGCTTGGGGCCCTTTGACATGGGTCGACGCCGCAGCGCTGCGGCGCTCTTGCATCCCTCGTCGCCCAGCGGCTCGGCGCATCGCCACTACCAGCGTGTGCCGCACTCGGTCAACCCGGACGACATCCTGTTGACCTACGCCTCGCTGCGCTCCGGCGCACCGCTCATGTCGGCCACCGTCGCCACGCAGACGCCCAGCTTCGGCGGCTCGCCAGCACCCTCCGTGTTTGGCACCGCCACGCAGCCTCTGGCTGCGGCAGCCCAGCGGCTCGACGACTCGATCGGCCCAACCGCCGTGCCGCAGTCTAGAGTCGCTTCCGCCTCCTCGGCCATGACGGCAAGCGGGACGCTGTCGAGGTTGCTCCCCGCTGCGAGCGCCACCGCCGCCGCTACGCCTGCCATCATCACCGCCGTCGGCAGCTCGAGCGCCTCGACCATGCCCATGTCGATGCCGGCCTCGCCGGCTACGCATGCGACGCATGCCTCGCTCGCACGCGTGCGCTCGCGCTCCGGCTCGCTCTCGTCGGTGCTCTCGAGCAACTCGCCCAGCCCTGCCACGCCGACCTCGCCCACGCTCACGGGACGCCATCCGCTCGCCTCGAGTCATCTGCCCTCCGGCCCGCTCACCCCGCACGCCGATTCGAGGGGCAAGCCGACGCTGGGCGTGCCGTCGTTGGAAGGTGGTGCCTCGGTCTCGGTGCTCGATGCGGGTAGCAGCGATGCGTCGATCATCTCGTTCCTGCAGCGCGAGAATCTGCTGCTGCGCAACGAGCTCAACTTTGAGCTGTATCTCAAGGAGCAGCATCTGCGGCACATTGGTCGGCTGCATCGCGAAAAGGTCACCGATACGGCGCTCGAGGCTGAACGACAGAACCTCTACCACACGGTGCGGACGCTGCGCTCTGCGAGTGCTGCGCAGCTGGCGGAGCTCGAGAGGTGTCGTGCGGAAGCGGCGTCGACCAAGACGAGGCATGTGCAGTGGGAGGCGGATCTGAACAACAAGCTGCGCGCGTATCGCGAGGAGCGCAAGGCATGGACCATGGAGGCTCGGGCGCTCAAGTCGCAGGCCGAAGAAGATGCTGCGCACATCTCGTCGCTCTCGCGTCAACTCGAAGAGTCCGGTGCTCAGCTCTTTGAGCTCCAGACGAGGCTGGAGACGGATGGGCCTAAGATGGCTAAGCTCGAGCAGTACGCGGACAAGATCGCACAGCTGAGTGCGTGTTTGGCGTACTGGGATAGCGATGTGCTCAAGTACGAGCAGCAGCGACGCGAGATGGACAAGCTGTTGAACAGGTGGGATGAGATGGCGTACTTGGTCGAGTCGACCGAGGCGACGCTGAGCGAGGTCGAGCAGACGTGTGCGAGGCTCGAGGCCGACAATGCGCGGCTGACACAGGAGCTTCAGTCCGCGTTGGAGGGTGTCAAGACGCTGAGGGCCGAGAAGGGAGAGTTGGTCAGCCACACACTGCCGAGGCACCAGCAGGCCATGCAGACGGTGTCCGAACTCGAGGCTCAGCGCGACGCGCTGCGCGAGCACAACGAACGCCTAGAGGAAAAACTCCTCGACCTCAGCGCACGCTTCGAGACCCTCCAGCTCCACCACACCGCCCCCAACCGCCTCGCGCCTACGACGCAGAACAAAGACGCCAATGACGACGTCCCTGATCTTCCACACGGCCTCGCCGTACCTCAGTCCGCTCCTGAGCCATAGCCCTTTGCATCCTCCCTCACTCTGTGCACGTCGAAGCTAACACCACGCCGCTGTACACTTTGCTCTGCCGTGTGGAATGCCTTGAAAGGCCGTGCTTTCGAGTCTGACTGAATTAGACGAGGGTTTGCAACGGTGTGGTGGGCGCCTTGCAATGAGGCGGTCAAATGTGTCGTTGGCCAACGGGTGCGGATCCATTCAAGGTGCTGGCATGACAACGTGTGGGATTGCGCTACCAGTCGGCGAGCGAGAGCGCCTTGGTCACGATCCATGGCCTTTGTTCGACCAGCTCAGGCCCCAGTGTGGTGTGTGGCCGGTAGGACCACGCAGCTCGGGGGAACACAGACCACAGCCGAACACGCTGGTTGGTGCTGGTCACGGTCTCTCGTCGTGCAGCGAACCTACCTTGGGCCGCCTGTATTAAACTCGGCTACTTTGCTCGTCCACTTTGCGGGATCCGGAGGTGTCAAGATGACGATGCAAAGCGATGCGAAGCTGCGCATGGCCGTGACGAAGAAGACGAGCAAAGATCTTTGTCCTTCATTGGTCCTGTGTGACGGTACACTACGGCGATTTCGGCTCCCTCGTCCAGGTCCTTCAGCCGCTTCGGATCGTTCGACTCGTTCGGATCGTTCAAGTCGTTGGGCTGACGACGATGGCCCGTCGCACTTTTATACGCAGTGTTCTGCGGGTCAGTAGATGCAAGAGGTCGTACGACTACCGCACACGTACGTCGAGCACGCGCACGATATGTACCAATGCGCAAGCAAGAATCGGCACGACGCCACGGGTGCCCTCAGGCTCGGAGGCCCGTATGCACCGACCAAGCGCACCTCGCAACCACCGAGGCGATGCCACGCGAAAAACCACGGCCACATGACAAACTCTCAACTCTTTCCGGCACACTTGAATTCTGCCTCTGTAACCTCGTTGCCAGGTCTGTGGACGATGCAGCGATGATTGATCCGAGGGGTCTGATGAGCTCGGCCAACGCTGCAGGTCGTGCATGGTGCGTGCCGAGTTGGTGAAAAGCGAGCACGAGCGCAACCTAAGGCGGCTGCGAGGTCGAGGCCTTAATGGGATGGAAAGGCTGTCGCCGCGTCGCTGACCGTGGCTGGAAACGAATCGCATCAGGCTGATGGGTTTGCGCTCCGAAGGGTTTGCTGCTGACGAGAGTGCATGTCTGGCCGTCGTACAACCGGCTGGAGAAGCGCTCCCCCGAATCAGGCCCATCCGACTGCGAGCGTCTGAGAGCTTGGCACCCAAACGCACCGGCTTCTGGACGCTGGAATCACGGCCTCCACCGCGGTCGCTGCCACGCTCGTATGGCATCGCGCGCCCAACGCGCTGGATCGTCCGGGCCATGCCGCTGCGCGCAGGATCGACAAGCGCCATTGCTGGCCGACGCACTCTTCGCAGAGTCGAACGCGGCGTCGGTCGTGTGGGGCTCCTTGGCCGCCACACGGCCCCAGTGTCGCGACCCTGATGTACTGTTGGCCCCGCATGTGGGGTCGTTGCTCGTGGGCTAACGATCGTGGAGTGCCTACCACTATTGCAGGCCCACTCGCAGCCGCCGTCTGGCAGGATGGCCGCGTTCCGCTCCCTTAGTAGAGAAAGTGTCACTCCGCACCCGACCCACTTGTACCTACCATTACCATCATCCCGAGTCCCACGCAATACAAACTCAATGTGCCGATCCCATTCCACATCGGCCCAACTGACTCGACCGGCATTCCGTCGTACGCGGCACGCCGACATTGCCACACATCGCGCGCAAGAAGAGACAAAGCATGGCCCAAAACCAAATTTGCGCGAGAGAAGACAAGACTCAAGAGTTAGTGTACATCGAAGAAAACCGGCGGGCTGTGCAAGTTTAGGACTTCTTCTCGTCGATGGCCTCGTTGGAGGAGGCGAAGTTCCTGTCGCCGACGTGTTCGATGCTGTCCTCGTCGTCGACGTTCCTGGCCTTCTTTTCGTGGGCGAGATGTTCGGGGTCCTGATCGCCTGCACCGGGGATGGTGGCAGGAAGGGCGTTTTCGAACTCTGCGCCCTTGAATTCCCAGCCAAAGGTGACGACGATGATGAGATAGGCGCAGACCGTGCCGAGGAGGATGGCGCTGACGCGAGCGTAGGCCGGAATGAACTCCTCGACAGTTGCAGGGGCGCCGGGGAACCACTTGGGGTTACGGTCCTTGAGGTTATCGCCACCGGTAGCTTCGATCTGCGACGAGGCCGACGAAGCCGCATTACCCAGCTGATACGCCAGGCCAGAGTAGGTGGCGCGGAATGCGGGCGGAGCGATCTCGGAGAGGTAGATGGGGACCACACCCCATGCGCCCTGCACGCCGAATTGAAGAAAGAAAGCACCGGCCGACAAGGCACCGAAGCTGTGCGGGAGGATCCAGGCGGGGATGAGTGCTCCCGTCATAATGACAAACATGATGATCGTAAGACGACGGCCGAGATACTGCGAGAGATAGCCGGCCACCATGCCGCCCGAGATAGCACCGCAGTTGCTGATGATGGTCGCCTTTGATGCTTGCTGGCTGGTGAGCAGTTTGGACTTCTGGAGGATGGTCGGGTAGAGATCCTGGCTCGAGTGCGAGAGGAAGTTGAAGCCGGTCATGAGAAGGATGCCATAGATGCAGCGAAGCCAGTGCGTCCGGAGCATCTCCTTGAATTCGTGCATGAAGACCTTGCGCTTGCTCTCATGGGCCATGCCCGACTTCTCACTGGATCTTGCCGCGGCGGCTCGCTCCGCCTTCTGCCTGAGAAAGAGCTCCGACTCGGGAAGCAGCAGACGAACGAGGGCAGCAAACGCGGACAGACCGGCGCCGACGAAGAAGAGGATGCGCCAATTGCCCGTCCTGTGCACCCAGGTGAGATTGACTGACGCCGCCAACAGATAGCCTACAGCATAGCCTTGCTGCAGGATGCCGGAGAACAACCCACGCGGTGCAGGCGACATGTTTTCGAGAGCTCCGGCCACGGCCAGCGACCACACCCCGCCCATGAAGCAACCGAAGATCGAGCGAAGAGCGAGGAACTGTGTGTAGGTCTGAACGAAGCCGGAGCCGAGCGAGAAGACCGAGATGAGGGTAAGGTTGGCGACGAGCGGCCACTTGCGACCGTAGCGGTCCGAGAGGATGCTGTGGACGCGTGCAGATGGACGTGGAGGTGGCGAGGGTCAGGGACGGATTCCGAATGCGTTCGGGGAGGCAGACATGTGTCGAGAAAGAGGAGAAGAAGCTACATACCCAAAGATGGCGGCACCGACGGAGCGGAAGAGGAGGGTGAGGGTGATGGCGGTGGTGACGTCGTGAGGAGGCCTGTTGAATTGCTTCTCGAGCGCGGTGACAGAGAGCGAGACGGCGAAGAAGTCCCAGGCGTCGACGGTCCATGCGAGCCAGCCCGAGAAAAACATGGCGCCCTGAAGCGGCGTGAGCATCATGGCGAGCTTGATGGGGTTGAGCGGCGCGCCATTGCGCGCGACTCTGCGCTCCTCCTTGGAGGGCAGCTTGAAGAGACCGTGCGTAGGATCAACCATGGTTACGGCAATCGTGAAGGTGAAGGGGGCAGACGGATACAAGCAGGGCCACGGACGGTGGGGCAAGGGAGAAAACATCAGGGCCCGGGGGATCTTTATAGTTGCATTGGTTGGTAAGGGGTCAACGGGGCTTTTGCAACCGCCGCGACGAGAAAAAAGGCGGGGGGCCAGTGCGGAGGTGCTTTCGAGCGGAGAAGGGCGAGTGTTCGAGGGCAGCTACTGGAGCAGAAGCGTTCCGCGCGGTCGAACGGGGAGGAACGACGAAGCGAGGGTCCCCAACGAGGCCGTCTCTGGCAATCGATTGCTCGGGGTTAGGAGGCACTTGAGCGGTGGGATACAAGACAATGGCGGAGCATGTGGACTGTGCAGTCCCAAGCTGCACGGTAAAGCGAGGGTCATGCGAGGCGAACACAGTCTGCGATCCCCATGCGAGCAAAGGGGGATCCAAGCGAGATGATGATTGCGTGGCGGCCAAATTCCTCACGCATAGCAGTCGGTTGCACGAGAAAATGCTGCGGAAATGCCCACCACTCCCCCACGCGCGGGGATGCGCAGGCACTTTTTCTGTGTCTGCACTTTTCGACAGCATGTTACACAAGAATTTCAAAAAAGGCCTACACGGCCGCAGAGCAGGGGCGGTCGGAGTTGAGCGCGCCGCCGACCGCCGCCACCGCAGGTTGACTAGCTCAGGCCCCAATGCCGAGCCGCCGACTCGCGCTCACGCCGCTGCAGAGTGGATCTCTCCGACTGTGCTGCAGAGCCCACGCATGCACGGTCGCCGGTCGCATCCCACTTCCCTTTCCCCCTATTTCCGTTGGGCCTCGGCTGCTCGACCGGCCCACAGGCGAGACTCATCAAAATCGTCCAATCACGCGGCCCCTGGTCATCTCGTCAACGAAGCCATCCCCACCCCCATCTTCGACTCTCGATGCAAGGCATCCGTCGCGGAACGAATCCAGAGGCCTTCTTCCGCACGCAATACTTGGTCTCTGGCGCATCGGCCTTATGCGTGACATTCTTTCACTACATGTCCGGCGTCGAGTATGTGCGCGCTTCTACGTGCAGTAGGAGTCGGGCCATCGATTTGGTGCGATGCACATGCGCAATGCAATCGAGCAAAGCTGATTGGACAGAGTCAGGATGCATACCTGTGCGGGCCGCATCTTCGCGTGGAGACGATGCATCTGGATCTGAATCGCTCTCGGGCCAAATTTGGCAAGGATGCGCGGACAAAGACCCTTGCCGACGGTGCCGCAATCTTCCGCGGCCCGTACGTTGCCGCTGACTCTGAAATAAATCGTCCGTGTCTTTGTGCCACTCTGAGCGAGGAATTGGCCGACCGGCTTGATGGGTCATGCCGAGCCTGCGGAACAGTCGAATTGGGGCATTGAGGGCCCGTTCTCCCCGTTGCCAGAGAGCGCATTCGGATCATTCCGATCGCTCTCATGCGTTGCCCTGACTCGCTTGCGGTTGCAGCCCGTCTCGGCTGGAAGGCAAAGTTCGGACACGTTCGGAGAGCGACCTGCTGCGCACTTGGTGGCCACCCCGTAGTCCATGTGCAACCATCGCTCGGCATCCACACTTCCGCTTCGCTACTGCACGGCCTTCCGGATGCTTCCGCAACCCCACCTCTTTGGCCACGCCTATGCACTCCATTTTGCAATACACACGGGCCCCCATGCTTACATCCATCGTAAGCAACTTCTCATTGGCTTGAGACCAATCCATCCGGGGTGACACCGTGTACAGAGGGGCCCCACCATGCGGTGCATTCCCCAAAAAGACCTCGTGGAGAAAGCGTTTGTGCGTTTGCTCCGTTCCTATCGCATCGCAGATTACAGAACTCCTCCCACGGTCTGCCTTCCGAACATCATGCCTCGCAATCGAATCTCGCGTGCACCCTTCCGACCCTCGCGTACTGTACTTTGCTTTGCCACTCCTTGCCCACTTCCCCTCTCGCACCGCTTGAACTTCCTCAGCCTGGATCAACTCGGTCACTTTGTTCTCTTTGCTGAATTGGTTGTGCGTGTGTGTGTGCACCTGACCTGCTCTTGCAATGACGACGCAGGCGAGGCGTTCAACGTCGTTCAGCAGGGCGAAAAAAAAAAATCACGGAAAAAAGAAGAGTCCTACGGGGATTGAACCCGCGACCTGCAGAATGGTCACTTTTCAAAGACCTTTCAGTTTTGAAACCGAAGTCTGCCGCTCTACTGCTGAGCTAAAGACCCTTTCGTCAATGTGGGGTGAAAGTAACATAGATATACTCACAGCTGCGATTGAGTCCTCACCCAACGGACCTAGACCTCCTTCACCGTTGTTCATCGGTAAGGCACGCGCATTCAGACTGTGCAGAACTGTTCTGTATTCAAACGCATCAGAGCATACCGGCATCGAAAGTATCACCGACCACGGAAGCTCACAGCAAGAGCGGGGGAGCTGTTCGCTCAAGCCTGGGCCTCGGCCTCGGGCTCGAGCGAGGGGACAGGCTGGGCCTTGTTGTCGGTGGGCAGAGGCTTGTTGGCGGGGAAGGCGAGCACCTCCTTGATCGAGTTGGAGTCGGTGAGGAACATGACGAGACGGTCGATGCCGAGGCCCCAGCCACCGGTGGGCGGGAGACCGTGCTCGAGCGCATCGATGAAGACGTGGTCGATGCCCTGCGCCTCGTCGTCGCCCTGGTCCTTCTGGCGACTCTGCTCCTCAAAGTTGGCGCGCTGGACCCAGGGGTCGTTGAGCTCGGTGTAGGCGTTGCAGATCTCCTTGGTGGCGACAAAGACCTCGAAGCGCTCGCAGAGGCCGGGGATGTCGCGGTGACGCTTGGCCAGCGGCGACATGACCTGCGGGTGACCGACGATGAACGAAGGGTTGACGCACTGCGTCTCGATGAACTCGCCGGTCATCTTGTCGATCAGACGCGAGCAGGTGCGCGGCTCGGAGCAGTCGACGTTGTGCTTGGTCGCCAGGTCCGAGAGCCACTTGCGCGTCTCCTCGGTGTGCAGCTGATCGGCGGGAGGGAAGGTGACGTTCATCTGCTTCTCGAGCTCCTTGATCATGTCGAAGCGCTTCCAGGGCGTGGAAAAGTCGATCTCGTACTCGCGTCCGCCCTCGACGTCCTTGCCGTCCGGGTGGTACTTGATCTTGTACGAGCCCGTGACAGCCTTGACGAGGCCGGAGATCATGGACTCGGTGATGTCCATCAGGTCGTACATGTCGGCGTAGGCCATGTAGAACTCGCAGATGGAGAACTCGGGGTTGTGCGTCTGGTCGATCGACTCGTTGCGGAAGACGCGACCGATCTCGTAGACACGGTCGAGACCGCCGACGACGAGCTCCTTGAGGAAGAGCTCGGGGGCGATGCGCATGAAGAGGTCGAGCTTGAGGTCGTTGTGGTAGGTGACAAACGGCTTTGCGGTGGCACCGCCTGCGATCTGGTTCATCATGGGCGTCTCGACCTCGAGGAAGCCGAGGTTGTCGAGGAAGCGGCGGACGTAGTTGATGACCTTTGCGCGCTTGACAAAGATGTCGCGGACGTGGTTGTTCATGATGAGGTCGAGGTAGCGCTTGCGGTGGCGCTGCTCGGTGTCGGTGAAGCCGCCCTTGTCGCCCTGGGAGGCCTTGGGGAGCATCTTGAGCGAGGGCGAGAGGAGCTTGATGGAGCGCGGGAAGATGGAGAGCTCGCCCTTCTTGGTCTTGCCGGGGACGCCGGTGACGCCGACAATGTCGCCGCGACGGAGGAGGTCGTGGATGGCGGCAAAGTCGCCGTCGGTGTGGTCCTGGAGCTGAGCGGTGATCTGGACCTTGACGCCCTCGCCGTGGAGGTCGTAGAAGCGGAGCTTCTGGCCGGCTGCGCGCATGTTGTGGAGGCGACCGGCGATGCTGACCTCCTCGTTGTCGAGGTGCTGTCCGGCCTCGAGCTTGCCCTCGTACTTGGAGATGAAGTCGGAGAGCGAGATGGAGACGTGGAACTTGTGCGGGTACGGGTCGGGGTTCTTGGACTCGCGAAGGGCGGCGATGGTCCTGAAGCGGCGCTCGTAGTACTGGTTGGGGTTGAGCTCCTCCTCGGAAGCGGCGGCGGACTTGGCGGCGCCGGCTGCGGGGGCGGGAGCCTCTGCGGCCTTGGTGGCCTTCTTGGCGTCCTTCTCGCGCTGCTTGTTGCGGCGCTTGAGCTCGGACTTGGAGACCATCTCGCCGGTGACGTCGTCCTTGACGAGGTTGACAGCGTCGGGCTGTGCGGCGGCGTCGGTGGCAGACATGTTGCGAACGATGCTGATTGGGAAGCGGGCGGGTGTGGGAACGACGGGACGACTAGGTCGAAGGGCGACGGACGAAGGCAGCGATCTGGGAACACGAAGGAGAGATCGGGTGAATGCCGTGATCATCCAAAGCTCCAAGGGGTCGGCTTGAGCAGGAGGATAGGCGAGGTGGGTCGAAGGAGTGGAACCAGAAAGCGAACCGGAAGAGACGTGACTGGCAGACGAAGGGTGGTCTGTTGCTGGTGGAGGTCGAAGAAGGAACGATTGGGCGTCGGACAAGCTGGAAGCAACGGAAAAAAAGCCGCTGCTCTGACTTTGGCATGTGCAGAGAGAGCGAGCGAGGGCGCCAGGACGAAGCGAAGCGTCTCGACTTGGCTTGCAATTTTTTCAGAGGCGCTCCCGTGTGATTCAACTTGGCGCTCGTCTAGCACGCGAGTTGACTCGACTCGAAGGTGCTTTCAATTTGGTCTTCGGTCTAACAAACGTCCCCGTAAAAAGCATCGCCGATGGCATCAGGACAGAATCCGATGCGAGCTGCCACGGTGGCCGCGTTGAGCTTGGTGCACAAGCGCAGCTTCACTTGTCGACGCGCAGTGTGCTTGCGACTCGCCATGCGAGCTGCGCTTCCCCACAATGGCGACATCCGAGTGTGCGCGTCCCACTTGGAGACAGCGACGGTTGACCGACGTGCAGTGACTTACAGTATCTCCGTACGCTTAAAAGCTCCGGGCGTTTGGACGAGACCCTTGCACAGCGTAGAGTACAGGGAGAGCAAGCTCCGGATGCGTTGCGTGAGCTCTCGACTCTGCTACGATGAGGCTGAACCCTGGAGCGGCAGGAGCGGCAGGCACAAATGCACCAAGTCACAGAGGCACAGAGGCACAGAGGCGCTGCAAACACAGAGGGGGCGCGCATGTCGAAACGCGCGTGCTTAGCTGAATGGGGGCGGATGGGCGTATCGCGGCCAGTCCAACTCAAAAAATAACCGCCGACCCCGAGCGAGCCGAGCGAGCGAGTGGAGCGGAAAACGTGCACAGACTGCTGACGGCTGACCCGCTCCGTTCGGCGAGCCTCCGCAGAGTGGCGGAAGCTCCTATACTTTTTCCAGCCGCGATTCTCTTCCACGGCAATTGGCGCATCCACGCCGCCGTGCAGCGCATCTGGAGCGGCAGTCACCTCTCTCGCGTGGAAGCTCCGAACTGCAAGACACTCCGACCTCCTCCTCCTCAACCGCCCGTCCCCTCACGCCTTGTCAACCATATATCAACCCGCTGCCTCCCAGCTGACCGCACTGCTGTAGCACGTACTATCTCTGCTCGTGCTTCCCTCCTCACCTCACCTTTCCGCGGCACAAGCCTCAAACTCGACGCACACATCTCCACTCGCCACTCGTCCATCGCCATGGCGGCCCGAACGCCAGCTCGAGAGGCGGCGGCAGCCAAGATCAAGGACCTCTCCTCCGCCGTCGCCTCCTCATCAAAGAACATCAACCGCACGCCGCTCTCCGAAGACGGCCTCCTCCTATCCGCTCTCCGCATGCTCGCCACCTTCGACAACGCCAAGAACGCTCTCTTTGCCTTGGTCGTCTACCGCTACACCACCCGCCTCCTCCGCCATCTCAAGGTCTACGGCGTCTCCGAGAGCCTCTTCCAGCTCTACCGCGCCATCTCGGCGCGCGCATTTGCGCTCCTCCTCAAGACGCCCGCCGCACGCCGCAAGGTCAAGCGCGAGCTCGACTCGGCCATCGCAGACGTCGAGGCCAAGATCGTCCCGCGCCCCAAGCATCTCGAGATCAACCGCCAGCTGCCCCAGCTCGGCAAGGAGACCGAATGGATCCGCGGCGAGATGGCCAAGCTCCAGACCATGGAGGCCGGCGTCGACGCCAAGATCGTCGATGCCGAGTGGCAGAACCGAGACGGTCAGATGGTCTGGAAGGGCGGCAAGGTCTCGGGCGCCGTCTACCACGGTGGCGACGACCTCAGCGAGCTCCTCGCCGACTCGATCAAGCAGTTCCTCGTCTCCAACCCGCTTCACCCCGACGTCTTCCCCGGCGTGCGCAAGATGGAGGCCGAGATCGTCTCGATGGTGCTGCGCATGTACAACGCGCCCGCCTCGGCCGTCGGCGCCACCTCTTCGGGCGGCACCGAGTCCATCTTGCTTTCGTGTCTCGCCATGCGCGAATGGGCGCGTGCCACCAAGGGCATCAAGGAGCCCGAGCTCATCGTCAGCGTCTCGGCGCACGCCGCCTTTGACAAGGCGGGCCAGTACTTTGGCATCAAGGTGCACCACATCCCCGTCGACCCCATCACCCGCAAGGTCCAGGTCGGCCGCGTCGCCCGCGCCATCAACCGCAACACGATCGGCCTCGTCGGCTCCGCACCCAACTTCCCCGACGGCGTCATCGACGACATCCCCAACCTCGCCAAGCTCGCCAAGCGCCACAACGTGCTCCTGCACGTCGACTGCTGTCTCGGCTCCTTCCTCGTGCCCTTCCTCGACAAGGCGGGCTTCGAGACCGAGCCCTTCGACTTCCGCATCGACGGCGTCACCTCGATCTCGTGCGACACGCACAAGTACGGCTTTGGCCCCAAGGGCCTCTCCACCATCCTCTACCGCAGCGCCGAGCTGCGCCGCTTCCAGTACTACGTCAAGACCGACTGGCCCGGAGGCGTGTATGCTACACCGACGCTCTCGGGCTCGCGTCCTGGCTCGTTGATCGCAGGCACCTGGACTGCCATGATGAAGCTCGGCGAGTCTGGGTACGTGCAGTCGTGCCGCGACATTGTCGGCGCCGCCAAGGAGATCCACACGCGCATCGAACGCGAGATCCCAGAGCTCTTTGTGCTCGGAAAGCCCATCGTCTCGGTCGTCGCCTTTGGCTCCGCCGCTCCCAACGTCTCGATCTACGACGTCGGCGACCACATGTCCAAGAACGGATGGCACATGAACGGTCTCTCGGGCGACGTCCCCGCCATCCACATCGCCGTCACCCGTCTCACCATCCCCGTCGTCGACGAGTTTGTCAGGGATCTCAAGGCCGCCGTCGCCCAGGCGAGATCAGTGTTCAGTGGCAACAAGGGTTCCATGGCTACGCTCTACGGTCTTGGCTCGGGCGTCTCGGCGACAGCGATCGTTGGCCAGCTCGCGACCCGCTTCATCGACACGCTCTACCTCATCTAGTCGGTCTCGATCCGTGCAATTTGTAGAGATTTGATTCGCTTCGAAGACTGACTTTTCGTGCTACATTGTCGAAGCAGGTGTGTGCAGGATCTAGCGTGAGTGGTGCTTCGAACCATGCTTTTCACCCTGCATCGTCGAGGCAGGAGTGTGCTGGAATCTAGCGTGCAGTTTTGGACGGTGTCGATGCTGCCAGGCTTGGGCGCACAAAGATGCGGATGAGAAAGATGACGATGCTGGCGACAAGGATGTCGCAGCGGCCGATCACGCTGGTAGGCTGCGGCGACGGGTTTAAGCAAAATGCTGACGCTGACGAGACGGTTGAGCACTACGAGAAGCGGTGACATCAGCGGGGGACGGGGACGATGGGTTGTGTAAAACGAGAAAGAGGTAGCACTTACTGATTCGAACTGGCAAACGTGGACGAGGAGGTGGTAGCAACCCGATTTGTGAGGATGAGGTTTGCTGTGGGGGTTTTATAGGAGTCTGTGGTCGAGGTAGCACATTTTTGCCTTGATTTCCTTGATGAAGGAGTCGAAGGGGGGATCGATGTGGTAGCGGACGGTGATTTCGTGGCACCATTCGCCGCATTGCCAGCTGTGGCAGATGCAGACACGGTCGTCTTCGTGGAGCTCGACGAGGAAGCCGACGACCTGTTCGTTGGGCACCGTCCACTTGACCTCGACGGTAGCAGGCGATTCCTCTAGCATTGTCAATGAGGTTGTTATAGAATCGAGGAGGAGAGGGAGGAGGTAGTATTGCTTAACGAAAACAAGGCTCGAGACATGGTGGGGAGGGAGTAGTATATGTAGCTTTTGAGAAAGTGGTTGCGCAAGCGGGAGGGGTTACAACTCAGCCATAAAAACCTCTGCAGGACTCTTAAGACCTCGAAACCTCGAAGTAGTCCGCTGTGGTTCGGTGTGCGCAGTGAGGTGCGGAATCGAGAGCGATGCGACGGAATACGGAGCGAGTTGGAGTCATGTAGCGATCATGAAACCGACTCCGAGCAGCGACGGAAGTATGGCAGCGCAGAAAACCAGACCCACAATGCTCGCTCGTGTGCGAATCGCCCAGCAAGCACCCCCGCCAGCAAAACGCAAGACCACCAATGCCCTGCCGTGCTAGCATTTAAGGTTGCTTGAATGTGATACGCGGCGAGACGGACGACCTGCAGCATCCACCAAAGTCGACTCCTCACAACCCAACCACCACCCCATCTTGCAGAGTCGACCCTAACTTCCGATGAACAACGGTGAGCAGTCGCCAGCAAACCAAGTCATGATCATGCTCCCACTCTACACCGCCCATCACTGGCTAACCCAACTATGCTCTCCGCAAAAAATGTGATTCTCGCCTCAACCGCACGCCGCCACCAAACCTAATCCGACACAGCAACGTCGAAAGAAAAGCGAGTGACATGAGCTGGTATGATGGAGAGATGCAGTACTCTAAGCTGAAAGCGGAACAATGTGAGAAAAAAAGGAAGACCACCAAGGATTGAACAACGAACAAGGAAAAAGGATAGAAAGGTCCCCGTGATGGTGGGAAAATGACCCACTGCCGGCGCAACGGCTGATCTGCGAACGGTTGATCGCCCGGGGACGTCGGAAGCAAGCCGGCGTCCGAGCAAACTTGGTCTCGACGCGTGCACCGACCCATGCTCGAGCATGCTGGAAGAAAAAACTCCAAGGTGGAGATCGACGTGTTGCAGGCTCAGAGGAGACCGCAGTCGCGCAGGTTGACCTGGATGATAATGTCGTTGACGGCGGACATGACGAACTTGATCTGGCTGGTGTCCGTGGCGCAGGTGAAGTGGGTGTAGATCGTCTTTGCGTCGCTCTGGTTGAGGCTGACAAAGCGGTTGACAATGTACTCGCACGCCGAGTTGTAGTCTGCGCCGCCCGAGTAGTCGCTAAAGTAGTCCTGCATGGGCGAGATGGGGAGCTTCTGCTTGAAGAGGTCGATCTTGTTGAGGAAGAGGATGATCGAGGTCTTTACGAACCAGCGCGAGTTGCAGATGCTGTCAAAGAGCGTAAGCGCCTCCTGCATGCGGTTCACGTTTTCGTCCTCGTAGAGCAGCTGGTCGTACTCGGAGATGGCGACGAGGAAGATGATGGCCGTGACGTTTTCAAAGCAGTGGATCCACTTTTTGCGCTCGGAGCGCTGACCGCCGACGTCAAAGAGCTTGTAGTTGAGCTCGCCGATCTGGAAGTGGGTCTCGGTGATGCCGGTGGTCTTGACGCGCGAGCGGAGGACGTCCTGATCTGTGGGGAGGTAGCTGGGCTGCGCCATGCGCTGGATCGAGTCAAAGTAGTACTTTGCCGAGTCGTTGAGCTGGTATTCGCGGCTGCGGGCAAAGCAGGCCTGGACGCCGGCGTCGTGCCAGAGGCCGTGGATGGCGTCTGCGACGTCTGCGGGGAGGACGTCGGACTCAATGTTGGGCGAGAGGCCGAGGATGACCTCTGCGCGTGGCGCGTTGGAGGCGTCTGCGAGGGGGATGTCGAGGCGCTCCATGGCGTCGAGCATGACGCGCATGGACTGTACGGTGTTGGAGAAGATGATCTCCTTGTAGGACTCGCGCTCGTCTGCCGAGTAGGAGCCGTGATTGATGAGCTTCATCTGCTTGAGGATGGTGGACTTGCCCGACTCTCCTGCGCCGAGGAGGAGCATCTTGATCTCGTTTTTTTGGGCGAGGCGGTCCTTCTTGAGCTGCGCCTCGATGGCGTCGTTACGCGCCTGCCCCTCCTTGTCGACCTTGGAAGCGCCGCAACCCATGATGGCGAGGGGGGTAGATGGAGCTCAGATGGGGGGTGGTGAGGGGGGATGCCGAGGGCCGATGGCGAGCGAGAGACGCACTGAGACGAGGCAGAAGCGCAGGTATCGAGTGCAGGGTGTTGGCGAATGGGTATGTCGCTTGTGCGGACGGCGAATGCGACGTGATCCAGATGAATGCGACTGGCACCGAGAAGAAAGTGCGGCCGAGCGGGTGTGATGGAAGCTGCGATCGATCGCGGCTAGCCGGTAGCCGTGGAAGTGTAGTGGCAGAGGAGGGGAGCGCAGAAGGGGGCGAAGGGACTGAGAGTGCGAGCGCGGATGTGCCGAGGGATGGGATGGAATGGCCGGGATGAGGGTGGTGAGGAAAGGCGGTGGTGAGGAGGGGGATCAAAGGGAGATGAGGGAAGTGGCCTGCGGCGAGGGTTAGGGAGCATTGCCGAACGGGCGACGCGGTCAGGCGGGGAAGGGCGTGAGACGACGAGGCTACCAAGTTAGACAAAAATGTCTGCTGTGGCTTGGGATTGGTTTCCAGTCCAATCCAGTCCAGAAAGGCTGCTCGTTATGGCAGGAAAGAAGTGCAGCTTGCAGCGTGCAGCAAGCAGCCTGCAGCCAGCGCAACGGCCAAGCACAAAGGCGCCGGGGCGCTCTTGCACCTTTCGACTGCACCTTTCGACGCTCGACTGGCCGACTAGCCCGGCCCAGAGGAGCCGCTGTTGAGCGCACGTCAAGCCACACAACGGAGCGCCAAAAGGCGAAAAAAGGGAATCGGCGCTTCTTCTCAAGTTCAACTGCACGGTCACTCACTCACGGCGCGTGCGCGTGTGGCAAGCCTCGACCCTACCTCTCTCTCTCTCTTTTTCTGCGCCTGTGGCTCTCGCGAGCGGTCTGTGCTGAGCTTGGCTAGCCTTGCTAGTCTGGCTCGCCTTGCTCGCCTTGCAGCGCATTAAAACGCACTCGAATGGCTCGCTCGACGCATCCAACTCGGGCTGGGTTTGCTGAGGAACGGCATCGGCCCCTCCGCACGCCTTTGCGCACACGCATCCCATGCATCTCATCGCAAGATCCGATGCGATGCGAAGCCAAGCGACGCCAAAGGCGCTGAGCCTCGACTGCAACGGGCAACAGCACCCGACGGGTGGAACGGGAGCAGATTGCGGAAAAGAAGCCAGTCCCACCGTGACAGAGCCAACCGGCGCCGATGCTCTCATCTCGAGGCCACCTTGCCACCTTGCCACCTTGGACCTTGGCGTTGCCGCACCTGCGCTTCCCGCCGTCCCGTGCGCAGCAGCCTCTGCACCCTGGCAAGAGAGAGCCAACGCGTGAGCCATCACTCGAGAATCGCCTCTTTTCTTTTTAGAGTTTGAAATGGATTCCATCCGATCCCGCTTCTCTCGATGGAGGCTCACGAGTGCGCCTGTTGCGGTGCGCACCCGCTCCTGCATTTCCTCGCTGAGACATGACAGCTAGAGTCGAGACCATCACGAGCCTCGCTCCCACCGCCCAAACCGACTCCGCTCCAACGCAGATGCACCGTTGTCACGCTCGGCCTCCGCTCATCGACACCGGATCGGGCCACCTTTGCCAGCGGGACCACAGCTCCACCCGATCGCAAATCTTTCGCTCTGCAACTCGCGGTCGGACCCCGTCCGCTTGGACCGCCGATTCGACGGGGTCCCAACGCAGCGTGCATCTTGCTGCACACTACTGTGTACAGAAGCCAGTCGCCAATCGAATCTGCATGCAAGGAGCGCAGAAGCCGGCCATGACTCTCCAACTACTGCCTCGCTTGGCCTCTCGCTTTCGAGCAGGAAACGCCACAATCAAATATGTGGTACTGATTGTTACGCTGCCTTCACTAACACAGCAGAAGTGTATTCCCGATCAGCTGGAAAGTGGGATAGACATGCCAGGCTGAGCGGTACAGGCACAAGGTTGGCTCTTATCGCGATAAGAGCGAACCATATGCAAGCGCCGTGCCGGCTTCATTCCGCTGCCACCAAGCGCGTGCGCACGCGATCGGGCCCAAACACTCGCACTCGAGGCTGCTCGGTGCGAGCTCGAGCCAGCCAATAACCGCATGCCCATGCACTTTTGCGCTTTGCACTTTGCTGTGCCTTGTCAAGGCTCAGTCTCTCAACATTGCGCACACCTTGTCGGTGGCTCTGCGCACAATTCCCAGTCCACAGTGTGAATTTAACCTCGGCTCGCTCACGCTGGCGAGCGCAACGCTTTCTTCTTCTTTCCCAACCTCCACCGCCCCACCACCTCACACCCTCTAGTCATGCCTCCCAAGGTCGACGTCAACGACCCAGAGAATGCGAGGCTTCTCAAGCTCTTCGAGTCCCTCAACCTGAGCGGAAACAGAGCCATCGAAACCCTCACCAACCCAAAGCACACCGCCGCCATCGAGAGCGTCATCGCCGATAACCACCTCACCCACAAGGCCATCGACCCCAAGGCATCAGCGCTCATCGTCTCCGCCTCCACAGCAAAGGACGCATCCAACAAGAACACCAGAGACTACATCGTCTCTCGCATCCTCGATGCAAGCCTCACATCCTCCGACCAGGTCAACGCCGCCTACAAGTTCCTCGCAAACATCTCTGGCGAGCCAGACAAGGCCGCCTTCGATGCCGAATGTGGTGTTGGTAAGTTCCGCCCATTCGCCCAGCACGAAGCGTCTCGACTCGCAGCACACGCCACAGCAGCAGCCTTGAAGGATGAGATACAAAAAACCACAAACGCATGTATTAGAGCCGATCGGAGACTCGTCTCCCCATGGCATGCAGTTTCTGTTCTTTCTGACCTCGGCAGCTGCTGCGCCCTCTCGCGACCTCGAGCATCCTTGCTTCCGCACGCAACCAGCTAGGCTCTTGACTGACTTCTCTCGCAAACTCGTCTCTGCCTCCGGCCAACAGGCGTCGTCGTAACCCCGGAGCAATGCCGCACCGCGGTGGAAGAGTACGTCTCGTCTCACAGAGCAGAGCTCGACCCCGTCGATGGCTGGCCCAAGCTTGGCGCCATCCTCGCCGGCGTCAAGGCCTCGCCTCAGATGCGATGGGCCAGCGCCCTCGACGTCAAGGCCGCCGTCGACGCAGTCCTCCTCGCCACATACGGTCCCAAGAAGGCCGCTCCTCCCAAGGAAAAGAAGAAGCCTGCTGCTGCCGCTTCCGCCGATGCCAAGAAGGAGCTCGCACCCACCGGCCCCGTCGACCCAGATGCCATGTTCAAAGAGGGCTTCCTCGCCAACCTCCACAAGCCCGGCGAGAACCCGCAGATCAAGCCCGAACTCAAACAGCAGCACCTCGCAACCACAAAGGGCATGGTCATGACCCGTTTCCCACCAGAGCCCAACGGCTTCCTCCACATCGGCCACAGCAAGGCCATCGCCGTCAACTTTGGCTTTGCCCGCTTCCACGGCGGCCTCTGCTACCTCCGATACGATGACACCAACCCCGAGGCCGAGGAGGAAAAGTACTTTACCAGCATCCTCGAGACCGTCCGCTGGCTCGGTTTCGAGCCCTTCAAGGTCACCTACTCGAGCGACTACTTCCAGCAGCTCTACGAACTCGCCGTCGAGCTCATCAAGCGTGGCAAGGCGTACGTCGACCACTCTACGCCCGAAGAGATCAAGGAACAGCGTGGAGGACCCGAGCGTGGGCCGCGAAAGCCCTCGCGCTTCCGTGACCGACCCATCCAGGAGTCGCTCCAGGACTTTGACGACATGAAGAACGGTAAATACCCGCCGGGCAAGGTCACACTCCGCATGAAGCAGGACATCGAGAACGGCAACCCGCAGATGTGGGACCTCATCGCCTACCGTGTGCTCGAGGCCTCCCACCACCGCACGGGCAAGGACTGGTGCATCTACCCGACGTACGACTTTACCCACTGCCTTGTCGATAGCTTCGAGAACATCAGCCACTCGCTCTGCACCACCGAATTCATCCTCTCGCGCGAGTCGTACGACTGGCTCTGCGACGCCCTCGAGGTCTACAAGCCCCGCCAGTCCGAGTACGGACGCCTGGCGCTCCAGGGCACCGTCATGTCCAAGCGCAAGATCCTCAAGCTCGTCAAGGAGCGCTACATCGAGGACTGGGATGACCCGCGCATGTTTACGCTCATCGCCCTCAGGCGTCGAGGTGTGCCGCCCGGTGCGATCCTGTCGTTCGTCAGCGCGCTCGGTGTCACGACGGCCAAGTCGACCATCCAGATCAGCCGATTCGACCAGGCCGTGCGCCAGTACCTCGAGTTCTCGACGCCGCGACTCATGATGGTGCTCAACCCGCTCAAGGTCACCATCGAGAACCTGCCCGAGGACCACTACCAGGAGCTCGAGAAGCCGTTGCATCCCAAGGCGCCCGAGATGGGCACCAACAAGATGCCTTTTACGCGCACCGTCTACATTGACGCCTCGGACTTCCGCGCCGAGGACAGCAAGGACTACTTCCGGCTTGCGCCGGGCAAGACGGTCGGTCTGCTGCAGGTGCCCTTCCCCATCACGTGCAAGTCGTTCAAGACCAACGACAAGGGCGAGCCGATCGAGGTCGTCGCTACCTACGGCGACGAGAGCACGCCCAAGCCCAAGACGTACATCCAGTGGGTCGCCGAACACGCGCCGTCCAAGAGCCCCGTCAAGGTGGACGAGACGCGCATCTTCCACCAGCTCTTCACCTCGGACGATCCGGCGGCCGAGGACAACTTCCTCGACCACGTCAATCCGGATTCGCTCGAGGTCGTGCGCGGTGCGATGGTCGAGGTCGGATTCTGGCAGGTGGCCAAGCGTAGCATCGAGCAGGCGCGCATCGAGGCGGCCGAGCGCACCAAGAAGGCAGAGGCGGATGCGGTCAAGGCGCAGAGCGATACGCAGAGCGCGCAAGTCAAGGACGCTGGAGCGGGCGCTCCTGCCCGCACGGCTGAGCAGCTCGTCGGCAAGGAGTTGGTCCGCTTCCAGGGCATGCGCACCGCTTACTTTGCCCTCGACCGTACCAGTGGTGATCTCGGCCTCTTTGGCGATAAGACCCAGGGCGGCGCGATCGTGCTCAACCGCATCGTCTCGCTCAAAGAGGATGCAAAGAAGGACGACAAGAAGTCGCCATCCAACGCGGCTAAGCCGAAGAAGAACGCAAAGTAGAACGACATCGCTGTAAAGCATGCAATGCAATACCCTCTGTGATCTTGGTTCGGCATGAGATCGGCAATGTCGGCGGCTTTCGAGTCTGGTTTGAGGTTGAGTGTGTGGTGTGAGACGATCAGGTGAGTATCGCGATGGTCTCCAGGGTCTAGTGCTGTTGGTGTTTGAATCGTCGCTGTTCTTGCCTCGACGTGGTTGTCAGTCAGATGCACGGACGATCCGGATGACCGCGAGCTAAACCCGAAGTGTGCTCGCCTGGCCATCATCACCACCAGGCGTGTCGAGCTTGCCTCGCCCTAAAAACAGATCCTGCGGACATGATGTAGGGAAAAAAAGAGAACTGCAGCACCTAGGATTCCCGCGTGGTCCCCCACCGCAGTACTGACTAGGCGATACCTTGCTTAACTTCGCAGATCGGACGGGATGCGGTGCTTTCAAGGTTCTATGGCCGCAGATATCCAACCGTACGACAAAGACTTATATGAATGGAGTTTCTTGCTTCAATGCTCATCTAAGCTTCGACCTTGCTATCACAGAAGCTGGCAAGTCTGCTGCGATTGTGCTGGGTGAACCTCTTGCGACGATCCACTCCTTTTGTGGGACGCCGCCTCGTGATACAGACCGAAACACACTCGAGATCAGATCGCCATCACAACGCTCAAGGTCGGTAGAGCCATGGATGAATTCCCCCGGGAATCGACACAAAGGATCACGGCATTGGAAAACTCCTCTGTTGTTTCAACCGACAGGATTCTGTCTCACAAGCCTACAGCATCCGCTCTTGTGCATCACACGGCTCGCGCTCCAGCTTCGTACACCGCCACCGGCCGCTGAGCCTCACGCGAAAAGCTGCCCCGTCCTCAGCGATGCGAGTTCAAGCAAACAACACAGCGGGCCAGAGTCAGACGGGAATCGAAACGGTCTGGTTGCACGCGGGCTGGGGAATTTTTGTACAAAGCAGGCAATACGCCTTGAATCTGTGTGAAAGGAGGGCAAGGGAACTACGCCGACTTTGCGAGTTCCGAAGTGCCATACTCGGCCCGGTACTGGACCATCTGAGCGACCTTGTCTCCGTACTGGGCCTGGTCGCGGTTCATGAACTCGATGATCTGATCCAGAGTGACGACCGAGAAGACCTGGGTGTTGTAGCGCTTCTCGACCTCTGTGATGGCCGAGGTCGTGCCGGGGATGCCGTCCTTCTGCGACTTTTCCTGGCGGTCGAGCGCGATGACGACGCCCGCGAGCTGCGCGGCAGGCTGCGCCGCGAGAATGTCCATGGCCTCGTTGATCGCGGTGCCTGCAGTGATGACGTCGTCAAGGATGAGCACGCGGCCCTTGAGCTCGGCGCCGACGAGCGAGCCACCCTCTCCGTGCGTCTTGGCCTCCTTCCTGTTGAAGCAGAAGCCAACATCGATACCGTGGTTGAGCTGCAACGCCATCGCCGTAGCCGCCGCGAGGGGGATACCCTTGTAGGCAGGGCCGAAGAGCACATCAAACTGCACGCCCGACTCGACAATGCGCTTGGCGTAACACTCGGCAACCTTGGCCACCTTGGCGCCCGTGTTGAAGAGGCCGGCGTTGAAAAAGTACGGACTCAGTCGGCCCGACTTGAGCGTGTAGGGCCCGTCGAACTTGAGGATGGCGCTGTCGAGCGCGAGCTGGATGTACTCGGACTGGTAGGCTGCGAGCTCGACCTTGGCGGGAGCGGAAGCAGCCGCGCCGTTGGCGCCGTCGGCACCACTCATAGCTGCGCGTGCGGCGTCCTCCTGATCCGAGAGCTGCATCTCGGCGTCCTTGGCTGCCTTGTTCGCCTTCTTGGATGGCTGCGACGAGAACTGACGCCCACCGTCGGCACTCGAAAGGTCCGTGTCAAAGATACGGAACGACAACGCGCTGAAGTTGGGCGAGACAAAGATGGAAAAGAACGGAAAAAAAGAAAATAAAGTGGGTCAGTTCTCAACCCCGCTTCGATTTGGTTCGGAATTCGGACATCCTGCGCCTGAGCTGAGACTCGCCCGCAAAGGACGGCGCCAAAGAGGCCAGCCAGATCTCTGGGCTGCATGGCGATGCGATCGGGCAACACTTACCTCTTCTCCTGCTTGTCGAGCATGAGGTTGACGCTGTTGACAGCCCTCCAGATGGGGAAGCTGAGCTTGTACTCGAGCTTCCTGCCGTCGTGCTCGGACGGCAGCACGTCGATGATGTAGCTGCCCATCTTCTTGCCCTTGAGCACCTCGCCGAACTCGCCGGGCACGTTGTCGAGGATGGGATAGTGGTGGCCGATGAGGAAGGCGAGATCCTTGAGCTGCGCCTTGAGCACGGTGCGCTCCTCGAGGTGCGGTCGGATGGACAGCAGGCCGTCCGAGATGATCCTCCACTTGCACTCGAGCGTGCCGTCGCGGCCGGCGTCCTGTCGGCCCAGGCTCTTGATGCCGCAGTTGATGAGTCGGAGCGTGATGGGGTTCATGTGCGGGTGGTTGCCTCGGCCCGGCCCGCCGCCGGTGATGACGGCGCGCGCGGTGGTCGAGGTGAGGTAGACCGAGCGCAGAGGCTGGTGGTCCTCGTTTCGGACGAGCAGGTTGCGCAGCGGGAAGCTCTCCTTGAGGTCGAAGAACTTCTTGCACGCCTGCACCTGGTCGTTCGAGGGCGGGATGTAGGCGAACGGATCCTCTTTGTACGGCAAACCGCCGGGCACGCCGTGACCTTCGGCCACCGCCTTCTGCTGGGCCGCCTTGCGGGCACGGTCGGCAGCGTGCTTGTCCTCCTTGACGCTGTCACCCGAGACCGCCTCGGTGGAAACTTCCACGGCAGAGCCTTCGGCAGGCGTAGAGACGGCCGAGCCGTCGTCCTCCTTGAGCTTCTTGGCTGCGGGTTGGGCGCCATCGGCCTCGGCCTCGGGCGAGAGCTCACGCTTGACATTGTTGGTGAGCGATTCGCCATCCGGTCGCTGTGCGTCGAGGTGGTCCATGGCACGGATCATACCGGCGGCCATGCCCTCGTCGTCTGGGTTGCCCACCTTCTCGAGAAGCGCGACGAAGAAGCCACCAGTGTCCTGGAGGTGAGGGTAGAGACGCATGCAGTGCTGCGTTCCTAGCTGCTCCTCGTCGCCCTGGGGCCAGATCGACTTGGGCGTTCGCGAGGCAAGGTCGGCGTCGAGCTCGTTGAGTTGGTCCCAGTTGTCGATCCAAGCGATCTCGGGCAGACGGTCGCGGTACTCGGCCGATCCAATCTCGGGCTCCGCAGCGGCAGCGGCAGCGTCGGCTTCACCCTCAGCATCCTCGGCGTCGGCAGCCGTGTCGTCAGCTTCGCCTTCAGCATCCTTCATGTCGGCGTCGACGATCTCGCCCTCGCCATCCGCAGCGGCAGCATCGGCGGCAGCAGCCTTGGCCGCCTTGTCCTTTGCAAACTTGGACTTGCCAAAGAGGTGTGCGCCGCGTCCGGGCGCCGCCTTCCACGTGGTGAGACCGGGGCGGCGAACGAGCTCGGGGAGGCGCGAGCTGCAGTCGACGATGCGGACCTTGCCCTCGAAGCGTCGGAGCGCCTCGGCAACGACCGACTCGTTCTCGATGGGGTTCATCGAGCACGTCGAGTAGACGAGACGACCGCCATCGCGGAGCTGGTTGAGACCGCGGATGAGGATCTTGAGCTGGAGGGCGTGCAGGCCGACGGCGTTGTTGGGCGTCCACTCCTTCCAGATGGGAACGTTCTTGCGGATCGTACCGTCTCCCGAGCACGGCACATCGGCAAGGATGCGGTCGTACTTCATGGCGGTCTGAACGACCTCTGCATCGTCCTCGGGGCCCTTGTAGGGCACCTGGATGGACTGATAGTTGGAAGCGTCGAGGTTGGTGACGAGCAGGTTGGGCGAGGGAAGGCGTTGGGACTGGTGGACAAGCATGTGGGCGCGCTTGGTGTCGGAGTCGTTGGCGATCACGAGACCGGACGGCATAGGGTTGTAGGTGCTCGGCGACGAGTTGAAGGGCGCGTGGAGCGACTCGATGAGCTGAGCGGTCTTGGAGCCGGGTGCGGCGCACATGTCGAGGACGAGGTGGTGAGGCTGGACGTCGAGGAAGAGAGGCGGCAGCATCGAGACGGCCTCCTGGCGGCTGATGGAGCCAACGTCGGTCTCATGCACAAGGAACTGGTGGAAGCGCTTGAACTCGGGCGACTTGCGGATGACAGTCTTCTTGGTGTTGAGGTGCCATCCGAGGCCGTCCGGGTACCAGGGGAGGTTCTTAGGCGGCTCGACCTTCTCGCCGTCAAAGGTGACGTTGGAGAGGAAGGGGATGTAGATGTCCTGCAGCGCCTTGAGGAGCTGTGGTGTGGTCTCCTTGCCGGCGGTGAGTCGGAAAGTGGTGGGAAGAGGGGTGCGGAGGTAGTCCATGAAGGTGGCCCACTCGGAAGGGTCGAGGATGCCCTGGTCGATGTAGTACGCCTCGAGACGAGCGTTCTTCTGGTCGCCGGGAAAGTAGGACTGTCTCGGTCCCTGACCACCGTGACCTCCACGACCGCCACCGCGGCCACGGCCACGTCCTCCTCCACGACCACGACCCCGACCTCCGCCGCCTCGTCCGCCTCCGCGGTTACCTCCTCGAGCCATGTCGAACAGAAGCTCTTTTTGTCGGAAGCCCGGGCTCTGGGTTCCTTTTTTTCCGATACGCTGTGGGGTCCGTCCGATGCGAAAACAGTGTGAGGGTGATGTAAAGGTCTCTACTTGGTCCCGACCAGATTGGTGTGAGTGGTGGTGGCAAAGACGAGGAGGAGGAGGACGAGGATCTGGGCATCCAGGAGCAGCCCAGGGTCTGATTTCCAAAATAAAATTGCGCTCCACAGCTGCAGCTCTTTGGGCGGCAGAGCAGCGGCAGAGCAGCAGCAGAGCAGCTCTGCTCCTCTGCCTGAGCGCTGAAAAAGGTCGGGAAATTTTGCAATTTGTTGCAATTCTTCAGTTCTTCTTGGCTGTGGAGTGGCGGGCTCGGAACCGAAGGCGGCATGAGCGGTTGCGCGTTGAAGCGCGTTGGCAGAGAGAGAGGCGAGAAGCGAAGCGCACCAACCACCAAATGCATGTTTGCCTCGGACGTCTTGTCGCTCACACCACCTATCTCCACAGACAGCTGCTGCCAACCCACCTTTGTCGCTCTTTACGCTGGAAAGGCCTGACATTCTTGGCCGTACGACGACCACCATGTCGGCATCCACCTCGGCCATCGGCGCGGATCCGCTCGATCTCATCCGCACCGCCATCAAGGATGCGTCCGGCCACCAGGATCCACTCGCATCCATCCAGCTGCTCGACGACCAGTCCTCTCCAGTCTCCTCCGTCCTTCAAGCAGCATCGGTGAGGGTGAGCGATGTCAGCCTGCCCAAAGCCACCACCACACGGCTTGCGCGCTCCAGAGACGAGCTCGCTGCGCGCCTCGCAGCTGGCTCTCCACCGAACCCCGCCGACGAGCCTTTGTTCTTCTACAATGTCGAGGCAGTCATCCTGGCGCTGCAGGCACGCGATGAGCGTCCAGGATCCTACCTCGCACAGGCGGCGACTGCCAAGGTCGCTTCGTTCCCCACACTCGACCGCGCGGC
Source organism: Moesziomyces globuligerus (assembly GCA_030849465.1). Classification (NCBI taxonomy): domain Eukaryota; kingdom Fungi; phylum Basidiomycota; class Ustilaginomycetes; order Ustilaginales; family Ustilaginaceae; genus Moesziomyces; species Moesziomyces globuligerus. The sequence continues at coordinate 137,457 of JARVLF010000005.1, forward strand.
AATCCTCGACTACCTGCTCGGGAGGCGATCCGACTGGGCTGGTGTGGTTCGGCTGCGCGATCTGCCGAGCGCTGCTGCTGCCGGAGTCTCGGCGCCTACGAGCGCAAGCGCCGAAGCGGCAGCGGCACCGGACGCGCAGGGCGTCAAGCGTCCGTACAAGGTGAACAAGCAGGACGTCGAGTATGTCAAGCGCGTCCGGAGCCAGTACGAGGTGGTGCTGCGCACGCGCAACGATGCGCTGCGAGGCAACATTGCGGCGCTCGTGGGCGGAGCCGCCGTCTCGCGCGTCGCCGGCTCCAAGGTGGCCGACTTTGAAGCATTCCGCCGCGCCTTCTCGGCCAAGGTGGACGCTTCGCGCAAGGCAGCGGGCAAGGCGCCACCGCCGTCGTCTGCAGCGCGTGCTGGGATCTCTGCAGGCGGACCGGCTCGGAAGCAGCGTGCGCAGGATCCGATCTTCGTGCTCTCGAGTGCGCCGACGAGTCTGCTCAACATGTTCAACATCAAGCAATTCCTGGAGGAGGGTATCTTTGTGCCGCCAGAAGAGGCACGTAAGCGCGCGAACAACGTCGCCGACCTGGTCGTCTCCATCACTAGCCGCGGAGGCAGCGTAGGCCAAGGTGCTCAGGGTGTCGGCATCGGGCGCCGGATCTTGGTGGTCGATAGTGCGGAGGCGGTGACGCGCCTCGGAGGCTCGAGTGCCTCGGCTCCGGGCGCGGATCCATGGACGCGCGTGGTGGCCGTGTTCACCACGGGCCAGGCATGGCAGTTCAAGACGTACCGGTGGAACGAACCGAGGGAGCTGTTCAAGAACGTCATGGGCGTGTACGTGCGCTGGCACAACGAACCGCAGAATCCAAACGTACGCGACTGGAACGTCGTCGAACTCCAGGTGGACCGCGCCAAGCGTCACACGGACAAGCAGGTCGTCAGCCACTTTTGGCGCCAACTCGAGTCCTGGACCCAGCGCCGTAAACCGCACCTGCTCAACCAGTGAGCGTGCACACCGCTACCGGTCGAAAAGCCGCTGGGAGGTCTCCATCGCGCTTTGCTCCCTTCTTTCTCTCTCTCTCTCTCTTTTGTCTGTCGTTGGGCCTCGTTCATGTACACTACTAGCGCCTCGTTGCGCACATCACACAAAACCCGCATGCAATCTGCTTGGAAACACGCCCACGTGTGCAGCCTGTGTTGAGCGGACGGTGGGAGAAGCGATGCAGAGAAGGGTGAGTTGCAATCCGAATAACGTAAGGTACATGCGGGCGAGGGGTTGCGATTCCATATCGGTGCGGGGAGGGAAGCGGGGAGGCTTCATCGGCGGAGGAGACGGATGGATCTGCCGACGGGAACGGGGGGTGGGCTGCCCGTGTCCGTGGTGGCGGTGGCGTCGGGTTTGGAGCGTGATGAGATGCGCGTGGGTCCCTTGTCTTCATCTGCATCGGCTGCGTCTGTCTTTTGCGCACCGGACGGCTCTTGGGCTGCGGCGTCCGTGTCGTCGTGGTCGCCCGGCTGCTTGGTGCGGTCGGTGGTGGCGGGGTCGGCGCAGAAGCTGTAGTACTCGCGGCTGTGCTTGTCCACCTGCCAGAGCGCGGTGGATGCATCCCACTGAGCGCCACGCTGGCGTCGCGCCCACACCAGCAGGCTGTTCCATCCGGCCGAAGACGTCGCCGCTTTCGACAGCTCCACCGTCTGCTCCTCTTGGCGTTCCATCGAGAGGAAGGGCAGTGTCGGCGAATTGCCTCGTTCGCTGCGCTCCCTCTCGCCTTGCTGAGCATGCGCGTCGGTTGCGGACTCAGCCGTCGCCGAGCTTCCGATGCCCGCGGCCGCATCCACCGATGCAGTGCTAGCTCCTGCCACCACAGGTGCTGTGTCGATTGTGCCTACTCCACCCGCTGCATCTTGCGCTGCGGATGAGCCAGCGTTCGCGTCGCTCGATGCTGTAGGGTGTGCTGACGCCGCGTTGTCGACGCCGACTGATTGTGCGGATGTTCCGGGGCCTGCTGCTGCAGCGTCTAGGCCGGTTGTGGATGCTCCGATTCCTGCTGCTGCTGCTGCTGTTGCTGCGGCAGCGGCAGTGCCTGTTGCTGTCGCTGTTGCTGCTGCGGATGCGGCTGCTTTCTTGGCTTCCTCCTTGGCGCGGACGGATGGAGGTAAGTAGCTGTTGGAATAAGGTTCTATCTTTGGCACGCGTATCAATACGTCGCGAGGCGTTGTGCGGACCGCGGGCATGTCGAGCTTAAGTGGGCCCGTCGGCTCTTCCGATCGAGTGCGGGCTGGAGGATCGTGCCGGCCAAGCAGGGGCTCCAGAGAGTGCAGTCGATCTGCTGGGGTTGTGCAGCGGCAGAAGTGCCCGGAGAATAGCCTCGTGTGCTGCAGCAGGCAGATGAAAGCAGGGTCGGTGGCGGTGATGTGGCGGTGGTTGGATGTGAAGCCCAAGCCAATGCTCCTATGCAATGTGCAGACGCGGATGCAACGCGTGCTTGATTGTGAGATGCAGGCTGCTTGACCTCGGTGTGCTTGCAGACCAGAGGTGGTTGTCGTCGCGGGTTGTGATGGATGACACGATTCAATGTGATGGTGCAGCAGACCTCGGCAGTCGACCCCAACTGTCGGCCTTCGCCTTGACGCGCCCTGCGCCGCCCTGCGCCGCGCAATGCAGGATGGGGTCACATCCAGCCAAGGCGAGCCCGGATTTCTAGCAGCAACCCAACCACTCCAAAAATGCCGAGACGAAATCCAAGCCACTAAATCCTTTCACAAAGCGCTCTTCCAGTGGTGAGTCCTTGCTCTCAGCAACGCACTCTCTCGAAGACTGCTCTGGCTCTGAGCTGTCTGAGGGGTGGCTCGTAGCAAGCGCAGGACGCAATACACGAGTCTCTCACTGTGATAAGAGCACTGAGGCTGCCAGCGTAGGACCCCACGAGCGATCGCCAAGGCACTGGCGATTGACAACAGCTTCCACGAGGCCATTAATGGGCTCGATTCTGAATCTAGATGCTCAGACAGGCTTCTGAAACATCAGAAAGACGATCCAGCAGGCCATTCAAGCTTGAAAGCCTCATAGGACCACTTCAAAGTTGCTTCCTCTTCGCTGCTGGCGAGCCGGACGAAAGAGCATTTGACGCTGGACGACAAGGATATATTGCTTGCTTCGACTGGATCTGGAGGCGCGGAAACTCATACGTAGACGCCGACTGCATTGAAGAGGGCCACGACGCCGAAGCCTGCCTGCAGACTTGCGACGATGCCGACGACCACCTCTTTGACAGTCAGCCCTCTCTTTGGTAGCCTTTAGCACGGCAAGCCAGCGACACAAGGTAGCAAACGGTCAGCATCGCTGCTGATATGTCGTCGACTTTGACAGCTGTTGGTTGCGCATCTTGTCGCGCGGTGCATGACTTACGTTGTAAAGTAGAACGCCGAGAGGAAGAGCGAGAAGAGCAAGACAAAGGCGATGTATGGAAGCAGCGCGGTTGGGATGAGCGGCTTGAAGGCGGGAGAGTTGGCGTGTAGCTCCTGTTTGCGCGTCGATCAGGCAGGCGGTGCAGTGACCAAGCATGGGATGGGGCAGGTGGAGCGGTCAGATTCAGCTGTCCCGTCTGCTTGGACGAGCTCGCTCGTCTGTGAGAGCTGCGAGGCGTCTTCGGAAACTTACCGCCAGGGGCCCTGTATATGACGCTTTGCTCATGGCTGGTGATGCTGTGAGGTGCTTGAAGTGCTTGGACCTTGGCACTGAGGCGTGTGGGTGACCGTGGGTTGAGTGAACATGTGCAGGGCCTGATATCGAGTCCAAAAGGGCCCTGCATGCCGTGGCGCCAGGTTCTTCTCGGCTGGTCCAAGCGCCGACGTGGAGACTGCTTAGTGATGATTTGTCCAGAAAAGTACGTCAAGTGTTACACTGTCACATACTACATTTTTTCAAAAACGAACGACGACACGCTCGCTCCTACGAGGGTAGGGCGGCAACCAGGCCGGATGGCAGCGTCGATCCTCAATGGCCAGGCATCGGCTCGATGAAGCTCGCGATGTCGTGGTGGGCTGTGGGGCACCGAAGCCGTCGGGGGCGGTTGAGGGCTGCATCGCTCGATCGGAGCAGCCAGGAGCCACGACCGGGACCCGCATCAGCGGCTGCTCCATCTGGAGCTCGTCACTCTTATCCCGGGGTGTTGAAAGTCCAAATCCCGGCATCTCCACTCATGATCTGCACTAACACGCCGACTGCTCTCAGGAACTCGCGCAACGTCGCCTTGTGGGACCAGGCAGGCACCAGATACCTCGTGTTCACCGTCCAAGCGTGGTCGAGTCTCTCCTGAAGTCGTTGTTCTCTGAAGTCTAGTCAAGGTGCTTCAGCTTGTCTCGTCGCGCGGACGAGTTTGCGGGGTCGTACTGCACAGCCGACGGCGGTCGATCCAAGCGGGGGATGGATGCGGAGCGCATGTGGATTCGAGCGAATGTGAGTGAGCCATTTTCCAAGCCCGTCGAAATCAAGTGTGCGGAGGATGTGCGGAGGAGCTTTCGGGTGAGCCCGGACCCGCAAACACCCGAGCCTCATTCGGCGTCGATCTTGGGTGGAGGCAAACCCTTTCTCCTCCCTCTGGGTCACACCCTCGGACCCACGCCGCTCTGAGTCGCATGTGGTCCGTCCTCGAGCGTGTTCCTATGACAGAGTTGCAACTTTAGCGCTGCATTGACCGCTGATGCGACCGGCACAGCGGCAGACTATCGTCGGCCAAGGGCCGAGTTAGCGCAATGCAATGTGGTAGCGTCCGGGAGGAGCGCTGATTTCGGTGTCATGCGAATTCGAGCGGTTCAGGGCTGTGTGTGAGCTGCATGCATATGGATCCGGTTCGGGAGGGGGCGTGTGCGGACGCAACTTGACCGTGCAGACCCTGTGGAAAGGCCACAGCTCACAGCGCCCGAGATGGAGCGACGGAGCAGGAGCAGTCAGCCCCTGTCACTCCGTCATGCGTCCAGTGCCGCTCGGATCTCCCCCCCCTCCCCTTCGTCCCCTCTGCGCTGCCCTCGCAAGGCTGGCCCGTGATGCTCCGGCATCCACCATGCTTGGCCCAAGTCGGGCGAGCTCGCCGCCCGGAAGCCCTCAAGACACAAGTGTTGCAAAGACATATATACGAGTCGACGGCGGCATTCAACCTTGTCCTTCCTCACCCTCCATCCTCTGCGTCCCAACCGTTCGCATCGCATCTCAAACCAGCTTGGTCTGTTTGCTCCTACACCACCACTCTCGTCGTGTTCCAGTCTACCCTTGCGCATCCATCAACGCCAGGACACACCCCTTTGGTAAGTCTCTTGTCGATGCTCATTTCCCGCTGTGATTCCTGATTGGCTCCAGCCACGCCTCAGTGGTCGGCCTTCGCAGCCGCTATGTCGCCGTGCGCAAGTCCGAGAGGTCATGATGCCGTCGTCGTTCGTCACTCGCATTGTCGAAGAAGAACGAGGCTCCCGGCTATGACGGACCTCGGCGCTGCAGCCGCACCTGCAGCCGCTCGGGGTGGAGACACCACCAGCTGCCCAGACGGAGAGAGCGACGGAAAGATCCGCTGAAAATGCGGGGTAGAATCGGCTGCTCCCAGCGCGGTGGTCTCTGCCTGGCTGCTCGCTCGGAGCTGCTCTGCATTTTGCCGCGAGTTCCTCTCGGTTGAAGCGTCGATTTGCAATGCAGCCTCGCTCGGTGGATCGTGGAAATTTGGATTTTGGATTTTGGATTTTGGAAAAATGGATTTTATTTTTTCCAATTTCCTCCAAGGCCAAGGTCTCGATCGAGCTGCCGATGCGCGGCTGCATGTCGTGCCGTCGCCGAATCGCCATTTCCGATCTCGCCCGTCCGAGTTGGCGTTTGATTTTCGACTGCACATCAGTCAGTCGGCCAGTCCAACTCGGATTCACAGGCCAACGCTTTCTCTGCGTTGCTTCTGGTGGAGTGGGCTCTGTCTGGTTCGGCTTCAGCCTAGCCGCACCTGCCGGCCGCTCGCTTGCCCGTGCCTGTTCCTCGGCTTGCCCGACGCTTTGTGCCTGCTTGCTGCCGCGGCCGCTTCCGCTCGACTTGCCCAGCCAGCCTCAGCCCCTGCCAAGCCCATCAGCCAGGGTTGGCACCAGACTGGGGCAGACTGGGATTTGCCGCATCGGCGCCGTCCAAGCCACTCGATGCTGGCTCCAGGCCGGCTCGTGTGTCATGGGTCGATCAGGTGAATGGCTTGGGACGAGCACAAGATCGTCAGGCGGCACACTTCGGCTTTGCCTTGTCGAGTGGGGCAGCTGTGCGGTGCCGTGTCATGCGGTGCTGGTGCAAGCCAGCCCGGCCTGTCGTCATTGTGTCCATGCTTTCACGCCTCCCGTGCCCGCTTCTGCTCGCCGACCCTTGGCCCCTGCGCGCGTGTCCCCGTCGTCGCTGTATGTGTCGTCGCCATGCATGCTTGCTAGGCTTTGACCGCCAGGAAGGCTCTGAGCAGCGCTGAAGACAATGCTCACAGCAGAGCGCAGGCCGTGGCGATCTCGGTCGCCAGCAACAGTGCGCAGAAGCGTGTCACGGGGTCACGGTGCACTCGAGACTTTCGACTGAGTGTGGACAAATCAACTGACCATAGCCTTGCATTCGCTTCTCTGTTGCCCCGCCTTTTTCCGCTTCCAATTGGTCTAACCGCACTGCTCTCGACTGCACTCACTGCACTGCGACTCTCTGCCTTGCCCGCCCTTGCCTGGCCTTGCCGCCTCCGCTCGCCGCCTCCACCCAATTGCGCCCTCTCGCCCACGTCCCACTTTTTCGCTCCCTCTGCCCGTGCGCTTCCGTTTGTCGCCGATCCAACGCGAACACCTCGCTCTCTGCTTGCCTGCTTGCTCGCTTTCGACGCCGCCCTCGTCCCCACTCCGTCCCCACCAACCCGACTTGACTCGCTGCCACCACTCTCTCTCACCGTTCGTCTTCCGTCCGGTTTCTGGTTTCGACTCTCTGTCCGACCCTACCTTGCTGACCAGCAGCTTCATAGATAACCCCGACCCCATCGTCACCCCAGCCTCGCCCATCACTCTCCGCCAAAATGACTTCGCCCGGAAACCACCACGATGAGCTCCCCACTCACAACCCGCACTACTCGCTGCTCGGCTCGGATCTCAAGCTCTTCTCCGATGCCGGCTTCGACATGGACAAGATCCACCTCAAGCGCAACGCCTCCGTCGCCCAGCTCTACGAGGACGCCATCAAGAAGGAGGGCGCCGTCATCTCGTCGGCCGGTGCGCTGATCAACTACTCGGGCAAGAAGACCGGCCGCTCGCCCAAGGACAAGCGCATCGTCTACGAGGAGACCTCCAAGGACCACGTCTGGTGGGGCCCCGTCAACATCAAGATGGACGAGCACACGTTCGAGATCAACCGCGAGCGTGCCATCGACTACCTCAACACGCGTGACGACATCTACGTCTTTGACGGCTTTGCCGGCTGGGACCCCAAGTACCGCATCAAGGTCCGCATCATCTGCGGCCGTGCCTACCACGCGCTCTTCATGCACAACATGCTCATCCGCCCCACGCAGGAGGAGCTCGAGCACTTTGGCGAGCCCGACTTCATCATCTACAACGCCGGCCAGTTCCCCGCCAACCGTTTCACCGCCGGCATGACGTCGACCACCTCGGTCGAGGTCAACTTCAAGCGCCACGAGATGGTCATCCTCGGCACCGAGTACGCCGGTGAGATGAAGAAGGGTATCTTCTCGGTCATGCACTACCTCATGCCCGTCAAGTACAACCAGCTCTCGCTCCACTCGTCGGCCAACGAGGGCCCCGACGGCGACGTCTCGCTCTTCTTCGGTCTCTCGGGTACGGGCAAGACGACGCTCTCGGCCGACCCCAAGCGTGCGCTCATCGGTGACGACGAGCACGTGTGGTCGGACGAGGGTGTGTTCAACATCGAGGGTGGATGCTACGCCAAGTGCATCGGCCTCTCGGCCTCCAAGGAGCCCGAGATCTTCAACGCCGTCCGCTTCGGCGCGGTGCTGGAGAACGTGGTGTACGACAAGAACACGCGCGAGGTCGACTACGACGATGCCATCATCACCGAGAACACGCGCTGCTCGTACCCGATCGAGTTTATCCCCAACGCCAAGATCCCCTGCATGGCCAACACGCCTCCCAAGAACATCATCTTCCTCACTTGCGACGCCTACGGTGTGCTGCCGCCCGTCTCCAAGCTGGACGCCAACCAGGCACAGTACCACTTTATCTCTGGTTACACCTCGAAAACCCCCGGTACCGAGGACGGAATCCAGGAGCCCTCGCCCACCTTCTCGACGTGCTACGGCCAGCCGTTCATTGTGCTCCACCCTCGCGTGTACGCCAAGATGCTGGCGGAGCGCATGGAGAAGCACAAGGCGGATGTGTGGCTCGTCAACACGGGTTGGGCCGGTGGCAAGTTTGGTGTCGGCCAGCGATGCCCGCTCAAGTACACGCGCAAGATCATCGACGCCATCCACGACGGCTCGCTCGCCAAGGCCAGCTTTGAGAAGTTTGGCGTGTTCAACCTGCAGATCCCCACGGCCATCGAGGGTGTGCCCGAGACGCTGCTCAACCCCGCCACCTCGTGGCCAGACAAGAGCGCCTTCAAGGTCGAGCTCAACAAGCTCGCCGAGATGTTCAGCACCAACTTCGAGAAGTACGCCAACGACGTCTCGGCCGATGTCGCGGCTGCGGGCCCCAAGGCCTAAAGCGCGCGTGCGCGCGGCGACGATGTAGCTGCCGTGACCCTCACTCTGCATATCCCTTGCCATATACATGATTCCTGAACTGAATCTGCCGAATGGGAGTGTGTCTGCGTGACACAAGGTGATGTTGGGTGCATGTGATTTTGGTTTCGACCTGTGAGATCGGGATTTCGCAGAGCCAGGGATGGGGCGGCTCGGTCGGGCGGTCGGGCGGTCGGGTGGAGTGGGGATTCGGGTATTCCGGACTTCAAGGGGCAGTGCGTCGTGTGGGGTTGAGCCGGAGCTTAAAGGCCACAACGGGCGACCGGCTTCTTGGCAGCTTGTCGACACGGTTGGCCCGTGTTGGGCTGCAACGGCGCTGCTTTTGCCGACCGACTCGGACCGTCCTTTGCCTTCTTCTCGCCAGTCGCACACCATCTTTCCCGGACCAGGCGCGCTTCACGCACAGCACCGTCTCTTAGCTCCACAGAAACCAACAAAAACACCGAACCACCCGAGCCAGGCCGCGAACCGCAAGCATGGAGAACGGCAGCAGCGTGCAGGGTCAGCTCGTCTGGTCGCCCAAGGACGTAGCTTCGACATCGATGGATGCGTTTCGCCGCACGGTCAACCAGCGCTTTTCGCTCGACCTCAAGACGTACGATGAGCTGTGGCGGTGGTCTTGCGACCACCTCGATGCGTTTTGGACCACCGTCTGGCACGAGACGGGTGTGGTCTCGTCGGTGCAGGCTGCACGTGCGATTGCGGACGATGCGCCCGTCTACCCGCCTCCACGCTGGTTCGAGGGTGCGCGGCTCAACTTTGCAGAGAACCTGCTGCGACACGGACGGCCCGAGGCCGAGGACGAGGCAGCGTCGCGTACGGCCGTGATCCAGTCTACGGAGGTCGACACCACGACTGGCGATCTCGAGGAGTCGAGCATCACGTATCGTGAGCTCTACACGCTGGTGGCACGCGCTGCGGGCGCGATGCGTGCACGCGGCATCAAGGTCAACGACTGCGTCGCCTCGTACTCGGCCAACAACATCGAGAACCTGGTGGCCTTCCTCGCGGCCTCGTCGATCGGCGCCGTATGGACGAGCGCCGCCGCCGACTTTGGACCCGAGGGCGTGCTCGAGCGACTGCGCACCGTCAGGCCCAAGCTCCTCCTCAGCGTCAACGCGGTCCGCTACAACGGCAAGGTGCACGACCACCTCCAGAAGCTCCAGAGCGTCGTCGATGGTCTCGAGGCAGATCGGAAGCAAGAGGAGCAGAAGCTCGAGACGGTCGTCGTCGTCCCCTACGTCCGCTCCCACCCACTGCCCGAACACCTCGCCGGTAGCGACAAGGGCGGACAGGGCACCGAGTGGATCAACTGGGAGTCGCTGCTGCACGAGGGCAAGGAGGCCAAGCTCGAGTTCGAGCAGCTCGACTTCAACCATCCTCTGTGGATCCTCTTCTCGTCCGGGACGACGGGCAAGCCCAAGGCGATCACGCACCGCGCAGGCGGCATGCTGCTACAGCTGTCGAAAGAACACCTCATCCATGGCGGGCTTACGCCCCGCGACGTGTTTTTCCAGCACACGACGACGGGTTGGATGATGTGGAACTTCCTCATCGCCGGTCTGGTCGCCGGCTGCCCCATCGTCCTGTACGATGGCAGTCCGCTCAAGCCCGCTTCGGTGCTGTGGGAGCTGGCGGAGAAGCACGGCGTGACGACGTTCGGCACCTCGGCAGCTTACCTGGGCGCGCTCGAGAAGAGCGGCTACGACGTGCAAGCCAACCATCCGAAGCTCAAGGTACGTCAGGTGCTGAGCACAGGTTCGCCGCTGCGGGCCGAGCTGTATCCGTTCATCCACGACAAGATCGGGGCGGATATCCTGGTTGGATCGATCACGGGAGGTACGGATCTGTGCTCGCTCTTTGCCGGACACAATACCGCGCTTCCCGTCCGGGCGGGCGAGATCCAGGCACGCAATCTAGGCATGGATATTGCTGTCTACGACTCGGACAGCGCGAGCGAGGTGAGCCAGCGCAACACGGTGGGTGATCTGGTATGCAAGAAGCCCTTCCCCGCCCAACCGCTTGGGTTTTGGCAACAGCCCGAGTCCAAGTACTTTGACTCGTACTACGCCCAGATCCCGGGAGTCTGGTATCACGGCGACTTTGTCATGCTGAGTGAACACGGAGGTCTCGTCATGCTCGGTCGGTCCGACGGCATCCTCAACCCAGGCGGCATTCGCTTCGGTTCGTCAGAGATCTACGAGCTGCTGGAAAGCCCCGAGAATCCGATGCAGTCGCTCATCGTCGACTCGCTCGTCGTGGCACTAAAGACTCCCGCAGGCGATGACGAGGTGGTCTGTCTCTTTGTCGTCCTCAACCCCGCAGCCAGACTCGACCTAGAGACGTTCAAAAAGGGCCTCGCAACCCTGATCCGCTCCAAGCGAAGCGCAAGACACGTTCCAAAGTTCATCGAAACCGTACCCGATATTCCAAAGACGCTCAACGGCAAAAAGGTCGAGGTCCCCGTCAAAAAGATCATCAACGGCGCCTCGCTCGACGCCATCAACAAGGCCACCCTCCTCAACCCAGACAGCCTCCAGCCCTTTGTCACGCTCGGCGAAAAACTCAGAGCCTCGCTCGCCTAGACCGTGCCTTTGCTCCCCTCGTGCTCTCAATTCTAAAAGTCGTCTTGCTCATGCTTTGAAAGGAAAGTCTTGCATTGTGGAGACGAGATGCAGCAAACGAAAGCGGAACACGAACCGATGAAATCGGATCCCAACATGAAGTATTGACAAAGAGATGCGCGCGCGGGGAGAGATCATCGGACCCTGCAGTACTCGTCGGAGAAGAGCGCGTCGGCGAGGTTGTCCGGGACGAACCAGACGGTGAGTGCGACGATGAGATAGACCATGATGAGGACAAAGCCCTCGAGGTAGTTGGACCTGTTGTCTGCGATGGCAAAGTTGACGATGAGCACGGTGAGGAAGAGGAGGATGGTGGCAAAGGGGTCGAAGAGGAGGGTGAGCGGCTTGTCGCCCATCCATGCGATGAGGACGAGGAGGGGGATGACAAAGAGGGCGATCTGGATGGACGAGCCGATGGCGATCGAGGTGGCCATCTGCACCTTGTTCTTCCAGGCAAAGATGACGGCGGCGAGATGCTCGGTGGCGTTGCTGGCGATGGGGAGGAGGATGAGGCCGATCCAGGTGCGCGAGATGCCGCCGGTGGAGACGACGACGTTGATGGCGGTGACGAGCCACTCGGAGGTGACGCCGATGAGCACGGTGACGAGGACGAGCGTGATGATGACCGAGGTCATATTCATCTGCGGCTGCTCCTCCTCGTCTTCGCTGTTGTCGTCCTCGAAGAACTCCTTGTGCGAGGCGAGGCTGAAGATGAGGAAGCCAATGTAGATGAGCAGGAGGAGGACCGAGACGCCGCGGCTGAACTTGAGGATGTCGGGCCTCTCTGTGCTGTCGGGGATGCCGCCGAGCACGGCGTGGAAGGCCGAGGGGATGACGAGCGAGATTACGGCCATCATGAGGAGCGAGGTGTTGAGCTGAGCGGGAGCCTCGAGGAAGACCTGTTCCTTGACGCGCAGACCGCCTGCGAAGAAGCAGGTGCCGAGGACGAGCAGGAGGTTGGAGAGGATGGAACCGAGGAGCGAGGTCTGAGTGATGATGAGCTCGCAGTTGAAGAGCGAGACGATGGCGACGATGAGCTCGACGGCGTTGCCGAGCGAGGCGTTGATGAGGCCGCCGATGGTCTCGCCGACGCGGAGCGAGAGCTCCTCGGTGGCCTGGGAGAGGATGGTGGCGAGCGGCATGATGGCGAGGAACGAGGTGATAAAGACGGCGAGGCCGTTCTTGAACACGTTCCGGTCGAGCGCAAAGTGGAGCGCCCAGGAGATGGGGATGAAGACGAGGAGGATGTTGAGCACCGAGCCAAAGAGGAGGTTCTTGAGGCTGACGAGCGTGTTGGGCGGCTTGCCGAGGCGGTGCTCGGGGGTGAAGAGCTCGGTGAAGGAGCGGCGGAGTGTATGTCTAGACTCCATCGTAGCTCTGCGCGGTGGACCGGCAAAGGGACCGCCGAGACCCTCGCGGACGGACGACTGGTCGCGGTCCAAGCCGCGCTTCCTGGTGGTGGTGGTGGTGGTGGTAGTGGATGGATCGGAGGAGATGGTGCGCGAGACGGCGGATGCATCTTCGTAGGACGATGCGGCCTGACCCTTTTCGAGCATGTCGGGCTCGGAGTTTGCGATGGTAGCGCGCTTGGTGCGCTGAGTGATGTTATTGGTGGTGGTGGTGCTGCTGTTGTTGGAGCTTCTTTGCGCGGTGGCGGTGGCCGCTGCCGAGCGGGAGGAGGCGTAGGGATTGTTGGGGTGATGGGTGGAGGGGGTCTCGTGGGCCGACGAGGCCGAGTCGGTGGCTGGCTGAGGGTCCGAGGAAGACATGTCTTCCGATACGGGGCTCTCGTGCAGAGCGTTGGGGGTGAAAGCGACCTTCTTGGGCGTGGTAATGATGGGCGACAGGCCGTGCAGACGTGCCGAAAGCGATGCCTTCAGTCCGTCTAGTCGTTGAAAGGCGTGGCGGATCGGCAGGGCCGACGTGGGATTCGACCGAGAGCTTATTCGAGGCGCGTAGGCTCAAGCTTTGGCGTGGCGGTCAATCTGAGCGAGTAGGGGAAACGTGCGATCTTCTGCAGAGCAAAGGCGGTGGTTGGCGGTCGAGGGGTGCAAAGGATTGGCCGGCTCTTACGAGTATGAAGGTCGTGTTGCAAGCAGAGTGGCGAGCGGCGTGCTCTGGAGTGGGCTGGGCATGGACGCCGTTGCCATCAAAGTGACGCTGCCATTCCGGTGTGCACACGGCGTGCACGCGCTCGCTCGTTCGCTCGTTGGCCTGGGTTATTTGCGTCAGCTGCCCCGCATGGATCAGGGTGTTTTTTCGGATGTTTTTGTGTCAAAGCTGTGGGTGCACCGCCTTTTTTTTTTTTTTTGATAGTCCATGTGCATACAGCACACTTTCTCCTGAATGCCCGCCGCTGCCCCTCCCGCACTGCCCAGCGTCACAACGAGCGCGCAAAGCCTCCTGGGACCGCTGCACGCATCGCCATTCGGGCCTTCTTTCTTCGGCGCGACGCCTGCACACTTTCTCCTCAGCACGCCACAGTGGGCCAGCCTCGCCTCTCGCTCTCGTATCGTAGCAAGAGGCGGGCTTGCAAAGGAACGAGTACAGTGCACAAACCCACGACCCAACGAGCAGAGGCGGCATTCCATTTCTGGCTATCGTCCGATGCAGAGCATGCTCAGAAGCGTCGACCCAACCGATTCGGAGCGGGCACGCTCACAAGGCCAGTCTGATGCCGCCCTGCATGGCAGTGCTGTTCGCCGGGCCACTCGAAAAATGACGTCTGGCACCGCCGGACGCGAGCGCTGCCGCTGCCGCTGCCGCTGCCGCCGCTGCCACGTCCAGCCGACAGGCGGCTCTGGCCGCAGACCGCGGTCCCTCCAGCCGATTTGCTCATCTATTTTCGCCCCGATTCTTTGGCAAGGTCATTCCGATGCGCAATCGAAGGAATTTAAGGAATATGTTCGATGTGCTAGTTCAACACTTGATTTTGCTCTTTTTTGGATCCGGGATGAGCTCAGCGCAGACTCAGCGCATTGGGTCAACTTTATTCTTGGCGCAGATGGCAACGTCACAGGCTGCCTCGCGCCTCGGAGTGTTGGTCTGAGGGAGCCTCGTCTGCTGCGCATGCTGCGCACGCTCTGCGCACTCCTCAAAGCGCCTGCAGGGTCCTTCTGCGCAAGCGCTGCTCAACCACTGCGCAAAGCGCCCATGCAAAGCGCACACGCAAAGCGCACACGCAAAGCGCACACGCAAAGGTACACGCTTGCCTCACTCAGCCCTCTCGTCAGCTTTGCACACTTGCACATCTACCACATCGTATCGGTTCGGCCGCACGATCCGCCTCAACACCTCCCAGCTCTCTTCAAGCCCTAAAGCCTTAAAGCGGTGCCTCCGAGAACCCCTTTGATGCCAGCGCTGCATCTTCTGCTTTGGGAATAGCTCCTCCTCTCCGCCACCCTCCCATTGGCTGTCTGAGGCCTCGGCGCCTCTCCTCGCTTCACGATGGCTTCCAACACGGCGGGTCAGCTCGCTCGTAAGGCGCTCATGGAGGATGCGCGCCAGGAAGAAGCCATCACCGTCAACCAGCGCGCCCTCATAGACAAGATCCTCGCCAGATACGCCGCCGAGTTCACCGTCTTCCGCGAGCTTCTCCAGAATGCTGACGACGCCGGCGCCACCCACTGTGAGCTCCGCTTCGAATCGCAGCGCTCGTCCCCGCCCACCACCGATACCACCGCATCGATCGGCCCCAACGCGGCCCAGGCAGCCTCGCAGTCATCATCGTCGCACAGCCTCCTGCCTGACTTCAAGGCTACCCTGCACAATTGGGTCTTCCGTAACGACGGCAAGCCGTTCGGCAACGATGACTGGTCTCGTCTCCGTAGAATAGCAGAAGGAAATCCAGACCCAGACCGCATCGGCGCGTTCGGCGTCGGCTTCTACTCTCTCTTCAGCATCTGCGAAGAGCCCATCGTCTCCTCGGGAGACCAACTCATGGGCTTCTTCTGGAAGGGCGACTCCCTCTTCACAAAGCGCGCCACCAACACCGATCGCGATAGCTCGCCTACTGGCAGGCCATGGACTACCTTCTTCATGGCCCTCCGCGAGCCAGCTCCCTTCCCCGACTCGCCAATGGCGCTCGCCAAATTCCTCGCAACCTCCCTCACCTTTACCACGCAGATCAGGACCGTCTCCCTCTACTGGGACGACCATCTCCTCTGCAAGCTTCACAAGAAGCTCGCCCTGCCCAAGCCCATGATCATGCCCTCCCATCTCAACGCGAGTAGCCCTGGCCGCACTATGCGCGTTCGCGATCTCGAGTCCACCGCTGTCCAGATCGACGTCGACGCCCTTCGACTCGTCATCGACGCAGCAGAGAAGGACAAGCCCAAGCTCAAGCAGTCCCTTGCTTCCGCCCTCGGAAAGACAGCAGGCGGCGGCCTCACCTCCATGCTACAGAGCGCTTTCGGCTTCGGCTCCAGCTCTTCGGCTGCCAAGGAAAAGGAGAGAGAGCGCGAGCTCCAAAGCCGGAGGGAGGCAGAGCAAGCCACCGCCCTCGAGAAGCGCAACCTCGACTCGACAGCCGCTCTCCTCACCACCGTCTCGGCGTCAATCCATCTGCGTATCGCCACCGCCAACGTCGCCGTCTCGGCCGACAAGGCTTTCCAGAGAGAGATCGAGCGCAGCACCAAGAAACCGCCTCCCAAAGTCACCGCCTTCCACCTCATCTTCACCGGAAAGGAAGAGTACGATGCCAGCTTCCCTCAAGAGGCCGATGACACCGACGCCGACGCTTCCCTGTCTGTCTCCCCCTCGGCCGCCGCGCTCGACAAGGGCGTGAGACAGATCTTCTCCGGGCTCATGCCCCGGCTCGAGGACCAGGGCCACGCCTTCATCGGCTTCCGCACCCACCAGACCACCGGATTCAGCGGCCACATTGCTGCACGCTTCATTCCGACCGTGGAGCGCGAATCTCTCGACTTTGTAGACCGCTACTGTGCGCAGTGGAACTCAGAGCTCCTCGCCATGGGTGGCTACGTCGCGCGCGCCGTCTACGAGAACGAGCTGACCGACATTGGCCGTCTCTGGACCAGCTCCTTCGGCGACAAGCGTCCCAGCACCGATGATCATGTGCTGGCAAAGGCCCTCAAGGACCGCGCCTTGCATCTGATGCGCTTCTTCACCATGCGCGCCTCGTCGCCCTCATCGCGCGTCTCTTCCCTCGTCCTCACCTCATTCTTCGGAGCAGCACGTCAGAACACCATCTCGCTCATGTCGACGCGCGGAGTCAAGCATTCTGCGGCCATCCGCATTCCCAACGCATTGCTTTCCGGCTTCATCAAGGACCTGGCTGTCATCCCTCCCAACCACGTCGAGGATGCCCCCGACTTTGTGCGCGAGGTTCGCTCGCGCAATCTGGTCCAGGACATCACCATGGATGACGTCTTTTCGGAACTCTCCTCGCGCGCTCTCACCGTCGCCGAGATGGTCGCCTGTCTCAAGTGGTGGGTGAGTGTCGCTGCGCATCCCTCGTACGACGTGAGCCTGCGCTCCAAGCTCCTCAACAGTGCCATGCTCACCATCGCAGACCCCAAGGCCGCTGTGCCCGAGAAGATTCAACCTTTGAGCATCGTACGCTACTACCTCAACACTTCTCGCCTTCCCACCGACGTGCCTCTTCCGGACTCGTGCCTGTCGTACGAGGTCTCCAAGGCCCTGACCACAAACGAGCTTTCGCGAGTGTTCGGTTGGTCCGAGTTGACCGTCGTAGTCTGGCTGAAGAACTTGGTGCAGATCAGTGTCCAGGCCCGCCGCTCTGGCACTGCTGCTGTCGGCGAGATTGATCTGCAAGCGTCGCCCGCCTTTGCCGAAAAGGTGCTCTTGACTCTCTCACGTGCGTGGTTCGCACTGCCCTCGACGCAACACGAGGAGCTTCAGCAACTCTTGGCCGAGACCACTTGCATCCCGACACGCCTTCAGATGCAAAAGCCCAACGACGCCTACTTCGCCAATGTCTCGCTGTTCTCGGATCTTCCCATCGTCGAGTTCCCGAGCGCCCAAGTCAAGGGCAATCTCGAGAAGGTGCTCGTTGTGCTCGGCGTGCGCCGACACGTGGAGCTGCAGATGATCTTCAACCGCCTCGTGGCTGGCGGAGGCTGGTCGCACGTCGATCTCGTTGCTTACCTCGCATCCAACAAGGACTCGCTATCGGAGCTGGAGAAGGAGAGGCTCAACAAGACCGCCATCTTCCCGAAGCACGGCGAGGTCGGTGCCCTCAAGGAAGACGGAACTCCCAAAATCATCCGACATCGTGCTTGCGACCTCTACGAGCCGACCGAAGCGCTCAAGGCGCTGCAATTGCCGGTGCTCGACTGGGCCGACAAGACATGGAGGCCGTCGTCCGAAGAGGCGCGCTTCGTCTTTGACCTCGGTCTTAGACGCTATCCGCCGATGGAGACCATCCTCGAGATCGCCTCAACGGCTCGGGACGTCACGCTGCGCGCCAAGGCCCTCTCGTTCTTCCTCGCCAAGTTCCATGCGCACTACATCAACCAGTACACCATCTTCCGGGCCGAGAAGTTCGCATTTGTGCCTGCACGCATGCCGGGCGACAACAAGATGGTGCTGCGCAAACCCACAGAGGTCTTCACCAACGCAGAAGCCGCGGTCATGGGCTTCCCCGTCGCAGGCCCCGAAATCAATCTGGCCGATCTGCCCAAGCTAGGACTGCGGTCGAACCCCACCGCAACGCAACTTATTGGGAAGCTCGTCAATTCACCGACCAGGGATGAGAGCAAAGCACGCAAGATCTTCGAATACCTGGCCACGGTGCCCGAATTCAGTCTCAACGACTTTGCACAGCTGCGTGGGGCGGACTTCGTTCCAGTGCGACGCACGAAGCGAGCCGAAGCTACTCAAGATGCTGCGACTGGCGCTCCTCCGGCAGACATTGTTCTGGTTGCGCCGATGAACTGCTACTTTGGCGGGTCGGCTTCGGACGTTCAGTTCCGAGACGTTTTCTTCTACTGCGACTTTGGTTCGGTCGCAGGCGCGTTCCTCAAGAACTGCGGCGTGCGCAACGAGCCGAGCATCGAAGAGGTCGCCGAGCGTCTCGTCGACGAGCCGCAGCGGTTCTATCAGCTCGCGGGCAGCGCAGATGCCTACCTCGGCATCCTGCGTCAGATCGCCACCAACTGGAACCGGATTCGCAGCCCGCTGCGCAACCAGATGGCGCGCTCACCCTTCCTCCTCGGCTCGAAGCGCATTCAAGAGGGCAAGGCGGGCAGCGGCAGGCAGTCCACGGGGCACTTGCTGGATGCCGACGACGACGAGCAGGACGAGGAAGCTGACGATGCGGGCACGCTCGTGTATGCCCTCAAGAAGCCGTCGGACGTGGTGATCGTAGATGACGCCAACTCGCACATGCTGTTTGCTTCGTCGCTGTTCTACGCACCGCACGAAGATCTGTTGCAGGAGGGGCTGTACGGCAAGCTGGGCTCGCCGCGGCTGAGCTCCCTTGTCGAGGAGCACTACTCTGTGCAGGGCCGTGTGATGCAGGACACGCAGCGAGCGCGCGAGATCAAGGCTCTGGTGCTGGAGAGGACCCCGCTCTTTCTGTTCGAGAAGCGACAGTCGTCCCGATCCGAGATCCGCAAGGATGCCGAATGGCTCAAGGGTGCGCTGGAGGTGGAGGAGATCGACGGCGCTGGGCTTCGACTCGTCCGCACGCTGCGCTACGACCGCTTGCACGAGCAGAACGTGCAGAAGTGCACGGCGACGGCGTCGATGCGCGGGTCCAAGCTCGTCCTGCACCTGTCGTCGTCGATGGAGGTGGACTTTTTCGAGGTCGCGACCTCACTCAGCAAGTATCTGCTGACCAAGCAGCGTTTGCAAGAGGTGCTGTTGTACATGACGCTGCTGTCGACGTCGCTGCGCAATCTCAAGCGTCGCGGCTTCCACGTGGACAAGATCCTCTCGCAGCGCAAGGCGGAGCGGGAAGCGGCCGAGGCCCAGCTGCGCGACGAGCGGCTGCAGGCCGAGGAGCGTGCCGCCGAAGAGAGGGCGACCGAGGCCAAGATCGCAGAGTGGAGAAATCAGGTGCTCAGTGTCTTCCCCGATGCCGATCCGCAGTACGTGGAGCAGGCGCTGCGCAGCCACAGCGATGCGCACGTCGAGCGCACGACCAACGACATGCTCAGCAGCAACTACCCGCGCAAGAACAAGGAGGTGTCATCTACGGTCTCGCGGGCGACGGACGACGGCTACTCGCCGATGGGCGCCGCTGCGGGCGGGCAGGGTGGAGCTGGCGGTGGCTTCCTTTCGGGGTTCCGCAACCGGTTCCTGCAGGCGGGAGCCAAGGGGCGCAGCTCGCTGGCTGACGGCACGAGCTCGATCACGCGGCCGGGGCAAGACTGGCCTGGCGCGTCGTCTCAGCCAGGACAAGCAGCGGTGTCGGCCGCAGGGCGATCCGATGAGGATCGACCGCTGGGAGGACTTGGGTCGTCGGCTGGCGCGGCTGGCGCGGGTGGAGCAGCGACGGCGCCTACGAGCGATGTGACGCCGCTGTCGTCGATCCACAACAATGTGCTCACGGCGATCCGAGCGTCGCGACCGGATGCGTCGTCGACGATCCGGAGCGAGGCGCGGCAGACGCAGATCAAGGAGGCGGCCAACTCGTACTGCGACACGACGGGGGTGGAGACGGATCTAAGGCTGGCGGGCGAGGTGGCGGGGATGAAGGTGTTTCTGCATCCGTCGCTGGACGCGGCGTCGATGCTCGCTGCGAACGCGGCGGCGCTGGAGCGGCTGATCAACCGCGTGTACAAGCCGGTGGGGAGCATCTTTGGGCTGGACCCGAGGAGCATGTACGTCTTTTGCGACACGGCGGGACCGGCGATCGCGTTCAACCGGGCGGGGGCGATCTACCTCAACTTTCGGTACTACCTGGCGTGGCACGACGAGCTGGTCAAGCAGGGCAAGATGGCGGATCCGCTCGTCTCGACCTACTTTAGCGTCGCGCACGAGATCGCGCACAACGTCGTGGCGGCTCACAACGCCGAGCACGAGTGGTACTTTAGCGCGATCGCCGAGAAGTACATTGTCGCGCTCGTCGAGTACATCGGCAAGGTGGAAGCCGACGCGCGTGGCGCCGGGCAGTAGACAGCATGTTGGCTGTATAGATGCGCAACTTTGCAGCAAATAGATCGAGTCTGCTCTGCGTGTCGTTCGGCTGGTGTTCAGCGGAGCAGTTGGGGATATGTGCGCGGGCAGAGGTGCAATCGTCGGTGGGTTCGCGATTGAGAGCGAATAATGTACAGAGAAGAAGGGGAAGGATGAGGCTGCTCGGGGAGCACGGAGGCGAGTGCTGCGGAAGCGAAAGGTGTTTTATGCTGATGCGACCTGGGGTGTGGGGAGGCTTGCGCGCTTCTCCTTTCCGCCAAAGTGGTGGTAGTTCTGGCGATTGACGAGGGCGAGATGGGAGATGGGAGCGTTTTGTCAGCAAATGCCGTTGCAAGAACGGAGTCGGCTGTATCCGATGAGGCTTGGAACGTACTGCGAATCTGAGGAGCTGACCAGCTTGTGCGGTTGCGTTTGTGGCGTGGCAGGCGAAGAGGAGGTAGTTTCTGGGCTGGACTCTCCAGGCGAAGCGCATGAAGACGGTCGAGTAGGCGCAGAGGGCGCCGCTCATGGTGCCGGAGATCATCTCCTCATCCTTGCTAAGATCGGCGATGGCAGCGAGAGGAAGGCCCCAGTTGGCGACAGGACCCCAGAAGTGCGTCGACTGCGAAAGAGAGAGAGAGAGAGAGAGAGAGAAGAATGGATCAAGACCCGAGTCAGCACGACAAGGTTGGTGTGAGGCGGCACTTGGCTCTAGCCGAGGAGGCAACGTACGAAGAAGTATTGTCTGCCGGCGGGCGACTTGATCCAGTTGATGAATTGGGAAGCCATGGTGGCGTGTGAGCGACGAGACGAAGCGAAGCAACGCAATGGGCGATGAGGGATGCAAGAAGGTGTAGGCGATAAGTTGGAGCAAAAGAGTGCAAGATGAGGTTCAGGGTGCTCCATGCACCCACCCACTCCCACCGCTCAGCGGCTTGACTGGCGCGCAAGAGTCACGCATCCCAACAACTCGAGACCGCAACCGCCACGGCTCCGCGAATTCTTCCACATCTCATCGGGATGCCAAGCTGGCCCAAGCTCAGAATGCAATCGGGAGATGTTTGTTTTTTTCGCACGAGAGAGGCCACCGACTGCGCAGATCGCGTGGCCTACGAGTTGATGCGGGCTCCGGCAATCGGAGGCTCCGGACCGCTTTCCGAACAAGGAGGGTCCAACTTAGTGCACCCCGTGGGCCGAAAGGCAGCAAAGCAGAGCCAAGCAAAGCAAGCGAAAGCAAGCAAAGCAAGCAAAGCAAGCAAATGCAAGCAAGCAGTCAAGTCAGTTTGTGCCTCTGTACTGCATCTTACAGCCGTATGCCCGACCAAGTGTCTCGGCTTGCACACGACTCACAGCCAAAAGACAGCAATCCTAGCCGAGTCGGTTACCGTACCCTCGTGTGCGTTTGACGTTGTGCCTACTCATGCTAAGACCGAGACCAGACTCATGCGCTGCAGTCTGCTCTCAGTCGTGTCTGCCTCTTCCGCCCAGATCTATGCGGGCTCGTGTGTTGAGTCGGATGCGATGATACCGTACCGTACCACGTTGCGCTAGCCGGCCATGGAGCTCATGGCTTGCGCCGTCGGCTGAATTCTACGGCTAGACTCGCGCCGCACTGCCCGTCGTCCCACTCTGCCTCTCGCTCAGACAGCCGAACGCCGTCCGACGACATCCACTGCACTCAGACTTCATCCGCTCAACCCTATTACTCCCTCGACCCTTCCCTCCGCCATCATCCTCATCCATCGCTTCCACTTCATCTCGCATCTTCGCTTGTCCCTCCGCCTGCGTCTCGCCCTCGCCTCGTGCAGCCACTCTCCCTCCTGATTCCTCCGCCCCTCAGCGTATCGCCATCCGCGCATCCCGACCTCAACCGGCTCTTGAAACTGTTCCAATCTCATCATGTCCGGGAGGTGACCCGACCTTGCCAGCATCTAGCGATCCTCGATCCCATTCGCCATCCCTTCAGCCTCCCACTAGACGCATTCAGTCTTGCCCCGCCCTGGGCTTGCGCCTCCCAGAATACCACTTCGACTGGCTCCTCGCCCGCGCTAGTTGGTAGACGACCATGAGCCCCATGTCCTACGCTCGCGACGCGGGCCGCAAGGCATCCTCTGCCGACTCCCTCCAAGAGTCTTCCAGCCACGAAGCCTCCAAGTCCGACAACGACAACGACTCCAAGTCGACCCCAGTCAAGGAACAGCTCAAGATCTACAAGACCATCTCGCGCGTCCACCGCGCTTGCAATGCCTGTCGCAAGCAGAAGGCTCGCTGCGATGGTCCCGAGAATCCGCCCTGCCGCAGGTGTAAGCAGGTCGGCATCGAATGCATCTTTGAGAAACCGCCCAAGGACCCCTCGTCTTCCACCACCCACCCTAGCGACACCGGCGCAAGCTCAGATCGCATCCGCCTCCTCGAGACTCAGATGTCCGGCATGCAGAGCATGATCTCCGAACTCGTCGCTTCCATAAAAGCAAACACCAACGCCATCGCCGCCCCTCCACAGCCGCCCCAGCTACACCATTCTCCCAACACCTCGTCCGCCTCCGTAGCATCGCCGCTTCCGTCGCGAGCATCCCGGTCCGACCATTGCCATCCCCCGCGTCATCATACCTTGCCTCTCCAACAACTGAGCTATCCGCAGCCACCCCACCATCGCAACTCGCCCAACCCTCCGCCATCATCCGCCGAGGCGCTCTCACGCTATCCAGCCGACAGTATACCAGGCTCACACCTTCAGCGACCGCCCTACCCGCCCTCTGCAGGCTCCTTTGGTAGCAGCTCGAGCCATGCCAATTCGACACCCGTTCACGCTGCGCCCGGGTACCCACTGCAGCAGCCCTCCTTCCACACGCCGTACGGTCATCCACCCTCCAAGAACGACGAGCTTCTCCTACAACAGCGGCATTCGGACCTTGATCCTTTCGATCGCACTGCTCGCACCTCTACCTCATGGAATCCGGACGGGAACGCAGCTGCTCCTTCGCAGGACATCGGCGGCGCTCTCCGACGCAGGAGCAGGTCCCGACCCGGCTCGGAGGCGGATGTCCGCGATCCGTCGTCGCACTCGTGGCAGCATCCCCACCTCGGTCCCTCGGCCTCTGCCTCGACGCTCCCACGTGGAAGCAAAGCTGAAGTCGCCTCTGCGTCTCCGAACGATCCGTCATCCGTAGCGGCAGCTACTTCGTCTGGATGGACACCAACATCGACTGTGCCTGGCTACCAGCGCTCTCACTCGAGCCGTCGCCGCTGGACCTCGTCCGATCGCGCTGGCAGCCACAGTCTCTCGAACGAACAGGGCCACACGCCCTCTGATGGCCCAGGAGGCGCGGAGGATGCACATCATCGCGAGACCGACATCAGCAACGACCAACTCAGCGCACCAATCGAGGCGCTCCGAGGCTTGGCCGACGCCGCCGCCGCAGCGGCTGCCGAAGACTCTGAAGGACACACATCGAACGATTCTAGCGACGAGAAGAACGCAGGCACCGATGACGATCATGCCGGGCGTGCGTCAGGCAACGCTGATGCGTCTACGACGCTGCCTGTGGTCGACGGCGCTGGCAAGCGCACGTCTGCACAGCAAGACGACGCTTGGATCGAGGGCGCGGGTCAATCGCCGCGCAAGAAGCACAGACGGAACACCAACGTCGGCTCACCCCATCCAGGGACTTGGAATGCTGCGTCAAACGGGACCGGTGCGGGCGGCACAGCCACGACTCCCAAAGCGTCGGGTGCGGCTGCAGCAGGTGCCACGGCGTCATCGCCATCCACCTCGGGTGCCGCGGCTAGGTCCGGCAAGATGGAGGCGCCGGGCCTCGTGTCGAGCGCGCCGGGTGACCTCGTCACGTTGGGCCTGGTGACCGAGTCCGATGCCATGCGCCTCTTTGAGACCTTTCAGAAGGGCGTGCCCAAGTTCATCTCGATCTTCCATCTGGAGGACGAGCTGATGACGACCGCCGAGGCATACCATCACGTCCGCACAACCTCGTACTTCCTCTTCAACGTCATGCTCGCCATCGGTGCCAAGGTCGAGTGCGGCGGCAAGAGCCCCAGTCGGCTCTACCAGACCTGCATGGCACAGGCAAAGAGGAATGCAAAGGACACCATGTTCAGCCCCGTCGCCGGCAAGTCGGCGGTGCAGGCTATGGTCCTGCTCGCCGCTTACAGCGAGAATGGATGGCTGCCGCTCGGCCTCTCCATCCGCATGGCCCAGGAGCTCGGCCTGGATCGCTCGTTCCAAAGGCTCATGTCGGCGCTGCCTGCTTCAGGGTACATACGACATCCGCAACCGCCCCCACCACCCAAGCATCTCACATTCTACCACAACTCGCCCCAGTCGTCGCATTATACCGGGTCGCCGACGGACGTCAATTCGATCGGCGGCGAGTCCCTCGACGGCAAGGGCTCGTCGGCCAATGCTGCGGGCGCCAATGCGGTAGCGGCGAATGCGGCTGCTAACGGAAATGCAGATGCAGCGGCCAAGCGCGAGCTCGACGAGCTCAAGGACCTGGCTCGCGGTGCGAGGCTATGGTTCTTCCTCTTCCTCTTCGACCATCAGGCGTCCTACGGCGCAGGAAGACCCGCGATGCTGTCCAAGCACTACGTGCGCAACTGTCGCGCATTCTTGAGTCTCGACTACCCGCTGACGGTCAAGACGGATGCGCGCTTCATCAGCACGCTCGAGCTGCTCATCATCCGCGAGACGCACTACGACGCCATGGCGCCGTACGACCAGCCCGTCGACGGCCGCATGCTCTCCAAGATGCGCAAGGTCACCGAGGAGCTCAACGAGTGGCACCAGTACTGGTCGTCCGACTTTGAGAGCCGCGGCTATGCGCAGGATTCGTTCTTCCAGCAGTCGCTCATCCTCCAGTGCGCCAGTGCCGAGCTCTACCTCTCGTGCACAGCGCTGCGCGGCATCCGCGATGCCAACGATGCAGACCAGATGGGCCCGGAACAGAAGGAGCTCATCATCCAGGCGACGCGCGCAGCCGATACGTGCCTCAGCATCTCGGTCAACGCCAAGGAGTATCGCGAAATGCTCGGCTGGGCCCCGCACTACACGCACGTCACGGCCGCGTTTGCGTGCGTCTTCCTCATCAAGATCGCCAGGCTCTTTCCGCGACAGGTGGACACGTACGGGATCTTTAGCAATGCCGAGCGGCTCGCGAGTCGCTTGGCCGAGGTTCCGGCGGGCAAGTATGCGCGCGTCATCCGCATCCTGCTCGCACAGGCGTGGAAGAAGATCGCCGACCTCAGCCCGGCGATCGGCCTGTACGCAGCGCTGGGTGCCGAGGCGACGCGGCCGGGCGCCATCACGCCGGCCGAGATCAAGACCGGCGGACCGAGCGACTCGGGCATCAGCCTGCTGTACAAGCTGCTGCACGAGTACCAGAACGGCCAGATCGACGGCGAGGCCGACGAAGGCGCCGTGCGCTTGTCCAATGCGGATGGATCGGCTGTCGCAGGTGGGACCGGGGATGGCAATGGTGCTTCCGGGCCTCGTACGCCGGGGTTTGGCGACCAGGCGAGCAGCAGCAAGTGGCTCATGGCTGGCATCTCTTCGCCCGCGGGAGGTGCAGGCGGAGTGTCTGGAGGTCTCGGCGCCGCTGGATCAGCAGCGCTTTCGCCCAGCAAGGCCGCGGCTGGCAACTTGTCGCATCATGGCAGCATCAGCGGGGTCGACTACGCGCACGTCGGCGCCGCCGATTCCGGCGCCGGGGCTGGCCAGTACGGCATGGCCTGGAGCTCGTTCATGGCGCCGGGGACGCCGTCGGCCTCGCACGGAGGCGGCGCGTTTATCAACGAGGGCTCGCTCATCAATGCAGCGACGCACCAGCCGATCCAGCTACCGCTGTGGATGCAGGAGAGCACGGGCGCATCGGCCGATCTGGCCGGTTTCGAGAGCGCGGCTGCCGCAGATGTCAAGCCTTCGCCAGCGCCGTCGCGAAGCTGGGGACACCAGGACCATTATCAGTCCCCCTTGCCGCATGGTCAGAGTCAATACACATCGTCCGTTTACCAGACCCCGCAGCCGATGCAGCAGGGGACTGCACACCATCGCGCCTCGACCCAGGAGCACAGTGCCGCGTTGGGAGGTCAGCTGCCAGTGCACCATCAGGCGCAGAGGCACGCAGCTATGGGTGTGGCCGCCTCGCCGGCAGCCGCCCAGCTCCAGACACAGGCCATGCCGCCCTTCAACTCGACCAACTTCGACACGGTCCTCTCGGATCTGGGCCTTCCGCTCGACGGTCTCGATGGTCTCTTTGTCGACCTCCCCATCAACGCTCCCACGGTCCAGTCCAACTACTCGGTCTGAACGCCCCGAACGGCGATGCTCTTGTACTCTAGACGTGTCTAATGAAGTCAGCCTCACCGCGGAATGTGTAGCAGCCTTACAAAGGCCCTTTGATGAAGTAACGTAATTACTGTATTTCCGACGCACGTGTAGATCCGACGCAATTTTGAGATTTTTGAGATGCACTGTGTCTGGTGGAGGTGATGTGCATGATCGCGACCACAACTGTTTGCTTGTTCCTGAGTTCCACCAACCCCGCTTCCCCGCAAAACCTTATACGTGCACTCCGCCTTCTACGCCGCTCATATCCGCAATTCAACAACGTCTACCCCAACTTTTGCTGTCTACGATGCCACGCAACCCCTCATCCTCCCGCTCAAAGACGGCCCAAGCTGTGCGTGCTGCCGAGCGAGAGCAGCAGGAGGAGCGCCTCAGGGAGGCTGCCGATGGCGTCAACGCTGGGCAGTACTCCAGCATCCGTGCAGCAGCCAAGGCGCACGATGTACCTGAGGCGACTCTTCGCCACCGCATTGGTGGCCGGAAGAGCAAAAAGGAGGGTCACGCCACAGCCCAGTCGCTTGCACCAGGCTCCGAGACGGCGCTTGTCGAGCACATCCGGCGTTGTGCGGCTGGCGGCTTTCCTCTGACGCCGGAGTCCATCCGAGAGTACGCCACCATCGTCTCTCGTGCAATTCCGGGTCAGGCCGAGCCGGTCACAGTCGGGAAGGGGTGGCTGCAGGGCTTCCTCCTTCGCCACCCCTCTATTCGCTCAAGTTGGTCTCGTTGCCTGGACAACGAGCGACTCAGAAGCACGGACGAGGCTGGCGTACGGGAATGGTTCGAACGGCTGGGCGAGATCATCCGTGAATACGGCATCTCGTCCAGCAATATATTCAATATGGACGAGACCAACTTCCGTTTTGGCCAGGGTGGGAGCGAGAAGGTCATCGTGCCAACAGGCGACCCGGCGGCTTGGTTCAAAGGCCAGCCGGGAAGCAGGGAGTCGGCTACGGTGATCGAGTGCATCGGCAGCGGCGGACAGGTCCTTCCGCCCTTGGTCATCACCAAGGGCAAGGTGCACACCGCCGGAGAACAGCGGCGAATGGAGAACATCCCGGCCACATGGCAGTTCTCAAAGACGCCAAACGGCTGGACGTCAAACGAGCTTGCTGTCTTGTGGCTCGAGAAGATCTTCGACGCCAACACCACGCAGCCGTCCACATCATCGTGGCGGCTTCTCATTCTCGATGGCCACGGCTCGCACACAACTCCGGAGTTCCTGGACGCCATGTGGGAGCGCCGGATCGTTCCGTTCTGCTTGCCGCCACACTCGACGCACGTCATGCAGCCGCTTGACGTCTCGATCTTTGGCCCGCTGTTGGCAGCGTACTACCGCCTCGTCAACAGCATTGCCCCTCATGTGGATGGCGGCATTGACAAGGCGCTCTTCGGGACACTCCTCGCTCAGGCACGCGAGCAGGTTCTGACGGCAAATGCGGCCAAAAAAGCATTCGCCGACTCTGGCATCTCAGTCGCTCCACATCCGGGGAAGGTCTTGGCGCAACTTGCAAGCTTCAACAATGCAAGTCGCCGATCAGGATCAACGGAGCGCATGCCGCCAACCCGGAGTGTCGCTCAGAGGACCATGGCGGATCTTGATGCCCGGCTCTCGGCATTCAAAGCCGAATCCGACCCAAGACGGGCTTGCACACTCAAGCGGGCCCTCATTCAGACGTACGAGGCGGCACAGACGGAAATCTCTGTGTTGCGGGCAAAGGTAGGAGTGCTGGAAGCGCAGGAGGAGCGCAACAAGGCGAAGGCGAGGAAAGGGCGCCGAAAGCGTAAGGCCGGCGATCTCCAGATCCTCACGCGCGACAACATGATCAGCCGGGAGTATGCTGAGCGCAAGCTGATTGCAAAGAAGTTTGCCAATGCTCATAGGCGCAAGCATAAGCGCCGGAAGGAGAAGGAGCGAGAGGTACTACCTCCATCTCAGCCGGCGATTGCTACCGCCAATGAGGAAGAAGATGGCAACAAGGGCATTTTGGCATCAACTTTTGGCCCCTCTCCTCCGCCTGTGCGCCACTTCCTGGACATGCTCGATGACGGCGAGCCTCTAAGCGCCATCGAAGACAACGACTCCCAGCAGCCCGTGTTCTACAAGGAGGTACCCCTGGCCAGCTCATCACGCAATCGACTCTAATCCTGTGTTGCTCACCATGTACATATCTCATTCCTCATCATTGCAATGCAAGTTTTGACTCAACACAACCCGGGAATGCTGTGCTCGCCATCACACAAAAAGTACTGCCACCATATTCAAATTTCTCTCAAAGCGCGTCGGATCTACACGTGCGTCGGAAATACAGTAATTACGTTAAGAGTGTCTCGTCACAGTCCTTGGCTTGGTTCCACCATCCTAGTTCTTGTCTTGTCATGACGGCTGTTTACACGGTAGTGTTGGCCGAAGCTAGCGCGGAGGAGAACGTGCAGCACAACCACGGCTTGTTCGAGGGCAAGCTCCCCGCGCCCGATCTGTTCGGCTTGTACGGCCGGGTGCCGCTGAGCACAGTGGGCGACGAGGTGGCCCAAGGCACCAAGATCTGGCCCGACCTGGCCAACGCCACGGGCAGAGGCGCGCATGTCGACTTTGCCTGGAAGCGGCACGGGATCCCGAGCTACCTGACGACCAGGATGAATCTCAACAGGGAGAAGCTCGCGCTCCACCACTTCCGCATCGTCACCATGGACCAAGCCACAAGCAACGGCTGGGACCCGATCCGTGTCTCGGATCTGCCCCTCGAGCAGATCGTGACGTGCATCTGCGGCAGAAACTGCAGCCCAGACGTCGAAGAGGAGAGCAAAGTGCAACCGTAGACAGTAGCACTCCTTGGCCCGCTTCGTTTGCCGTCACTTGAAGCGTCAGTCGATGCGACAACTTGCTTTCCACCTCGTCCTTCCACATCACGCTTCAACCATAAACACAAACATGACCAACCGACGAGACAAGCGCACGCACGACTCGAGGAATGTGGGTGGTGTGATAGGAGTGAAATTCGCGGACTATTGGTCTCTGGTGCATATCTTTGTGCTACATGAGCAGATATTCTCCGTGCGGGAGCCGACACATCAGAGGCAAGACAACGCTAGAAAGTGGGGAGCCGCATGGCTCCACTTCCGAGGCTTTTTTGGGGGATGGTTGCCCTCTTCCAGAACGAAACGCCGAAAGGAGAGGCATCGGTGTCGGGAGGTTGGTGAGTCTGCGCGGATGATGCGTTTACTCCCAGGTGCTGGTGGGCTGCTCGGCAGCGCCATCAGCGGCCCAGTCCTGGGCGCCCTCGGCGGACCAGTCGACGTTGCCGGTCTCGGTGGCGAGGTTGGCGGCGACGGCGAGGGGCACGTCAGCCTGGACCTCGGCGGACTCGGCGGCGGCGGGCTCGGCGGTCTCCTTGGCGGCCTGGGCGGCGGCGGCGGCCTCCTGAGCCTCACGCTCAACCTCCTCGGGGTCGCGGTAGAAGAACATGTCGGGCATGACCGAGAGGTCACCGCCCTTCAGGCGAAGGACGGTGCGGCAGAGGAGCCACCAGAGGAGACCGACCGAGTGGCGGCCGCGGACGTTACCGGGGATGGCGACGTCGACGAACTTGAGGGGCGAGTCCGAGTCAACAAACGAGATGCAGGGGATGTTGACGTACGAGGCCTCGCGGATGGCCTGGTGGTCGACACGGGGGTCGGTGACGACGATCACACGGGGCTCCTTGAACGAACGGGTGATGTAGTTGGTGAAGGAACCGGGGGTGAAGCGGCCAGCGATGGCCGAGGCGCCGGTCTGGGCGGCGAACTTGAGCACGGCACGGTGACCGTACTGGCGGCCCGAGATGACGCAGATGTCGGCGGGGTTCTCGATGGCGGCGAGGATACGGGCAGCGA
Source organism: Moesziomyces globuligerus (assembly GCA_030849465.1). Taxonomy (NCBI): domain Eukaryota; kingdom Fungi; phylum Basidiomycota; class Ustilaginomycetes; order Ustilaginales; family Ustilaginaceae; genus Moesziomyces; species Moesziomyces globuligerus. The sequence continues at coordinate 168,158 of JARVLF010000005.1, forward strand.
AGACGATCTTCTCCCAGGTCTTGCCGATGTTGAGAAGGTGGATACCGTCGGCGCGACGCTTGTAGATGTAGGGGGCCATCTGCTTGTCGGCGTTCTTGGTGCCGATGTGCGTCTGGGCGGCGAGGAGGAGCGAGATGTCCTCCTCGGTGGGGTTGAGAGCAGCAGGGACCTTGGACATTTTGAACGAAACGGAAAGGTGGGGAAACGGAACCTCGAAACTTTTGCGTGTAAGGGGAAAGGAAGGAAGGGATGGAGGCGTAGCGCTCGCGGATAGCGACCACACGCTTTCCCACAGCCAGCGTCTGGTCTGGCTTGCCCCTCTCTCTCTCTTTCCTCGTTGACTGGTGAGCAGTGCAAAATTCGCAGCGTCCCGTCGCTGGATTGGAATTTCCAGCCAGCGCTCGGGGGTTAAGCCTCTGCCAATTCCCACCTCGCGCAGTCGAGCTCGGGCGAACTTGCCGCAGTCGATCGGGTCTTTATCTGCATCGTTCAATTTTTCAAGCTTCATCGGGAGATCTGACATGGACGCGCTGCGCCTCCACTCGAAGCGCAGCTGTCAACGGCAGTGTTGCTCTGCGCGAGCAAGCTGCATGAACCCGTCGCGCAAGTGCATGCATTCCCGCAACGTGTGTAGACATGAACACCACTTGCATCCCCCACGCACACGATCTCCATCGTAGCATGCTCAGCATCAGCAAAGACAGCACTCGCTGCCACGGACATCCGATCGGCGCCTGCGGAAGCTGCGGCGCAAGCTGATCGGCGTCATGGTTCTTCCGCGCCAATCGTCGCAAGACTCTTCCAAGGGCTTCAGCCTGAAGGATGCTTTCAAGCGTCTCGGCATCCGCGCCCGCTCCGCCTCGCCGGCCACGAAAGGACACGGAAAGCCTCTGCCCGTCTTGCCGCCGAGATCACCATCCCAGCAGCGCCTTGAAGCCCACCAACCAACAGCAGTGTCGCTGCCACCTTACTTGGCTCATCTGGCTGCGTCTTCCTCGACATCGGCTTCGCCAAATTTGCCTTTCCCACAGCCACGTATCAACGGCTCAGCTGCATCGCACGCGGAAGATGAGCTCTATATCGACTCAAGTCGTTTTCCGCCGCGTCCGCCAGTTCTAGCCCTGACGTATTCAACGCCGCAGCCTCCATCTGCTCCGCCCCCACACCCGACGAGCCTGATCCCAGCGGCGCTTCAGCTACAGACGGATTCCAAGCAGCCCTATCCATGGGAGCTTGTTCCGCAGCTCAAATCAAAGCCAGTCATCGACAGCGAGAGATCCGACAGCACCGCGCGACCTGACCCTCTCGACAAGGAGAACGTTGCACCCGTTGGCATCAGCTCCCTGGACAATGCCAGCCACAAAGTCGCAGCGTCGCCCATCAATCTCGTCACACCTCCTAGGACTCAAAAGGCTACCAGGCATACCAGTGCGTCTGCATCTCATACGCTCGGAACGCGAACGCCCAATGGCTCCCAGAAGGATCCCAGCTGTCCGCCTGCCAAAGGCCAATGTTGGGGCATCAAGCAAGACGGGACCCGTTGCACCCGCAAGGTCCGTGCGCCGACCAAGGTCACAAAGCTCGGGGTCAGGACTCCCAGCCGAGCTACGAGGGAACGCGAGCGATTCGAGCGAGGCGCATCCGCTCCGCCTGTGCTGCGGAAAGGCGCATCTGCAGCCGAACCGCTCGTCGTCGGCGACTCGGGCAGCGAGGACGAGCTCTCGACTACTTATCGCCGAGCACTGCGCATGCAATCGCCGGCATCCAAGGACGCTGCGGACGACTCCGAAGAGGTTTACTGCTTTCAGCACGTGGCCGAAGTCAACAAGACCAACGGATTCTATTCCGTCTCTGCGCCGTCTTCAAAGCCGACGGGAGGAGCTAGCACAGCGGGCGACTTTGTCCAGTTCAGCGACTGGTTCGACACAGTGGAGCTTAGCGACCATGCGCAGGCGCTGCTGCGCAAATGCATGAGTCGGCCGCTCACCGACGTCGACCGTGCCGAGCTGGGCTACCTCTACATTCACGAGCTGCGCGACCGCTCCAACTCGACGCATCTCTGCCTCAAAGTGGGACGCTCCGCCCACATCTTCCGCCGCCTGAATGAGTGGCGAACGCGCTGCTATTCCAAGGACTATGTGCCGCGCGCCTACTATCCGTCGAAAGACCAGCATGCCTTGTTGTCCGGCGTGGACACCGTCCAAGAGCCCGGCGTACCTCTCAGCCACCGGTGGGAGACGCTCGTCCACCTCGAACTCGCCAGTGTCGGTCTCAGGGTGCACGAGATCTGCCCCGATTGCGGTACACGCCACCGGGAGATTTTCATGATACCCCGCTCCCTCTGCTTACACAGCAGCGAGGAGCAACACGACGGCTTTGACGTCGTTCGTCGCATCGTCGTGAAGTGGATGCGCTTCGTCCAGACGATAGCATGACAGCCTCCTACACTTCGAGCTACGAGATAAGATACCACACGGGCAAAGAGCCACATGCAACGTCGGCTCATGCAGCCTCGTATAATAATCAAGCAAATGCTAGAGTCCTTCGGCAGCCACTGTCACATAGCAGCAGTAGCGGTGAATTCAGATGTCGTCAAGGTGCTCTCGAGCTGTCGAGGAAAGCCAACAACGTTTCGCAACCCCATGAGCTGTTAGGGCAGGCCGTGTGACATCTTTAATTTTTAAATTTCAGCCAAGCCTCGATTTGTGCGTGGCGCCTGGCGCGGTTTTTTTTACAGTTTTGCATCCAGTGCACGTGACCTTAATCTGCCTTCGAGGGTCATTGGCGATCTGGCGCCAGTCAAGAAGATTGGAGCTGCGAGCCAGCCAATTCGGGCAGGAGCCAGGCAGCACACAGTTGCGCCAGAGGGCGTTGCGCACCAATCCTCTGTGCGGCAGGCGAGCGAGCGCAAGTAGGCTCGACGTGTGAGACTGGTAGCGTAGCGTCGAGGTGCCAGCCTGAGCGTGCAGAGCAGGCCTGGCCTAGACCTGGCTCTCTCTTCGCTGTACCGTCGTCAAGAACCTCCATCAACCACCATCCCCCTTTCATCAACCTTTACATATCAAGGTTAGTAGCTACTCCAACACGCATGCACCAGCATCGAATCACAGCCATCGTGGAGCACAGCAGAGCAGGCCAGCAGAATTCGAATTAGCATGCACAGGCATTTGCAGGGACGATACCGAAGGCAGAAATGGATAGGATCAGCACAGCAAAGGCAACGACAGCATAGTGCTTGGGCATCGGCACTTTCGACATCGATTCAACAGTGGCAGCTTGACGCTGACCGGGCCGTCATGGAGGGTCCGGGATCCAGATGGGCACATTCCCAGCGAGTCTCGAGACATCAACCACCGGCATGGCACACCCAGCATGACCCGAGCGTTCCAAGCGCAATTCAGCAGCACCGGGACAATCACGCAGATACCAGCTCCGCACGTTCACGTCGACACGCTTGCCGTGATAGTTCGTATGCAGAGAATGGCACCCCACCGACATCAGCAAACATCGACTTGTATGGCCATCTTTCGCCCGCATGCTGCTCACGGGCTTGCAGGCATCGTGCAACCAAGCCTAGTTCCTGAGCGATGGCTTCGAACATGCCGGTCACGGAAGTTCAGCGTCATTCGTGCCCGCATCGATCTGCGTCTCATCGACTATAGCGCCTTGATTTATCGCCTACCAAGGGACCAGCGTACTCTGAGCGCCACTTCGAGCGCTCATCCGGGCTCATCGGCCGAACGCTGCATCGTTCCTTCTTCTAGGATTTTTATTGCTCAGGCCGACTGTTCGGCCAACTGCTTCGCCTGTCTCGCCGCGCCTCCTGCTGCGACTCCACGATTGGTATCCCACAAATCGAGGCCATCATTCACTGACACTTTGCACCCTCCGCTACTGCATTGTCATCTCGCAGAACACAATGGCTGACGCTGCTCCCCGTGGACGTGGCGGTTTCGGACGAGACCGCGGTGGACGAGGCCGCCGTGGCCCCCGTCGTGGCGGTCGCCGCGACGGCGAGAAGGAGGAGTGGGTCCCCGTCACCTCGGTCGGCCGACTCGTCAAGGACGGCAAGATCAAGTCGATCGAGGAGATCTACCTCTTCTCCCTCCCCATCAAGGAGTACCAGATCATCGACCTCCTCCTCCCCAAGCTCAAGGACGAGGTCATGAAGATCATGCCCGTCCAGAAGCAGACCCGTGCCGGTCAGCGCACCCGCTTTAAGGCTTTCGTTGCCGTCGGTGACTCCGACGGCCACCTTGGTCTTGGTGTCAAGTGCGCCAAGGAGGTCGCCACTGCCATCCGTGGTGCCATCATTGTCGCCAAGCTCTCCACCATCCCCGTTCGCCGTGGCTACTGGGGCAACGCCCTTGGTGAGCCCCACACCGTGCCCATGAAGGTTTCGGGTAAGACCGCCTCGGTCATGTGCCGTCTCGTGCCCGCTCCCCGTGGTACCGGTATCGTTGCCGCCCCTGCCTCGAAGCGCATGCTCGAGCTCGCCGGTATCGAGGACTGCTACACCCAGTCGGCTGGTCAGACCGCCACCATGGGCAACTTCCTCAAGGCCACCTTCGAGGCCGTCTCCAAGACCTACGCCTTCCTTACCCCCAACCTGTGGCGCGACATTGCTCCCCCCGCCACCCCCTACGTCGAGTTCGCCTCGCACCTCGCCCGCACCCAGAAGAAGTCGATCTACTAAATGTAGCCCGACCCGGTGCGCTCGTGAGGTGCTGCAGCGGCTGGCCGTCGCCATCTAGCGCGCGCGGCTGGTTCCTGTAGCCGTCTCGATGCACCTCCAGATCGTGCACCCTCCCCTTTTTCTGGTCTGCGATCTGGTCCCCCCCTCTCGCCCTCTCTATTCCCAGCTTCCCCTTTCCCCCCTTCTTCTGTTTCTGCGCTACCCTATCTTCGCTCGTCGCAGCGACTTGTATTCTGCATACAACCACACCCACCCCAAAAATCAGAAGCATGCTCCTATGCATCTTGTCCCATCCATTTCCACGGCTGACGGCCGACGTCTGGCGAGACAACATCTCGACCCTGACCCGCGAGATTGCTGCGAGCGAGAAGCGGGGAGGGCTCGGGTCGGACCGCGTGCTTTCACACGGGCTTGTTAGGTCGTCTGAGCTGCACAGACTAGGGTGGGTCAAACTTGAAGGTTCGTGCGCGGCAAGAGTTGAAATGCTGATCGGAATTGGTTCAAGGCGACTGAATTTGGCTGGTACCAATTTCGACTTGACGGGTGGAACAGGGGATACGGTGGATCGGTGACCGAATCGGGGGACTGTCGAAAAGGCGAGACTCGGAACCGTTGGCAGGCTGGAAGTGTGCGGGCGACGGAACATCGCCTCTCTTCGCAAGCGCTGGCGGCCAACATGGCGTCTGGCAAAGCTAGCTGGTCACCATCATCCGTCACCACCAACCCCTCACCGTTTGATCTTCTCGTCGCATATTCGTCATGTTCGCTCGTGCTGTTGCTCGACAGGTCGGTCCCTCGACTCGCGCCTTCCGTCTCGGCGGTGTGCGTGCCAACTCGTCGCTCCCCATCCCGCCCAAGATCGCCACCCCCAAGTCGGCTCAGGGCCCCGGCGGCGCTTCGGAGCGCATGGAGAGCGTCGTCGGCTTCTACAAGGCCCTCCCCAAGGGTGACGCTCCTCAGAAGCGTGGCGGCGGAATCAAGGCCCGCTACTTTGACGGAAAGAACGCCTCCGGAAAGCCCATCGTCGCTACCCTCTTCACCCTCTTCCTCATCGGTTACTCGATCGACTACGCTAACCACCTCCGTAAGTTCCTCCGATACAGCACAATCACACACTCAGTCGGGGCAGCAGTCGGCAGTGCGGAGAGTGGCACACACTTGAATCGTCTGAACAGCCAACTCTCGGAGTGCTGCTGTCTTGCTCTGTTCGTAGTCTCGCTTGGTCGCATCGTTACTTACTCGCTGAAATCGCCTCGGCTTGCTATTTACGCAAACAGGTTTCCACAAGAACAACCACCACTAAGCGCACTCCCTGCGCAGGTGCAATCACGAGCACATCGCTCCTTTCCCACCGAGTGACGCAATAGAACCCAGTTGCTCCGCGACCCTCTTCCACCGCCGCAGTTATCGCCATGGCGCTGTGGCTGCACATCTGCTCGACCCCTGAACCACATCCTAGGCGCCACTGCAGACGGGCCCGTATTCTCACGCACGGGAATCGCCGTGTAGCTGCATGCCCCGCATGCAGACGCTCGAAAGCGAACGAGCGGGGGAGCATTGATCATACGAAGGATGGGGCAAGCTGAAGGAGTTGCGCGATGCATGGACTTCGGTGTAGGCCATGCTTGGCTTGAGACTGGGCATTTCTCATCGCCGAGCTAGATGCTTCGAGGCGGGTCTACTTGGATCGGCGGACGAAGGAGTCGAGTGGGCCCTTGGTGCGCTTCGGTGGAGGCGACTGCGCTGGGCTACGGCTGGATGAGTATGTCTGTGGACCATTGAGGCATTCATCGATGTGGGCGTTGAGCTGATCGTTGGACCCACTGATGCGAGTGCCACATATTGGACAGTCGACACCGTTGCCCTCCTCTTCCGGTCTGCTGCTTGACGAGGCCGTGTGAGCGTCCGCCAACGAGGCTGGCGAGGCGTTGCGCGGGGTTTCAGACGCCGAGCCTGCTTCTTGCGGGGCGGCAGTGGGTTCATCCTGGCTAAGGTCTTGGACGTCGCTGAACGGATCAGCAACGCGCTCGAGCGAGCGCTTGATGGCAAGGGCGAGCTGGCGCTCCTCTTCCTCCTGCCACTCTTTCGCGGTCCTCCGACCCTGCGTCACTCCGGTGTCGCTGGTATCTGAAGCCCCGTGCGTCGCATCGTCGTTAGACGGACGTGCTTGGAAGAGCTTACGTAGCCTCTCTTCGCCGGCGGCCGCTGAACGCAGATCTACCAGATGCGTAACCCTCACGCCGATCAAGCGCAAAGACAGCGCGCCCTCGCGCTCGATCTCCTGCGTGAGCAGACTGCTGGTGATCTCGTAGAGCTCCTCTGCCCTATGTACAGGTCTAGGAGAGGTGCGGGCGCGGGAGAAGCGCTGAAAGTTGTCGCGCTTGGCGACGAGCGTGATGGTCTTGGCCTTGAAGTCGAGCCGCTCGAGGTCCTGCTGCACGCGCTGTGCGGATTCCTTGAGCAAGTCGAGCAGAGCTTGGGTGTCCGAGGTGGGGCTGAAGGTGTGTTCGCGGCCGACGCTCTTGCGCTCTTCGCGCTTGCTCGGCTCGACGACGGTATTGCCGATCCCCAGATGCGCCTTGATGAGCCAGTCGATCCTGCCGCCGAGCGCGAGCCAGAGCTCGACGCGCTTGGCCCAGATCTCGCCGCACGTGGTCACACCGAGGCTCTCGAGTATGCGCTCGTTGACACGGCCGATGCCCGGGATCTTGCGGCAGGGCAGATCGCGCATAAAGTCGACGATGGTCTTGCGCTCCGGATGCACGCGGAACTGGCCATCCGGCTTGTTGCGATCGCTCGAGATCTTGGCTAGCATGGTGTTGGGCGCGATGCCGACGCTGACGGTGAGCTGCGTCTCGTCTCGAACTTGATCGCGAAGTTGCTGCACCACCTGATCTACGGAGCCACCATGTTGTTCGAGGTAGTCGGTGATGTCGAGGTAGGCCTCGTCGAGCGAAGCCTTTGCGAGGTTTTCGTCGTAGCGCTCAAAGACGGCCATGACCTTGTGGCTGGCGGCGACGTAGCTCTGCATGTCGTTCTTGACGACGATGAGGTGGGGGCAGAGCGCCTTTGCGACGAAGACGGCCATGCCGCTGCGTACGCCGTAGCCTCTGCGTGCTTCGTAGGAGGCGGTGACGAGGACGCCGGAGCCGACACCGAAGCACTTGCCCTTGAGCGAAGGATCCCTGGCGAGCTCTACAGCGGCGTAGAACATGTCGATGTCGGTATGCAGGATGGTGCGGGAGAGGTCGCGGGTGTTTTCGAGACGCATGGCCGTGTCCTGGATCTTGCGCTCGATGGAGAGCCATTCGGGACTGCCGGGGGCCACTTGTTGGAGCTTCTGGTCGCGCCGCGCCAGGAGAGCGTTGATGCGCTGGGTGGTTTGGGCGTCCTTCTTGCGCTCATTTTCGAAGAACTTGCTGCCCTTGGAGACCTCGTAGATGATCTTGTTGATCTTGTCCTGGTCCTTTGCTAAGCCCGCCTTGGCCGACGAGGGGCCGGCCATGCGTTTGCGCAAGCTCGCGAGCGCGACCTCGTCTGCATCGTCGGCGCGAGAGGATACGGAGGGGGCGTTTGCGTGACCAGGAGGCGGTGAAGTCCTCTGCCTTTTGCGTGGGGAGGTGGAGGGCGAAGCGGCGGTAGGATCGTTTCTAGGATCGTCAAAGGCGTCGCTGTTGGCGTCTCTATCGCGGAAGAAGTTCATTATGGAGGGCCCTCGGAGTAGGGAGGCTAGAAAGCAGCGTTCCTGGAGCAGTACGCTCCGTTCATGTATGCATGACGTTTAGCGGTGGACTGCGGGCTGAACCCGATGGCAACGGGGATGCTTTGTTCGAGAAGATGGACCAAGTTGCCGGGCAAAGATGATGTCTGGACCCTGAATCGCCGAACCGGGTAGGAGCTGCTGCGCTGCGTTTCGAGCTGTGTGCAGTGACGACTCGACACTCATGCACGGTGGAGCTGCCAAAGTGGAGACGCGCGGTGGACGCGGGGCGGGGCGTTGGAGCAGAGACACTGCAATTCACGCAGGGGCTGCGACAGGCCGGCTAAGTCGAGGCGATGCAGCTGATTGCTGATTGTGCTCAGGGCAAGCCAGCTGCTGAGTGGCCAGCTGAGACCGACACGAACACGCTGCAAATCGGCCTGGCTCCGCTGCCTTGACTCGGCTTGCCTTGCACAGAACCAGAGTCCACAGCCGACGCAAAGGCGCAGCCTCCAAAAAGGGTCCAACCAACCCCCAACCCCTCACTCAGCTCAGCCAGCATTCATACATCCCTCCCTCCCAGCAGCATCACCGTCACCACCACGGCCACGGCCACGACCTCTTCTGGCTCGCTTCATCTCTGAAACAGCGCCGCTGCGCCTTTCCACCATACTTCATCTCGGCCTCGACCGCCCACACCCCTCCCAATGTCCCCAACGCACGCCTGATCCTCGTCCCTGCCACCTGGCTTCATCTTCGGCGCCCATCCACCCGTCTCCGCAACGCTCGCACGGCCGCTGCTTGCCGCTCATCCGTGCAGCATGTCCGGCGCCGCCCCTCAACCTGCTTCGGCCAGCCAAGCCAACTATGGTCTCCCGCTCCGCACCATCCCCATCCCCGACTCGCCCTCCGCTTCGGCCTCTTCCTCCGCCGCACCCCAAGCCCAGGCACAACCGCATCCGGCCAAGAGGGGCATCCGTGTACGCGTCAACTCCCTCGGCGCTGCTGTAATGCTCAAACACAATGCCCTCGCATCTACCACCGACCAACCCGGGCCTTCGACAAAGCCCTCCGGTCCATCCAGCACCAAGACCCGTCTTCGATCAGCCACGTGGAGGAGTCCCGACCCAATTGCGCCGTCACCACCTTCGTCCTCTCCCGCGCCTTCGTCATCGCGTGTCGATGCCAGCTCCGAATCGGTCAGCGCATCACCAGCCACAACCTCCCAGTCCGTCGCCGCGGCGGCGTCAATAAATCCTAGCAGCGGTTTCAATCGTCGCAAGCTCTTCGGCCGCAGCAACAGCATTCGCAGTCTGCTAGGCGGAGGCGGTGGTGCAAACAGCTCATCCAGCACCGCATCCAGCTCCATCTCCAACCCCGCAACATCCTCGCCTTCCAGCGACCTAGGCCCACGCCCCTCGTCGGCATCCCCTGGCGCAAACCCACACCCTCTCGGTCTCCTGCGCCGTATGGGCAGCAAGAGCTTCCTCAACCTCAACCAATCCAAGCAAGCTGCTCCCTTCTCCGATGACTCCTCTTCCCTCGTCTCCGTCAACTCCGAGCCCTCCAAACGCTTCTCCGACTCTCTCAAGGGCTTGGGTCGCAGACGCGGCCAGTCCGTCTCCAAGGAGCGCACATACAATCGCTCCAGCTCGTCCCAGTCCAGCTCCGACTTCCATCCGGGCCGCATGGCGCAGAGCGAGCTGCTCCCCAACCGCGATGGCTCCAGAAGGAGCATCGAGAGTGTCCACTCGGGCCTGTCCATAACTTCGCCCGACTCGCACCAACGCTTGTCCGAAGGCGACTCTGTCGAGGCTAGAACCAAACACGACAGAAGCGACCTTCAGTCCAGCGTGCCTCGTCGCCTCACAGGCTGGCTCTACAACATGGTTGGCAGCGACAACACCGCCTCGCCCGTCGAGACTGCCGCTCCCCTCTCGCCTGTCCGCGAAGCAGACGCACTCGAACTGTTCGCCGCGACCTCAGCTTCCCCAACACGCGATGCCAGCCATTCTTCGTGCCTCCGACCAGCCAAAGTCGCCAGCTCTGATTCCCAAGACCTTGCCGGTCTCAGCTCAGATAGCACTCCGAGTCGCTCTAAAGCTGGCGCCCTCTTGCAATCGTGGGCCAGCGTCGGCTCCGGCAAAGCTGCCAGGTTCTCACAACCCTCGGCGGCCGACGACCTCCAATCCACTCCACTCTCCAACAGTCACGCCACCATCGCTCTGGCATCTTCGGATGCGAATCCTGCTGATAACATCAGCGCAGCTGCTGGTGGTACTGGCGCGGGCGATGCAAGTGGCAGCGCCAGCGCCAGCGGCTCGGGTTCTTGCGCTGGTAATGCTCAGGCTGGGAGCAGCGCTACCAACAATTCAACCTGGGTGCCAGGCGGCGTCGGCTTAGATCGAGCTTTCAAGTTCTTCCTCGACACTGATCCGAGTGCCAAGGACGATGAGGGCATTTGGCTGCTTGGCGTCTGGCACGGTCCTCGACAGTCGCAGAAAGCAGTACAAGTCGGCGGAGAGGATGCGAGATCCGCAACACGTGCTCTCGCAACAGCAACACCCACAGCAGGTTCCGACGCAGCTGACGAAGACCCGCCGAGTGCAAGACGAGCGGCTTCTCCCCCTTCCAGTACACCTGCCTCTTCTCCGCGTCGTCGGCCTGTCGAGCTCAGCTACGCCTCCTTCGCGCCCGCCTCGTCGGCTCAGCACCCTGACTCGGCAGGCACAAAGGAGAGCAGCCATGTCGGCAGTTCCATCTCCACGGGTGCCACCGCATCCACCGCTGACAGTCTCCGAACCAGATCTTCGGCCACAAGCTTTAACGTCGCCTCGTCCGGCTCCGCCTCTGCTGCTTCCGAAGCGCAGTCTGCATTCCAGCCAGATTTTGCCTCCAGGATCTGGTGCACCTACCGCAATCACTTTGCTCCCATCGCACGTGATGGCACCATCTCGGACCAAGCCGCCGCAGCGGCCGAGGCTCTCGCAGCCGCTCAGAGCCAGGCGTCCGAACAATCGGCGACGCCCGCTCAAACCGGTGTGCCCTCCTCGCCGGAAGCACCTCGGCCGAATAGCCCTCCTGCCACCAACAACCGCGGATGGCTTGGTCGCAAGACAGCCGAGAGCAACGTTGCCCAAGAAGCATCGGCACAAGCCACCTCTCCCCTCGGACTCGGCGCTGCTCTGGGCGCCGGCTATGCGAACGCGTCGGCCTCGCTTGGCGAAAAGATGGGCATCACCAATCTCTGGAGCAGAGCCACCGCAGCAGCTCAGGCTGCTGGCTTCAGCCGTGCTGGCCTCACCACCGACTCCGGCTGGGGTTGCATGCTCCGCACTGGCCAGAGCCTGTTGGCCAACGCACTGATCAACGTGCATCTTGACAGATCTTGGCAGAGGGAGGCGCCACCCAAGCGACAGATTGAATTTTTCGAGGAACTCGCCAACTTGTGTCTCGATGCCGCTGCAGAGAATCAGTGGCTCTCGACATGGCGGGAGAGGCGCTCACGACATGCCACCTACATCAAAATCCTCAGCTGGTTCCTCGATGATCCCAGCCCTGCCTGTCCCTTCGGAGTGCATCGCATGGCACGTGAGGGCAAACGTCTCGGCAAAGAGGTCGGCGAGTGGTTTGGTCCCTCTACCGCAGCAGGCGCCATCAAGCAGCTTGTGTCTGACTTCCCCGAAGCGGGCATTGCCGTCGAGCTTGCGCACGACGGTGTGTTCTACCTCGACGAGGTGCGAGCTGCGGCGAGCGCATCGTCGCAGTCGGGCAAGACGCGAGGCTCTGGCACGCTCACGGCTAGTCGCAGAACAGAGGCGGCCACTTGGCGCCGGCCCGTGCTGATTCTGATCGGCATCCGGCTCGGCCTCGATAGCGTCAACCCGATCTACTACGAATCCGTCAAAGCCACCTTCTCCTTCCCGCAGAGCGTCGGCATTGCGGGTGGCCGGCCGTCGTCGTCCTACTACTTCATGGGCCACCAGGGCAATTCGCTCTTCTATCTCGATCCGCACAACGTGCGTCCTGCCGTACCTCTCAGATACCCGCCCAGCACCTTCCCCGCTGCGGCTCCACGCAGGCTCGACGTCTCGCACCGATACGCCTTGGACGATCGCGATGACGAGGACGAATGGTGGTCCCACGCGTACACCGAAGCGCAGACGTCGACCTTCCACTGCGAAAAGGTTCGCAGGATGCCCATCAAGTCGCTGGACCCGAGCATGCTCTTGGGCTTCCTCGTCAAGGATGAGGAGGCGCTCGTCGATCTGTGCGCGCGCATCAAAGCGCTGCCCAAAACGATCTTCTCGTTTGCCGAGTCCGCGCCCAAGTGGGTCGACGACGACGACTTTGACCCGAGCATGGAGAGTTTCTCCGAACCTTCTGCGGATGAGGGCGGCTCGGACGAAGATATTGATAAGGGCGCGGAGGGAGAGGGTGCTCACGGGCTGCGCGTGTCGAGCCAGGGATCCAATCCGGTGGCAGGTGGCGCCCGAGCAGGTCTTGCCTTCCCAACCAAGCGTGATGCCAGCTCGGGCGCAGCTTTGTACAGGGAGAGCCAGCAGAGGACCGCTGCATGGCTCGGGCACGGACGACCAGACACTTCGGCAGCCAAATCCAATGGTGCTGACGGCGCTGGAGCGGGCGGAATCGCTTTTCCCTCGTTGGACCTCCTGACGCCTCACAATGATGGCTTGGCTGTGCAGCGGCCAATTCGCCCTGACGTCCGACAGGTCTCGACGTCGTCGGCTACGACCACACGAGCGGCGGTCCGCAAGGTCGGCACGGGGGCTAGCACGGATGCAATCGAAGGGCGCGACCTTACCGCGTCTCCCGCTCCCGGCGCCTCTCTTTCGTCACAGACGGGCAGGGCCTCGCCCTCGAGAAGCCCGGCGCGACTCGGAGCAGACGAGAGCTTCTCTACCGTGCACCTGTCCGACTCGGAAGTCGGCTCGGCGTGGGAAGAGGTGTCTGACGGAGGCACGATCGCGCCCTCGGCCTCAGCGACGTCGGGATTGCATCGTACTGGGTCACCGGCGTTACTTGGCGCTAGGCCTGGCACAGCCGAGCCCGCGCAGGCGCCCTTGATGGTGGCGCCGATGCGAGATGGATTGGCCCAAGATGGCGACCTGATGTCACCGGTTTCGGTGGTCAGTGAGAGCGAGCTTGTAGGGATCAGCCTCGATACGCCTGTGGACGAGGCGCCGGAAAAGGCATACTTTGGCGATGCAGGTATGCGAATGGAGGCAGGGGAGAAAGCGGATTCTCGAGGTGCGCTGCCTGCCAGTCCGGTTGCTGGACCAGCGAGCCATGCGGGACTCACGTCGGCACATACGCCGCTATCCCTACCGCGACGGAGAGTGCAGTCCAGACCGTCGCCGGTAGATGTCGTGCCGAGTGACGGGGTGGGCGTTCCACCCGTTCCAGCGCTTCCAGCGGACGTCAAAGACCAAAGGGCGCAAGGTGTGCGGGCGGGGAAGCTCAGACGGCCAGATAGGGACGATAGCGAGGATGACTTTTGAAGCAAAGGCACACGATGGAGATGGTGCCAGAGGCGAGCAAAGGCGAGGCACAGCAGGCTGTGCTTCGCACATGATACCCAATGCAGAAGTGATCCAGATACAGCGAGCGAGTGTGCGAATGTGGACTGCGGTGAGACAGAATTGTCGGGAGAGCGGAGAGCAGAGTGGAAAGTGTGAGGGGTGCATGGGAGAGAGGAACAGCTCCGAGTGGGGGAAGGGAGCAAAACGCAGACTCGAGGGTGAGAGACTAGGAGCAGAGGTAGATCTTTGCCTTGTTTGCTCGGCAGACTGTTGACTGTCGCAACGCGCAATCGTGATCCCACCTCCCTCGGCTCGATGACCAGTCGACTCCGGACCATGCACCTATCTTACCCCCCCCCCCCCCCCCAGCGCACCGTCGCTGTTGTGATGAATATCGACATGCCGTGTACCTCACACACCAAACACAAACCCCTTCACCATTTCCCAATCAGACCCAGCCAAACATCAATCCTCCAGGACCCCCTACCCCACCGCCACTCACAGCACACCACACCAAGATCATCCGCCGCAACCCCTCCCCACCTTGTACCCGCCTACGCCTCCACACGCACGCGCACGCTCGAGACAGAGGGACAAAAGCTGTTCGCACATTTGATCATCGAGGCCAAAGACAAGAACAAAAACAGCGGGTCGGAACAAGAAGGGGCAATTGGGAAAAGGCAGGCAAGCTCGAAGGAAAAAAGGGAGGAGAGGAAGCTGGTCTTGTACATCAAACCATCCTCGACGGCACGACGAGGTCAACATTGATTCATCAACCAACGACGAGGGTCAAACCCCCACAAACACCGGGGACTGAGCAAGCGCGGCGTTGTTTACTGCTGCTTGCACTCTTGAGGATCTTGCGAGCCGGCCATCTGGGAGCCTGCCGATGCACCGAGCTGCGATCGTCGCGGCTGGTCGTCGTCCTCGTCCTCGTCCTCGTCCTCGTCGTCCTCGTCGTCAAAGTCGGCGTCGTCGAGGTCGTCCAGGTCCTCGTACTGCAGCGCCTTGCCCGTGAAGAAGTCGACGGCGTGCGGGATGATGCGGTCCTTGAGGTCCTCGCCGATCTGGTAGTCGAGCTCGAGGCGCTCGTCGAGCTCGTCCAGGTCCGCCTCGTCGTCGTCCACCTCGCCGTTCTTGGGCGGCTTGGGTGGGTTGAAGAAGTTGAAGAACGATTCGACGGGCACGGAGCGCTTGACGGTGCGCGTCTGGTTGGTGTTCTTGTTGCGCTGCTTCTTGGTCTCGATCTTGTGCGTGAGATCCTTGTCCTCCTTCCACTCGATCTTGCAGCCCTCGGCGTGGTCGTAGACCAGGTCGCCCGAGAATCCAACCTCGTCCTGGTAGTAGTAGCTCTTGCTCAGCACCTGGTTGGTGAAGTAGTCGTTCTTGGCGGCGTCGAACTCAAACTCGAGCTTGAAGCCGGCCTGGTCGACGAGGTAGCTCATGCGCACGTCGACGAGCGCACGGAGCGCCTCCTCGTCGCGCTCGGTGATGAGCTCCGAGAGCGCAATGTGGTTCTTGAGGGCGGTGAGCCAGAACTCGGGGATACCGTTGGGGCCGTCGGCGGGCGCCTGGGCGTCGGCGAGCGACTCGGGCTGTTCGTCGTCGTCCTCGTCGGCGTCGACGGCCTCGCCTGCCTTGACCTCGTCGGCGGTGGGCTCCTGCTTGCCCTGGATGATGGCGGCGCGGCGCTCGTAGAGGGGCTTGTAGCGCTGAGCGTACTTCTTCTCAAGCTCGAGGATCTCCTTCTGGAAGTCGGCCTCGATCTTGTGGTGCTCGACCTGGACACCCTTGAGGCCCTCGACGCGTCTGCGGATGTGGTTGGGGAGCGACTCGACGTAGCCGGAGGAGCGGCCGACGAGGCTGGATAGCTTGTCCTGGACCATGGCGGCGAGGGCGGGGTTGCCCTGGAGGGCGGAGGCGACGTCTACAGCGTTCTCGTCCTCCTCGCCGATGGTGCCGACGGTGGGGCGGGAGAGCGCCTCACGGGTGAGAGGAGCATTGCTGAGCGGGGTGTTCTGCGGGGTGGGCGCGATGGCGTCGGAGTTCTTGCTCCTGCCGATCTCCTGAGCGCCGGACATGGCTGGCGAATGTGTGGGTTGGTGAGTGTGGATGAGAGCGAATGACGGATTGGCAAAAGGAAGTCACGGCCAAGAACGGTGTGGCCGGGAGTGCAGAGTGTGCCGCGGAAGAGAGGCGTGGACTCTACGGTGAACAGGTAGGATGCTGGCTTTCGTGCAAAGCGAGCAAACGAGGATGGATGGGTGGAAGACGGAAAGGATGTGGATTGGGATGGGAGTGGCAAAGAGAGGGAAAGAGGCTAGACTTGGGCGCTGTTGCGATGGTGTTGGCGGCGGATGGGCGATCCAACCAAAAGCTCAAAATCCAGTCGACTGTGTCCAAAGCGACGCAGTTCTGAGGGCCTGGAGGCCGAGGCTGCGCGTGGCGAGCGAGCGAGCCAGTCAGCCAGCCAGCCAGCTGGACTGCGCTGGCCAGTTGGAATTGGCCAGCCCAGCTACAGTAGCCCGACTAGGACCTGAGCCGACGCAGCGCACGCGCCCACGCAACCTCGTCGCGGCATGGCCTCAATTCCTTATTGAGCTCAGTTGAGCCGTGTTGAAATCACAATCGCGTCAGAATGGTCGAAACCGGGAGAGGAAGCGAATCGTCAGGCGGGGCTGCAAGGGATCCGTTCGCGGTTGGTAGTTGGGGAGAGGCTGCCGAATTGAATCGCGTACACGTAGCCCACCTGATTCAATCCAACACGAGGGCGAAAGTTGAAAATGGAGAACACGGCCAATCCGCCCAACCCCAGCTTGGCTGGCTGCTAGGACCTCCACTAGAACATCGAGCAAACTGAATCGAGAAAATGGAGACTTTGTATTCAACCAAGGGTCACTCTAAGCCGCATGGGGCAGCCAAGCTGACGCTGCTGATCCGCTGCGAGGAGGGAGACGCTCAGGGCACTCGCCAGGCTTTCTCCACAGCTCAAAGATCACCCGCTGATTTCTCTTGCCTGCATCTGTGCTTGGCCGTCTGAGAGAGCGTGCGTATGCGCTGCGCTGCGCTGTGGTATGAGCACACATGAACTCAGCCGTCCTCAGCCGGGATCGACTGCACCGAACCGTCGGGCGAGTGATGAGAAAGGGCAACCGAGTGAGCGCAGGGTGCGGCGAGGCAAGCGCGCCGCACCGTGCTCAGCTCTCTCGGACCCAAACTTTTTTTCGCTTTCCCATCTGGATTCTCGATTCGATTTTCCACGGCTGCAGCTGGCGACGAGAGACCTTATCTTGGTCGACGAGACAGTGTTGGGAAGCTGTAGCCTCTCCGGCTGGCTCAAACACCCGAGGTTGCGGGCAGTTGGCGTAGCTTGCGCCCGTAGAAGCTTCGTCGGGGGGCTGCGGCTGCGGGTCGCTTGGCTCAGTCCGAGGGAGTGTTTCGACCATGGCAGGATCCGCCGTTCAGGCTCCTGATCCTTCCAGCCAGCTTCTGTTCAGTAAGAGTGAAGCAGTGGGGCAAGGGTCGCAACACAGGGCCGAATCAGCTCTTTGGGCAGGCCGTTGGAAGCAGCCACGCCAGTAGTCCACGAGCTGGTCACCATGAGCTCACAGGATCATGCCCTAGCCACTGTCTGTCTGCTTGCCTTGTCTACGGGCGATACCGGGGATCAACAACATATGTCAGCGATGTGGCATATGCGGCGCGGCCATGCAAAGTGTCTCGACCACCACGAGGAGCTGGCGGTGCGGGCTTGATTGCAACTCCCCCCCAAAAAAAGTGTTGGGCTTGCGGCAACGTGAGCAGGAACAAGGTGGTCCACGCGCAGGGTCCTACTGCAGAGCTGTCCGAATGTGCTGTGAATAAAGGTCGTCGCATGTTATACTCGTCGGAACTTCACACCATTTTCCCTCGCGCGTTTTCGTTTGTTAGGCCCGCGGAGTTGGAGCGTGCGGACTACCGTCGCATACGGATGATATTGGCTCCGGCCCGAGACCGGTCTGGAACTGGAACTGGAAGGAAATGAGAATGGATGCGAATCGCGGCATGGACCGGTCTTGGCATCGGTATCCTCGGAGTAGGGCAAAGTACGTACCGTACAGCACGGCACCCGAGATCCGGTGTGGTCGAGGAGACCCTCAGTTGTCAGCTGCTCAAGCGAGGCGTTTGGACAGGTGTGGCGGTGTAGAGAATGCACGACGAGCCAGAGTCGCTGCACCTCGATGTTCGGTCCGCCGGAGCTCGGTCCTCTGTTGATTTTGAGGGCCACATTTTCGTCCACCTTTTTATTTTTCTTGTTCTTCTCAGCGCTTGCACTGTAGAAACTCAACCGAGCGCTCTCTACGCGGAGAGCTGCTAGAATCGAAAAGAGCCTCCTAGCGGGTCTTGACCTGGAGAAGACGAGGCGGTCAGCGTGGTCTCCTGCAGATATAATCCTGGATATCGCTGTTCACGCCGAAAGTACCGAATTCGGCGCCCGTGCCGACATTGCGGACAGGCTGCACGCCAAGCAGTCGGAAAATCCTCGACCAAAAGAAACTGACAGCACAATGTGAGCCAGCTGACGATGGCGATGGCCCTCAGATGGGCCGTAGTGCAAGACTGCTTCTCAAGCGCAAGCCCGTCAGATGGTGTCTTGTCGCAGCAAGATCGACAATGGCGCCGAATCGCAGCGCTGGTGGGACCCAAGTGGGCGCTACACGGAGGCACGTACAAGAGTGGCATCGGAATTCGGAACAGAGATGGGTGCATCGCCGACAGCGGCGGTTGGATGGGCGTGATAGCAGAGTGCCGATCCGCGTGGGCGGGCGTAAGCAGGGCGAAAGCAAGGCGGAAGCGAGGCGGAAGCGCAAGTGGAAGCACAGCCGGCGCCAAAACCAAAGCTCGATTTCTCACTTATGATTTATTCGGCTGCACTGGATAACCGCGCGTCATTCTCTCTCTCTCTCTCTCGTGGGCTGATGGCCTCATGGGACCCCACTCCACGCCTGTCGCCTGTCGGCCGTCAAGGCCAAAGGCTCGGTTCGAGCCTGGATTTCCATCCGCCCATCCGCCCATCCGCCCATCCGCCCATCCGCGGCACACGGGCCTTTCGCAGCTGCCACCATCCCACCGCGGCACTCTCTGCACGCACGTCGCCATCCACACCACTCGCAAACGACATCCGAACAAACACGCACTACCACCCGCACTCGTCGACACTCGGCTGAGCTACCCATCTGGACCCGTCAAGCTGCAACTCCTGGGTCGGCTGCGCATCCACGTCGATCCGAGCTGCCTTGCATTGGAGCTCAGATAGCCACATGGCCTGGCACAGCCACACCTCCTCCTGAGACCCATCGCAACTTGTGCTCTTTTGTCCTCGGCCTTGCATCAGTGCATTCCCGCTACCCTCCGATAACCTGCGCCGTCTCCCCTCGCCCTCGCCCTCGCCTCGACACGCGCTCATTGTAAGTACAGTACTCGGTCCGCATAGTCGCCGCCGTCCGCCCGCCCGCCCTGCCTCGGCCCATACCTCGCCAGCCACGTTCCGCCCCGATCCATCCACCGCTGCCGCCGCGGCTGCACCCACCACCGCCGTCCGCGGTCCCGGACTAGCTCTTGCACCCCGAGCTCGCTTCGCACACCGACGCATCCGTACATTCCTCCGAGCCTCGCTCATGCATGTCCAGCCTGCATCGACACAGCATCGCCCCACTCCCACGCTAGCTTCTCTCCCTTCCCGCCATCCGTACACTCCTTGTCTGCGCTCGCCCACGTCCAACCTTTACCAACCTCGATCCGCTCTCATCGCCTTTGACGTGCTTATGCGCCGTCAGGCAGACATCCTCGCCTTCTGCCATCCCCTTTTCGTCCATCGATCCCATTCATCTCGTCATTTCCAGCATAGCCTCAATCGTCCCTGTCTACAGCCAGTTGGTGCAGCCTAAAGCCCTCCCCTCCAACTAGCTACAAACGATGATGCTCTAGCAGCCGTCACTGCCAAGTTCATATCCGGCATCTCTCCTCCACCACAGCATGCCCCGCCCTCCTTCCGAGCCAACCGCCACCCCTCTCTGTCGCCGCTATCAACCAATCCGACACGCGCAGCTCGGTGGCCCACCTTGACGAACAGCACCTTTCATCCTACCGGGGAGCGCCCGCATCCAACAATCACACGCCGTGGCCAAAAGCTGACCTCGATGTATCCCTTCGCACCCATCTCTCTCCCTGCCCCCAACTTTCAGACCGGAGCGCCGAGCCCCTTGACACCTGGCTCCGACACTTCCACTCTCTTCGACTTTGAGCTCGACGACCCCTGCAAATCGTCCGAGGCCGCAGTCAAAGCAGCGGAACTCGCCTCCCCAACTGAGACCCTTTCAGAACACCTCGAACCGTCCAACGGGCGTGGCGGATCGAACCGCAAGTCTCGGCGCCTCAGCTATCTCGAACGCATCGAGAAAGTGCTGGCAAGCGAGCTCAATCCTTTCGACCTCCTCGCCAGCAGCGACTCGGACCACAGCACCATCGAAGCTCCTAAAGGCAGCTCTCTCGCCGCCGGGGCACACTGCAACGACGCGGCCCTCAACAAAAGCGTCAAAATGCAGAACTCCGGCAGCGCAGGCGCACAACATCAGCTCAACAGCTCGGCGCAACAGCATGAACCTCGCTCGAATAGTGCTTACAGCGGTGCTTTCTATGACCCGTCATCAGCTGATGGTTACAGCGCGCCCACTCAGACCACCTTCCTGAGCGCTGCCCCGGCTTTGTCCTCCTCCACCCTTTCTCAGTCCTCGCCCGCCGGATCCACGTCGGACGTCAACCTGGGCACGCCCAACGCCTTCCGGGACAACAATGTCAATCCAAGCCCGCTCTCCAGCCCTTACCTCGGCGCGATATCTCCGGCCAATTCGCATCATCGTGTAGGCTCTCACAGCTCCGAGGCTTCGAGCCCACCGCAGCTACGTCAAGGCCTCGTCTCGGATCCATCCTTGTCCCATACCGTGGGCCAGATGGGTCAAATCCGTCTCGACGAGGACCAGCGATATCTGCCCACCTTTGACGACTCCTCGGATTATGCCGGCTCTCCAGGACCCGGCTCACAGCTCCCGGAGGGTCAAAGTGCAGCACCCACGTTTTCGTCCATGAACAGCCAACCGATGGGCGGCAGAGCCGTTGGTAGCACTCCGCAGCTTACCTTGGGCATCCCCACCGTCTCCGTATCGGGCAGCTCGATGGACTTCACCCCGACCGCCGCGACCGTCGACACGGCGATGCCAAGTATCAACGTGATGGCCCCTTCGCCTTCGACGCCCATGGCGCTCGGTGGAAATGGCCAATCGGGTGGGTTTCAGGACATCCTTGCCCAGCTTGCTGCTTCTCAGGCCACCACTTCGGGCATCTCTGCTCCCGTGAGCCAGGCCAGTGCTTCTGCTAGCTGGCTCTCGTCCGACCAGTCTATGACCATGCACAACGAGCCGTTCAGCTATGCGGAAACCCCGGGGTCGACCGCCGAGGCTCAGCTAGCAACCGGTCCTCAGCAGCCGTTGAAAGCTGAACAGCCTTTCCGCCCACACTCGGCCAGCGGTCGCCTCGTCCCCGAAGGCTACACTGCCGAATCGGCCCAGATGATGTCGACGCTAGCCGGCAACCCGCAGCGCAATCCTGCCGTGCACGCGCCCGGCCAGTGGTCGAGTCAGGCCAAGCGCCAGGACTCCTACGACAAGATCCGACAGTTTCTGCGCCTCGACGTCGACATGGGATTTCAATCGACGGGGAAGACCGAGTCGCCGACGCTCGCCATGTTCCGGAAGCGTGCCAACTCGGATGTGGGTCCAAGGTCGCCCGTGGTCGGCGGCGACGTGCCAGGTGCGGGAACTGCCTTTGACTGGTCACTTGCTGCCACAAATGCACACAACGCAAAGACGGGAGACGCTCTTGATCTCGACTGGGCCAATTTCAAGGGGGACTCGACTGTATTCCCGGATACTTCGTCTCAACTCGGCTCCACACAGCCAGCAACGATGGACCCTGCGCTGCTGAGCAATCCGCAAATGGCCGCAGACCTCTCGCAAGCCTTTGATCCCAGCAATGCTGCCCTTTTGGCCAATTGGCAACAGCAGCAGGCACTGTTGCAGCACCAGCAACAGCAGCACCAGCAGCACCAGCAACAACAGCAACAACAGCAACAACAGCAGCACCAACAGCAACAACAGCAGATGCAACAGATCATGGCGCCAATGTTCCAACTCAATGGTCAGAACAACAACATCTTGGGCGGAGTTGACTTTGCCTCGCAGCTGGCGGGATCGGCAAGCGGCGAATTCAACCCGCAATGGCGCTTCCCGGGAGATGGCTTGCAGCAGACCAACTTCGCAGGCGATGCACTGGCCCCAACCAAACTGCGGAGATCCAGCAGTGCGCGGCAGAGCTCGTCTGGGGGCCACCGGCGACTCACGCACTCGGAAGATCTTTCACGCAGTCGAATGTATCAGGGTGCGGACGAAGACTTCCTCTCCAAGATCACTGCACCGGACGGGGGACTGGCGCCTCCATCCACAGGGCGCTCCGTGTCTTCGAACAACGCTGGGCCGAGCAACCATCAGACCTCGTCTCCGCGCGTGCATCCTTACCGCACGGGACACGACCGACACTTTTCGTTTGGCTCGAACACGTCGAACAGCAGCACGGGATCTGCCTCGCCGTTGCCGCACTTCCGAGGCACTGTCGGATACGACGCTGCGGGCAACTTGGTCCAGTATTCGTCGGACATGTTTGGTGGGATGGGTGGAGAGGATGGTGCGCAATCGCCATCGGCATCGAGTGCAGCGTCGGGGACGAGCTCGCTGGTGGCGCCACCTGTGCCGGTGGTGACGAGCCAGGCGACACAGGCGGCTTCTGCATCGCGGAGAAAGTCGGAGGCGCTCTTTGCGTGTCCGATCCCCGGGTGTGGGTCGACGTTTACGCGGCAGTACAATCTGCGAGGCCATCTGCGATCGCATGCGGATGAGCGGCCGTACAAGTGCGACTGGCCAGGATGCGACAAGAGCTTTGCGCGCTCGCACGACTGCAAGAGGCATCAGAACTTGCATCTCAACATCAAGCCGCACACGTGCGAGCAGTGCGGCAAAACGTTTGCGCGCTTGGACGCGCTCAATCGACACCACAAGAGCGATACGGGCGGATGCACTATGCGGAGCGACGGAGAGAGTCAGTCGAACGAGACCGACGGCTCGTCGATATCAGGTCCCAACGACGCAGCAGGCTCGGACAGCGGCAGTGGACGCTGGCAAGCCAACAACGCCGGCGCAACCACGGCCACGGCGAGTTCCAGCAAGACGTTCGGCGGCCATGTCTTGTGAGGCAGCGCTCGCTGAACACGCTTACCATCTGTGCTGGCGCAGCTTGGCACAACAAGCGACTACCTTTAGCTACTGATCTGCCCAGCATGACTTGATTCTGGAGTTACATCGTTGCTGTTAATCTATGACTTTCGTCTAGCGGAACTTGACGCTCTTTATTCTCATACTGCGCCTCTGTGAACTTAGTCGTGTGTCTGGGATTGCGTTGTGGTTGAAATGGCAACGAACAGCTATTCATGATGTGTGCTACAGGAAAACTTTTCATCTGCGGCCATAGAACCTTGAAAGCACCGCATCCCGTCCGATCTGCGAAGTTAAGCAAGGTATCGCCTAGTCAGTACTGCGGTGGGGGACCACGCGGGAATCCTAGGTGCTGCAGTTCTCTTTTTTGCATTTTTGTCTGTCAGGTGCATGGCTGTGGGGTTGCGTCTTTGGTGCAACTAGCGAGCTGGGCTCCGAGCCATGACGGGAGAGGGTGAGTTGAAAGGTGGAAAGACGCCTAGTGGGAGGAGTGGGAGCGGAGTTGATTTGGGCCGGTACGTCCGTCGCTGCGCATGGCGCTATCTCGGGCGGTTCGGCCCAGTTGATTCCCGGCATTTGCTCCATCCCACCGCCCGCTACTTGGAATGCGATCCATGATTTCGCAACGCTTCAGACTTTATCGCAAGCTTTGCGACTGACGAAGAGGGCCGAAGGAAGCTTCGGACTTATCTGCAGGCTGATCGACTTTCAGGGGGTTAGAGTAGCATCTGCGTTAGGCTCAGCGGCGAGGAGTGGGCCGAAAGAGAGGCTCCACGCCCGCCGCATTTTGACACTCTCGGTAGGTCCGGCTAGAGTATCTTGGCTGGGCCGTCGCTTGCTGAGCGCTGCTCCACAAACAAGAAAATTTCCGATGGGCCCTGGCGAGACGCTCCACACCGAGGCCGCGGGCATCAGGGCACTTCCGCGCAGAGGCGCGTTTGGATGATGCGTGCATCAGGTTTTGAAAGCTCGCCTCGCGTCAGTCCAGCTGCGCTAAGCACGTTTTTCGACTCAATAATGCATCGCTGCAATTGCCGGGACCCTGCAATCGGCCCTGTGCCGCAAGTGGCTCGTGATTGTGCGGAATTTCCGATTGTGCGTATCGGCAGCCAACGACCCCTACCCGCACACACACACTCCGGGCTGCCCGCATTCAACACGCTCGCATACACTCTCCCTGCTCCAGCCTAAGCCCGACGAGCAAGCGCATTGCTTTACCGGAACAGCCGCGTCCCCCATCACATCCATCACGTTCACCACATCAACCCCTCTGCTCCGTATAGAACAGCCAGAATCCCACACATCCCACGCGAATAACTCCTCATCTCTTCGTTCCGTCAAGTTCTTTGCAGCTTGGCGCGTCACGTCCAGCTTCAAGATCACGAGCAGGTATCAATTGCGCGGGCTCGTACACACGGAATCGGAAGTGCACCGGGACCACCTCGCGTCCATCAATTGCCTCTCCCACGCCTTCGCGCTTCCCACCACTAATCAGTGCGCCATCTATTAAGCAGCGACGCCAAGCGACTCAACCTTGTTCTGCCGGCGCGCTCTCCTTTGACTGAGGCAAGGCTCAGTCCGACAATCCCAACGTACACACCGGCTTGCTTCAGTATCGCCATGCTGCTCTTGTGAACACGTTTCCACAGAACCCCGCTACCGCCAAGCATTGCACTTCGAATTGCAACACCAGTGCCCGGCTCAGCACCAAGTAGCGCAGCCGAACCAGGACCGTCTTCCCATCGCCATCACAGCGTCCGCAGCAAAATGTCCTACGAGGGAGAATCGTCGTTCCAGGAGCAGATGGCCGGGCCATCTCGTCCTCGTTTCACCGGCTGGCTCACCATGGCTCCGGACATGGACCCTCCCGCTCCCAGCCCCAAGCCAGCTCAAACCTACGACACATCCGCACCGGTTTCATCCATGGCGTCCACACATCCATCACAGCCAGAGAGCTCGACATCAAGCACGTTCTCCGAACAGCCAGCAGCCTCCACGCACGGATTCGGCTTTCTGGGCCAGCAGGTCAAGCTGCCGCAGCGAAAGAAGCGCCGCGCCACCTTCCAGGTCGGATCACCAGGCCTCTCGGAGGACGAAGCAGAGAGCTCCTCCCACAGCCGCTCCTCTCGCGCAAGCTCTGACGCTCCCGAGTTCGACGTGCGAGCTTCGTTCGCGCCCATGCCCGCGTATGGGAAATCGAAGCCCACCGCAGCTCAGCCGTCTACCTACCGAGGCGTCGGCCACCCGGGCAAGGTGGAGTCTGTCAAGCAGTCGGGGCTTCACGAGCGTGCTCCTCAGGCAGGGGCATCAAACCAGCAGAGCAGCAGCGACGACGAGGCAGACGGCCTCTCGTTCGGAGGTCGACGATGGAAGGGCAAGACTGTCCATGCCGTCGAGCTGGAACTCGAGGCGTTGCGCGACGAGAGGCTCATGAGCCATGCTCCCGACGCCGCCTATCTGGCCTCGCGCCTCGAAGGCGTGCGTCGCAACCTCGAGATCGAAGAGAGAAAGCCCAGCTACGTCCCCTACGACGAGGACATTCTCACAGATGAAGAAGAAATTGCGTTGGCACCGGACGCTTCGGATGTGGTGCGGCAACTGTACCCATTCCAGCACCCGCACATCTCGCTGGCTGGCGCCCCATCGATGCCGCACCGACCCGTCTCGAACGCATCGTCGGTCAGCTTGGTCGAGGGCGAGACGCCGCACGACCTCGACTTCGGCATCCAGTTCGAAGCGACTGCGCCGCTCGTACATGCATCGGAAGATATCAAGATCCACGATCCCGACGAGGTCTCGATGCCTCCTCTCTCCGAGCACTTGGCACCCTCGAGCGCCAAACAGATCGACCCGGCCGCACGAGCTGCGGCGCTGGACTCGCGCCTCGAAGTGCGCACGCTTCGCCGCGGCGACCTGGAGCAGGTGCGAGATCTCCATGCCTTCCACGGCGATTCAGACAGAGTAAGTCACCATTTAGCCGCCCTTGCACTCTCCAACTACCCGTACGCGTACTCGTCTCCCGTCGACACCATCACACGCGGCAGTCCGAGCGGCCCCGTCGCCACAGACGATCCTGCGCGCAGCAAGTTCGAGTGCTGCGGACAGGCCATCTGGGCTTCGTCCTGCTGCTGCTCGCCTGCCTTGCCGGCGCGACCGCTGTTCGGTGGATTCACGACTGCGCCGATCTGAGCTCGCTGCGTTTTCCGCAGCGGCGAGGAGGCCGGTACGAAATCGATACGACTCCCGGCGCATCTGTTCCCAAACTCCTTTCTGCACAAAGCTTCCTGCATGAAAGCGCAGCTTTGCAAAATACTCGAGTCCTGAAAGAGAAAAAAAAGTGAAGTGGGGTGCGGCTGGCTTGGCGCACAGCCCATTGGCGCACAGCCCTCAGGGCATGGGTCGGCCCTCGTCGAACCGGCGTGCATCTCTTCGGGCATGCACCTCTTCGGTGGGGACGTGCAAGACTAGATTGCGCAGCGGCTTAGTTCTGCCGATGTGGGCTGGGCCAGTCGCGGCCGTGACGCGGCGGCTGATCTCCGCTCTTTTGTGGCAATTGCGACAAAGATGCAGGGAGCAACACGTCGCCTGCCCAATAGGCCCATCGCTCTCGGCACCTTCGGACGCTCTTGCAGTGCGTCGTGACGCATCGCAGGCGCAGAGCCCGCGAGATTGACACATGCGCACGAGGCTCAACAGGGTTTCGCCCTGCAGAGAAAAAAAGAGGTGGGAGCAAAGCCCTGCATACCTCGCTTCAGCCCGCCCCCTTCACTCTTCTCACGCTCGTCGAGTCCGATTCTGCTCCGTCAACACTCTCTATCGTCGACCTCTCCGGCCATTGCGATAATTTGTGGCTGGCGAACTGATCCAAGGGAAGGCGGACGCTCAGTGTTGCAGGCTGGACGGCGTTGCTGCGCTCTCGAGCTGGACCGATCCGTCACAGAGGAAGGCCGAGAGGCACAGCCAACTCGATCGGAGATGTGCCATCGATAAAGCCTGCGGCGACATTCCTAACCCTTCCTTTGTGGCCGGTTCAGGTCTGCCGTCGCTCGATCTTCGTCGGATTCTCGGCGAGACTTGCACGTTTTGCTCGCTGCATCTCCCGGTGATTTTTCTCCTGCTGCTGCGCGATTTTCGGCGTCAGGTCCGAGTCTTATCAACGCAGGATCTCTCGCTTCGCGTCGGCATGAGATCGCAAGGGCGAGCAAAAATAAGCGCACGCAGCTCTGTTTTCGGACTTGGCTCGCCCCCCGCGTTCGCGACTCGCTCGGCCCGTGTTGCAACTTCCGCTCCCCGCGCCTTTGGTCGGGGCTCGGTGCCTCGGGATTGCCCCCCTCAGATTCCCGTGCGATGATCAACGAGACCGCCGGCAATGCCTCCTCGCCCGCACTCGCTCAAGCTCAGAGCCACGCCGGCATTCTCGTCGATGCTGCTGATCTGGAGCACGGCAAGTGGTCGATGCGATCGCATTGGTCGCGGGCCAGCTCAGATCCGCTCTCTGAGTAGCGGAGCGCGTGCACATCGGCAATCTCGCGGTTTCCCGACACCTGTCCAGAGTCGCCGATCCACCTCACCGGTGACGGACGTGGTCTCCGGCCAGCCTCATCTCCTCGAACGTCTCGGTATGCCTTGTCGTGGGAGCCCTGCTCGGATGGGCTAGGCACACTACCCCACATTCCTTTCCCCCACACTCGAGAGCGTGACCGGGCTGCCGCCAGCCATGCGGGCCTCGCTTCTTAGTCGATGCGGAGAATGCGCCGGTCCTTCGGATATCTCATGCCTCCGTCCTGCTCGACTGCCATTGCTTCTGTGTTGGGGCTCCATACTGCGGGCGGGAACTCTATCGGCCATGACGCTTTCTCCAGAGTTGATGACACGACGCTGACTTTTGCACCTTGCACTCCGTACGTTTCCTACGAAACAGTCTCCGGACCACGGCGAGACGTACACGTCGACGGCGTCGTTCCTGTTGCGGCTGCTGGTCGATGACCGGCACGTGTGTCTGGTTGCGGTCGCTAAGCCGATCCCTGCGCCCGCCGCTCCGCTGCCCGCGGCGGCTGATCTGATCGGGCGCTCCACCTCGGTGCGCCGCCCCGGCGCGCTGGACAGCCTGCCTGAATCGCCGGCTTCGGCGTCGCCTGCGTCGCTATCCCCGAGTGATCAAGGCACGAGCTCGGGGCTCAAGTCGCTGCATCTCGCTGGGGCCGGCGGCGAGGCGGATACGCGGTCGTCGGCGCACTCCAGCCTCTCGTCGTCTCCGGGTCTGGATGGACGAGCGACGACGTCGTCGCTCTTCTCGGTCGCTGCGGGCGGCGTTGCGCCGGCGGCGGCGCACACGCGCATGATCAGCCCGCGCGGCCGCGACGGGCGGATCAACAACACGCCCGCGACCTCGGTGTTTTCCGACGTGTTTGCCGAGCGCGGTGTGCCCGTGCGCAAGCCTTTGGCCGAGCTGCCTGGGCCGACCGACGTGGCGTCGGCGCCGGTCAAGAAGGTCATGTCGGTGCCGCCGCCTCGCGGGGCTGCTGCTGAGGGCGAGGTGATCCTCGGTGTGGTGTCGGCGCAGCTGTCGGTGGTGCGTGCGGCCAGCGAGGATCATCTGTGGTTCGGTGCTGCGGCGCCGGGTAAGAAGGGTGGGGACGAGGCGAGTGCGGTGGTGGATGTGCATCTGCTGACGCTAGCGACCGCGCCCGAGGAGCGCGGCCAGGGGTTGGGCGCCAAGCTGCTGGCGGCGCTGCATGCAGAGTGTATGGTCAAGGCAAGACACATGGCCATGCGCACTCGCGCCGCTCGCGCCGTCCCCGTCGTCGCCCCGCTCTCGCCCAGGTTTGTCGACGAGGCCTTGCCGGCGGTAGGCGGCTCCAAGTCCCCCTACCTCCGTGGCGTCGGCTCGAGTCTCGAGAGTCTCAAGGGCGAGAGGAAGCGAGGCAGATTCCTCGCCCGCACTTTCCTCGAAGTTCATCCCTCCAACGTCCACGCTTTGGCGCTCTATCGTGCGCATGGCTTCGCCGCTCCAAACGACGATGCAGCCGCAGTCAAACGCGGCTTCTACCGCGGCGACACGCGCATCGCCACCGCCGAACGCTCAAAGCGCGGCGGAACAGACGCCTGGATCCTCCAACGCTACGACGGCCCCCTTCCCACCTGATCCGGCACTCAAGTGTTCACAAATTCCATCTCCTCCTTGCCACTTGTCCTGTGAGTGCGCGCGGTCACATGCAGTGTCTGTTGAGCCTGGAAACGCGTGTCGGTTTCGATTTTTAGAGATGAAAGACATCATGCAGGTGTGTGTGTTTTGGGGATGGTGGGTGTAGATGTACAGATCCCCCGACGCCTTGAAACCCGATTGTGTGGGGAGACCGAAACGTGCAAGGGATTGATGTGAGGGAAAAGGCGAAGCTACAACATCTCGAAGAGAACGTTTAGATGTTGAGCTTGGTGCGGCGCCAGTGGCGGCGCTTGGCGTTGTACTGGATCTTGTTGTCGGCCTTCATGCGGAACCAGTTAGGGATGGGGCTGATGGGCGAGGAAAGGGGGAACAAAATGTCAGTACGAGTGTTGCGTGCCGCAAAGGGTAGAACGGACACGCCAGCAAAAGCATCCAACAGTGGTTCCAGAATGAGGCATGGCAAGTTGTCAAAGTCGATGGATAGGCGAGGTAGGTGCCAGAGTCGATCAGGTCCGAGGTATTGTGTGGCCGATATCGATGCAGAGGGGCGAAAGAGAGTGCCGGGGATGTTGCAACACATCGAGTGGAGTGCATCTGACTGCCCTGATCCAAGCGCTGAAGCCGACTAGCAGAAGCCGAGGTTGCGATGCGTACGGCGATGCATCGTATTCTGGAGTCGGTCTTTGCACGCGCAGCCGTCGCTGCGATGTATCTGCCCATCGTCTCAGTATCGGTGGACGTAACGGATGGTGCAGAGGGACGGGCTCCATGGGACGCAGGTGGCTACGAGCTGGCGCGTGGAAGGACGAGCTGCAATGCGACGGCGAATGCTGATCGACCAGAGATGTCGAATGGTGAGGGCACGACCGGGACGATGTCGAATGTCGAGTGCACGACCGTGAAAGGGATGCACAAGAGCTCAGTGCGGTGACAACAGTGTATGCCATGAGCGAGTTCGATTTCTCGGCAGAGGAGCCATCGTCTGGCCGGTATTGGCACGATCATGCTCGAACTATCATGACCGACATGTCGCACTGTGCACTGGTGTGCGTAGGCCGTCGTGATGCTCTTCGCCTTCGCTGATCCTGGTAACGGATACATCATCGATTCATGTAGTGTGTACGTGATCCTCGTCCACTGAGCCTGATGCTGATGTCTTATCCACGTGTGCCTTCCATCGTTTGGTCACTGCAACTCCCATCAACCGTTGCATGCCACTTCTCCTGTGCGCAAATGTGCGCAAGTGTTGCAGATGTCGTCGACTGATGCGTGAAAGATACGTGTTGGTGCCGGATGTCGATGCTGGTCGTTGTATGCTATGCTGATTTATTACTGCCGTCATGCTGTGATGCTGGATTGCTGAAATGCTGGATGCTGGATGCTGTCGAAAGGCTGTATTCCAGGATACGTACCGGTTCTGCTTCTGCGCCTTGGCGAGCTTGACCTTGGTGCGGAAAGTCTTCTGGGACGGCATCTTGACGAAATATGACGGGGGATGGGTGAAGGTGGAGAGCAGAACGACGAAGGCTTGCGATCGTGATGACGGGCAACCGCCCGGCTGGGCTTGGCTGAGCTGCCTCGCGCGGGTGCGTGAGCTTCCTGGCCTTCGGGCGACCGAAATGCAGCGGTGTGTGGATCGGGTGCCCGTGCTTGAAGGTGTACCGACGAGCAAGCGCAAATTTCCTACTGCCCGCCAGAGCCCAGGGCGTAGCGGGGCTTCGGGAGACTGGCCAAGTCGCGCGTGAGCGGATCCGAAATTCTCTGTAGTGGGGCCGTCCGTTTTGGCTGTGAGAAAGAACCTCGGCCGAGCTTTTGAGCGGCACGTGAACAGATTATTTTCATCAGCTGTTAGGCCCGAGAAAAGAAAAGCAGGTTGTTGGATTGTGGGATTCGACAAGATCCAAGTCGGATGATGCGCGGCTTTCACCACCTCGTCCTGCGAGCGGATGCAGACGGACGCTGGATCGGCCCGACTGAACGTGCCGAACCCGACAGGCCCGCGCGACTGTCGCCTCAACAGCAACTCCAGTCCAGAGCGTCGCGCGTCGTCGATCGTAGCTATCGACAGCGGAGATCGCTAAACCACATTTGACCAGGAGCAGAGTACCCAAACATCAGATTACACCCGGATGACGGCAGAACGAGCATCGGAATCCATTGACTAGTGAGGTTATGACACGAGGGCTGTTTGAAGGGCGACGACTAGAGACGGGATCCGGAGACGATGGAAGAGAGCGACTTGGGGTCGAGGGTCGAAGTTGGATAGGGGAGCATGGGGCCCTGGATGTGCCAAGCGCCGCCGTCGACGACCATCTGGGTGCCGGTGACGAAGGAGGCGGCGTCGCTGAGCAGATAGACGCCGGCGCTGGCGATGTCGGATTTGGCGCCCATGCGCATCATGGGGACCATCTCTGCGACGGCGTCTTCCATGCCCTTGGGTGCGAGTCTGTCCATGCCCTCGGTGCCTGCGATGGGGCCGGGGGCGATGACGTTGCTCCTCACTCCGAGCGGACCCATTTCGACTGCGAGCACCCTGCTGAGTGCGTCTACGCCCGCCTTTGCCGCGGACGGGTGGGACTGGTAGGGCAGACCAAAGTAGTGGAGCGTGGCGCTGATGAAGATGTAGCTGCCGCGGTTCTTGGTCACCTGTTCGAGCGTCGCCTTGACCGTGTTGTAGGAGCCGACGAGGTCGATGTCGATGACCGTCTTGAAGCCCTTTTCCGAGTTCTGCTCGATGCCAGCGAGCCAGTTGGCTGCCGATCCGGCGATGACAAAGTCGATGCGTCCGAACTTCTCCACCGTCTTGCGGACGGCCTCCTTGAGCTGCTCGGGCTCGCGCACGTCGGCAGCGCAGGGGATGCACTCCTGGCCCGTCGCCGCCGACAGCTCCTTGGACGCCTTGGCGAGTCGATCGGCCTTGCGACCCAGGATGGCAGCATTCGCACCAAACGACATGATGGTCTTGGTCATCTCGTAGCAGATGCCCGAGCCGCCGCCCGTGCAGAAGAGCACCTTGCCCTTGAAGATGTCCGGTCGGAAGATCTTGGCCGGATCGGCAGCAGCCAGCTTGACGGGATCGCGAGCAGCCATGATTGCAGTTCCTCTCTAGTAGAAGGATCAGGGGTTGTAAGGCGTTGTGAGGAGATGTGGGGCGGTGGATGAGAAGCAAGGATGGCGGGTCGGATGTGATGGACTCATGTGGGGAGGGATGCTGGGCCGGGCGTGAAATCCGGAGCTCGGAATCAACTGCGGCCCACGATAGCCGGTGACTGCGCTAGTGCCCCACCAGATAATCAATTGTTATTCGACGCGCTCGAATGGAGGTCCGGATCATGGACCCCAGTGGAAAAAACTGGTGAGTTTGGTAACGTCGCGGTGGTGTTGGTTGTTAGACCTGATCGCGATGAACACTCTCCTTGATACATACATGCTCATGCTGACTGCTCGTGCTCGCGCTCATTGCGCTCATTGCAGCCACACTGCGCACTCCAAAGACCAAAGACCTACAAGCGATGTATGTATTACGAATGAACTACATGAAAGAGAAGTCCAAAGCGCAAAGAAGGCATCCTTGCTCAGATGTGTTATGTGTATAACGTCAAGCTGCGCTCGCGCTCGCTCGACGTTCGTAGTGTTGTATATCATCATGCAAAGGATACCTTCCGCGCGCTAGAGACGGGCAGCCTGGGCGTAGGAAGACATTGTGGGACATGCGCACTGAGCGTCACAAGCCTCTGAACTCGTTGTGCTGCCCAGAAAAAAGTGTCGTGCGTGTCTTCATCGCCCAGAGTGTGTTCTCGAGCCAGCCTGTATGTTCTCGCACTTACCGCATAGTCACCACAATGGACACAGTGTCTTCAAGTCGATCCGTCCTTTGCCCAACCGATTCAGAATGGACGCGATGTGAGGGACCACAAGCTTGAATGGACGCGATGTGAGGGACCACAAGCTTGAGCGTCTTCTCGTTCGAGTTGACTTGCTGTGAAGTGCTGGTCAGGAGGCGGTTGGCGAGATCGTTGAATGCCTTGGACTGGAAGACGACGTGCTTGAAGAGAAAGTGTTGAGGGAACTTCTGTCGAATGAAGACGGCATCCTGTATGGGGATGGGGCGAAGCTCCACCAGCAGCTCGAGGAAGCCAATTGCGGCCATGTTGCCGCTCTTGTTCTGCTCCGTTGCCTTGGCCTTTTCCTCGTTGAGCTTGACGGTGGCAAGGGGGAAGATCGCATCTAGCAGAGACTCGGGCACTGGCACGTTGAGAGCAGGCCAAAAGTCGTGTCCATCGTCTGAAAAGCTGACTATCGCCCGCAACCAAGCGAAGGCGTCAGGTGTGCTAGCGCTTGCTCAGAACGGATGGTGGACAGTAAGTCCGCACATCGTGATCATCATCGCAGCAGCAGCGCAAACCCAACGAGTCAGGCGGAGGTCCAACGAATCAGGCGGAGGTGGAGGTCGCCTTGAACGGAAATGATGCTGTGATGCCAGTCGGAAGGCCTTGCCCTGCGCCTCGTATGAGATGGGATTGGCTGCGCTTTGGTTGATAGAAGGAAAAAGCTTGATGTCGTACCAGGTTTTGTTGGACGTGAAGTCCGGGAACTGCTCCTCGATGCTCTTGCTCTTGTTCGAAGGAAGTCGACGTTGTCCAGTGAGAGTATCGTGATCCTTAAGAAAAAGTCTTGTCGTGGCGTGTGTGTACTTACCAACCAAGAAGAGAAGAGAGCTGCAGGCGTCAAGAATGTTGGGTACCGAGTCCATATTGTCGTTTGTCGCTATCAAGGAAGAGTTGCTGGTTGCTATCGAGAACGAGGACCCTTGTGTGCAGACGAGCAAGCGCAAGCTCAGCAAGTAAGGGCTTTGCCCAGCGGGCGTGATGGCGTGATGGCAAGAACATCCTTCGCTGGCGGATGCTGTCGTGCTTGCACTCGAGTCCTTCGTTCGCCGGTTTGATGAGTTGGTCGGCATGCAAGATGCCGTCGAGCAGCGTGCCTTTTCCACAATCCACGTACGTTTCCTTGTGCTTCTTGGCTTGCTGCAGACGCAGTGTCTGCGTCAGGGTTGCAACCGGGCCACTGCGCGGATTGGGGTGATTGTTGATCCCCTGGTGGCACTGGGTCTTCCATAGATCGACGACTGCGGCAATGTAAAGGTTGATCGATGACAGGACAAGCCCATCCGCAGTGCCGAGACCATCCGCAGCGCAATCGTTCGCAGTGTCGTCCAGCCCATCTGCGTTTTCGACGCCCTCGAGGGCTAGATCAGTCGTCACACGCGAGCTTGATGCGATGGCAGGCGTGAGCGCGGAAGAAGACGCATTGCTGATGGTGGACGAAGGTGGTGGGGTCGGCAGACTTGGTTGGGAGGGAACAGGGATCGCGCTGGCCGGCGATAGCGCGGTGTCGGTGGATGGCGATGGCGTCGGTGGCGGTGTTGAGGAAGGGGGAAGCGACACAATGGGCAACGGAGTGCCACTCTTGCTGGACCGTGGTGGCTTTCGTTGGTGCTGGGAGTTTCTCTTCTTCACGACGCAGTCCTGACCAAAAATTGGAAGAGATCGATCGCATGACCGTGTTTGCTCCGTGAGACAGTATGATGGCGCAGGTAGAGAGTGCATTGACAAGGTTGTTAGTCATGATCTCGCAAAGCATCTGGGTGCCACAAGTACTTACGGGTTGGGTGGAGTATCGTGCCACTCTTGCTTCATCCGATTGTAAGGCTTTCTTGTGTTGGTGGGACGTATCACATCGTGTTGATCTTGAACGAACTGGAGAGACCCGGCCAAGGAAGCGCCGGGTTGTCGTAAAGGAAGTCCGAAACTCTGCTGCGGCGCTCGATGAGCGGATGCGGATGCAGGAGCTGGTGTGGCCTCCGGCGCGTATGGAGTGCTTGCCACGCGCTTGCGCGGGTGGCTAGGGCGCTGGGCTGGCATGGAAGTTGTTGTTCGATGGCTAGACGCGTTGGAAAGGGTGAGATTGGCGGTGGTGCAATGGGTGATGATGGTAGTGTGGAGGATGAGACCAATGGCACTTCGAAAACGTCCCTTTGTAACTCAGCCACGCGCACGGACGCGTATGCGCCTCTGTATACACCTTCAACAGGTAAGACAAGACCGTTCACCATCGTCGTCATGATCAACAATACAGGCAGTACAGCAACACAGACAATGCTTCATTGGAACGCGTGGCATTCAGAGTGTGATGTAACCGTAATGAATTGCTAGAAGTCTTACTCGGCGGAGCGTTGTCCCATGCTCTGTTCCAAGCTCTCGGCCAGAATCTCCATGGCTATCGGCACGAGGTCATAGTCGATGTCAACGGTGGTGGGCAGAGCCTGAGGAAGACTCTTTTTCTTGATGGCCTCTTGAAGACTGTAGAGCGACTGGTTGGGAAGCGATAACATGAAGGTGTCGAGTTGGGCGGCAACGGCGGTGGGCGACATGTTCTGCGCCTCTGCGCGGCGCTGTATCTCCTGAAGGATGCCCAGACGACGCTGGAAGAACCTGCGATCACTGTCACTGTGGCCTTCCCACTTGTGCAGCGGATGCTCGTACACCGACTTGAGCGACGGCCGATCTTCGATGCCTTCGCTATACTCCTGCCACAGCATTGAAACCGTCTTGATCTTGCGGTCCGGAGCAATGTACTTGTAGCCCTCAGAACCAGATGTGCTGGTGGGCAGAGACGGCACCGATGACACCGATGTGGGTGGAGTGCGAGGGCCTTCCGAACTTGACGACGTTGAGGGTTGCGATGCGGAATCTATGGCCTCATTGGCCGACTGCCCCATGTTCACGTAGCCGTTCGCCATCGCCCGAAGCACTCTACGTGTAGCTAGCGATTCCCTACTGACCGTCTCTTGGATTGCTGCCGAATCCTCCTTGCCCGCAGCGGCAGTGATCTTGAGTTCCTGCTTGATGGACGACATCTGTGCAGTCAGAATGGACGCGATGTGAGGGACCACAAGCTTGAGCGTCTTCTCGACCGGGTCAACTTGCTGTGAGGTGCTGGTCAGGAGGCGGTTGGCGAAATCGTTGAATGCCTTGGACTGGAAGACGACGTGCTTGAAGAGAAAGTGTTGAGGGAACTTCTGTCGAATGAAGACGGCATCCTGTATGAGGATGGGGCGAAGCTCCACCAGCAGCTCGAGGAAGCCAATTGCGGCCATGTTGCCGCTCTTGTTCTGCTCCGTTGCCTTGGCCTTTTCCTCGTTGAGCTTGACGGTGGCAAGGGGGAAGATCGCATCTAGCAGAGACTCTGGCACCGGCACGTCGCGAGCTATCCAAAAGTCGCCTCCTTCTGCTGAAAAGCCGGCTAGTGTTCGCATTGTCTGTCGAGGAAGCTGAGTGAGATAGCAGTTTGCCACTGCACTCTGCTCCCATCGACCCGAACGCCGGATATCGTCCACGTTTGCGCCTCCAAGCTCGGCCATCCTGGCGCCTGTCGAGCGCATCAAGTGCGTCACCTTGGACGTCTCAATACCTTGACGCACAAACGCCGATCGAAAGGCCTTGGCCTGCGCCTCGTATGAGATGGGATCGGCTGCGCTTTGGTTGATAGAAGGAAAGAGCTTGATGTCGTACCAGGTTTCGTTGGACGTGAAGTCCGGGAATTGCTCCTCGATGCTCTTGCTCTTGTCGAGAAGTGGCGGGGCACCCAGATGGAAGCGACAGAAGAGCAGGAATGCCAGCCCGCCAATCGGACAGAACTCGACATTCTTGTTGCGAAGCATGCCAGCCATCTCCAGCCGTCCTCCTTGGTTCGTCTTGCCATTCCTGAGAGTTGCGATGAGCGCCAAGCACCGAGAGTGTGTGCTGTCGCTATCCAGGACGATCGTGTGCAGATCCGCCAGCTCCAGTTTCCGGGCATTGTCGCCACGAAGAAGGGCAAAGTGCGACATCAGCATCATCAATCGATCCCGGATACCCTCGAAGGTGGCGCGCTCGAATCCGTCGTTCGCCAGTTTGATGAGTTGATCGGCATGCGAGATGCCATCAAGCAGCGTGCCTTTTCCGCGATCCACATACGTCTCCTTGTGCTTCTTGGCTTGCTGCAGACGCAGTGTCTGCGTCAGGGTTGCAACCGGGCCACCGCGCGGATTGGGGTGATTGTTGATCCCCTGGTGGCACTGGGTCTTCCATAGATCGACGACTGCGGCAATGTAAAGGTTGATCGATGACGGACCAAGCCCATCCGCAGTGCCGAGACCATCCGCAGTGCCATCGTTCGCAGTGTCGTCCAGCCCATCTGCGTTTTCATCGCACTCAGTGGCGGGATCAATCGTCACACGCGAGCTTGATGCGATGGCAGGCGTGAGCACGGAAGAAGATGCATTGCTGATGATGGACGAAGGTGGTGGGGTCGGCAGACTTGGTTGGGAGGGAACGGGGATCGCGCTGGCCGGCGATAGCGCGGTGTCGGTGGATGGCGATGGCGTCGGTGGCGGTGTTGAGGAAGGGGGAAGCGACACAATGGGCAACGGAGTGCCACTCTTGCTGGACCGTGGTGGCTTTCGTTGGTGCTGCGTCTTCTTCTTCGTCAGGACGTAGTCCTGAAGGAAAAACGCGAGCTTTGCTTGAGTGACCGTATACCTGTATTGCGATGAAAAGCAGCACTTTGTCAGTAGTCATGTCGTTGAGGATTGTCTCGTATGAAAGTGCACTTACGTGAGCGGTGCTCTAAACTCATAGTCAGTCTGGCGATCGCACCAGTCGTACCACTCTTGCTTCCTTCGATCGTACGCCTTTCTTGTGTTGGTGGGACGTATCACATCGTGTTGATCTTGGATGAGCTGCAGAGACCCGGCCAAGGAAGCGCCGGGTTGTCGTAAAGGAAGTCCGAAACTCTGCTGCGGCGCTTGATGAGCGGATGCGGATGCAGGAGCTGGTGTGGCCTCCGGCGCGTATGGAGTGCTTGCCACGCGCTTGCGCGGGTGGCTAGGGCGCTGGGCTGGCATGGAAGTTGTTGTTTGATGGCTAGACGCGTTGGAAAGGGTGAGATTGGCGGTGGTGCAATGGGTGATGATGGTGGTGCGGAGGCTGAGTCAAATGGCACTTGCAAGACGAAAGCACCGACACACACCAACACCAACAAAGTGGGCTGTACAACGTGCATCAAATGAGACCCTTAAATGTGGGCTCTAAAATGTGGAGGTAGAATAACTCAAGTTATTGGAGTGTTAGGCTCCAAATAACATCAGTTACGCAACCAATAACTCTCAAATTTGGAACTGATTTGGCGGGGAAAATTCGCGTGTGTGGTCCGGATTGTGCTGCAATTTGCTGCAGTTTCTCAGACGGTCCGGACCGGCAGGGACGGATAATCGCGCCTAGGCCCTTTGCGGCGCTTCTCCACACTCGGGCCGCTGCTCGCTTAGGCCATCCGCATCTCGGCACGCCAAAAATGTTCGGAATGCGGATCACGGATGCAACTCGACACACACGCTTTCAATCCGAGCCTCCTCACATTCGATCCCAACCCGGGGCACTTTGGCTCGCCAACGTGTGCGCCCAAACTGACTGTGATTGCTGCAGCTGTCACTTCTGGCTCTGCTTGCGCTGCTTGCGAATATGCTCGTCGAGGCGGACGAGCAGGTCGGCCTTCTTGCCCTTCTTGTCCAGCCGATAGTAGTCGCACGCCGAACGTAGCTCGTCGACCGTATACGCACTGAGCTTGCCCTTGCCCCACAGCTCCAGGATCTCGGTATCGTCCTCGAAGCTGGTCTTGCGCACGCTCGTGCTCGTCTTGGCCTGCTTGGTCGCGGCGGCGACCATGGCGAGGCGCGGGTCCTCGTTGATGGCCGCGTGCCAGTCCTGGATGAGGTGGGCGGCGCGTTTGCGGATCGTAGCGTACTGAGGCACGGTGAGATCCGTCGGCGCAGCGGGCGGCTCTTCCTGGAAGGCCGTCGCCATGAGTACGGCGTAGTGGTGGTTGAGAGCCGGGTTCGGGTAGTGGTCCGGATTGAACGGCTGCTTCTTCTGGTAGCGCTCGATGAAGGCCACGGCGCGGTCCACCTGTTCGTCCTTTGCGTCCTCGGTGTGGACGAGGTTCGCGGGGACGTCGCGCACGTCATCGGCGTACGGCAGCGTGATCAGATGCATGCCCGGGGGCTCCAATTGCTGCCCGTCCTCGGTCAGCTCCTCCCTCTGCGGCACGATCGCCACGAAGACAGGCACCACGTTCTGGCGTGGCATGAAGAGACCCAATCCGACCTTGTCCTTGGCGAGCATCGAGTTGAGCAGCGCGGTGAAGGTCTTCTTGCTGCCCTTCCACTCGACGTCGGAGGGATAGATAAAGTAGGCGTGCTTAACGTTCCACTCGAAGCGGAGCAGCTCGTTAGCGTCGCGGAAGCCGAGCAGCTTGAGGCACGGCAGCATGCCGAACGTCTTGATCCGTCGGAGCTCGTCGGGTGTGAACGTGACCTGCCCACGCAGGCTGGACGAGTTGCCGAACTGGAAGGCCGGAATGACCTGCTCTTTTGACAGCGGCTGGCCGGAGTTGGCGTCGATGTAGTGCTGGTGCGTGACCACCTCTTTGAGCTCGCCGCAGTCGTCGTCGACGATCACCTTGACCGGATTG
Source organism: Moesziomyces globuligerus (assembly GCA_030849465.1). NCBI lineage: Eukaryota > Fungi > Basidiomycota > Ustilaginomycetes > Ustilaginales > Ustilaginaceae > Moesziomyces > Moesziomyces globuligerus. The sequence continues at coordinate 208,191 of JARVLF010000005.1, forward strand.
CCCTTGGTCGTCTTGGCGACGAGGCTGTAGCCCTTGATGCCGATCTGCCACTTGCGTCCGCGCATGCGCGCCTGCGGCAGCCTCTCGCTCTCCGCAGCGCTCTCGTCTTCGGCAGGCGGATCGAGCGCAGCGAGCTCGAAGCGGATATTGAAGACGACGCGTTTGGGCGTCTCGCGCGTGGCGATGTCTTCCTCGAGCTCCTGGAAGCGCACGGCCGAGTCCCATAAGCTGCGCCTGGGCTCCTGGCCGCGCAGCTGCTCGGCAGCCGTCTTGCCAAATCCTGCGGGCAGGCGTGGTGCGGTAGCAGCGTCTTCGTCGTCGCGGTCGTCGTCGTACTGGGCGAACACATCCGCATAGAATCGATTGACTTCAAAGCCGCGGGAGAGGTCGCTGGTGGAAGCGCGGTCCGAGGCGGCCGGCTCGGTGGGGTTGATGAAGAACGGCTCGATGCGGACGCCGATCTTGCGGAATTCGTTCATCTTGTCCAAGCAGGCGCGGCGCGCCTTGGTCGCCTTGGCGTCCGAGCTCATCGGATGCGGATCGTCGTTGTCGGTGATCCAGAAGACGCGCTTACTGCCTGCATTTGCGGCAGCGACCATGGCGACGCCGGCGTTGGCGAGCGCCCAGTCAATGCGCATCTGCTTGGTCGCGGGCGGCAGCACGCTGCGCAGATGGTCCGGGCCGCTGGCAGCCCGGGCGAGAAGGGCCTTGAGATTATACGTATCTGGCACGTTGACCTGGCCTAGCGACTGGAGCTCGTAGCTGCCCTTGTAGTACTCGCCCGGCTTGGCGGAGCGGAAGAGCGTGTCGGCGCAGTTGAAGACGAGCACGCCGACGTGGTCGTGCGGCGAGCTGATGAGCTTCTTCTGCATCAGCGAGGCGGCTGCCTTGAGAGCCGAGTAAAGCGGCGAGGTCTGGGTGGCTGGGTCGATGCGGTGCATCGAAGGTCCGGCATCGATGCAGAAGAGGACGAGGTCCTTCTGGTAGGTGGCATCCAGGTCGAGCTGTTCGAGCTCGTCGTCGTCGTCGTCATCGTCCGAGTTGAAGGCACGTGCAGCCTCGCGCTTGTTGACAAAGTACGCCTTGGGCATGGTCGACGATGTGCAGAGAGAGATAGAGAGAGGCGATGGTGGGCAGGAGAGACGCCGCCGGTGCCAGCTGAGCGTGCCGAGACATGCAGCGCCAGGGTTCAAGCACTGCAGTGATTCCAGCCAGCCTGACTGCGTGTGGAGGGTTTAGCCAAAAAGATGAGAGCAACGCGAGTCGCGTCGCTGAGGCGGTTGAGTGTTTGTTGAAAAGGTCTTCTTTGTTAGGCTGGACAGTCCCAACAACGAATTTGCGGCGAGCGGAGTTCCGGTCCGATTGAGCGCCGGGCGCCGTTGCTCATGCATGATGCATCGGCCATGATGGCACGCCAGCCACGAGCGGCGGGTCAACACCAGCAGCAGCACACGGTCGGGTGTGAGGGCCGAGGATATCGCGGACTGGCTCGCACGGATGCGGATGGCTTTCCTGCTACTTAAGAAGCCTAGCCTCATCTCCACCCTCTCCTACCACACCACCACGATCCTCATCCCTCTTGGACCCCTTCTTGCGTGATCGAACAGCACCATGGCGACTACTGCTGCTACCAGCGCCAACGCAGCGAGCGGCTTCCAGCTGCTGACCAACCCCTCCAATCCCAGCGAGGCCGAGGTGTCGGCGGCCTTGAAGCTGGTGCGCGCCGGTGGCATCACCTACCCGCAGACCGCCACGCCCGACCGTACAGCCACGGTGGCCTCGACGACGCGCTCGGCAGCGCGCGACGTGAAGCTGGCCATCTACGATCCCGCGGGTCTGGACGCGTCGACTCGGCGCACCGTTGTGCTGAGCTGGCACGGGAGCGGATACGTTGTGCCTCGCTTTGGCGCGGATGCGGACGTCAACCGGTGGCTGAGCGACGAGCTCCGCGTGACGGTGGTCGACGGCGACTACGTCAAGGCGCCCGAGTTCCGCTTCCCCGAGGCTTTGTACGATGTGGTCGCCGCCGTGCGCTGGGTGGTCGGCCAGACGTGGTTCGACGGCAATCTGGTCGTCAAGGGTCACTCGGCCGGCGCTCAGTTCGCGCTCGCCTGTGCCTCGCGCACCACCGCCCTCGCCATCGGCCTGACGGAAGACGAGTATTCCAAGATCAAGGCGTGCGTCACGCTCTATCCGCCCACGGACGCTTCGATCCCACTGATCGAAAAACCGACCAACGAACAGGGCGAGCTACCAGGCATCCCCATGTCGCCGCTCTCGTACCAGCTCATGCACTTCTTCTTCGGAGCCCTCCTCGGTTGGGACGAAGAGACCCAGAAAAAGGTCGGTGGCGATCCTAGAGTCTCCCCCGCCCAGGCCGACGTGGCCAGCTACGAGGTTCCCTGCTACATTATCGCCTGCGAACACGACCCGCTCGGCCCAGAAGCCGTCGCATTCGGCAACAAACTCCACCAGCACAACAGCAAGCACGAGCTGTACTTTGCCAAGGGCGTCGGCCACAGCTTCGAAACGAGGATCCCCGATCCGAGGGCGCACGACATCCTCACCCACCCAGGCGGCAAAGCCAAGGCAGAGAGCTTCGCCAACATGCTCTCGTTCATCAGCAAGCACGTTCCCAGTCTCTCCTAACCAGACACTCCAAAGCCGCAAGAAAAAAAGCTCCTCGCGTAGAAGAGGAATAGACATGGAAATGTGCGCTGTGCGCAACTGCTTTGCTGAACGCCCGGACTGATAGACAGCTGTATGGGTTTTGTGGATGTCTAAGTGATCTATGGCTTGGGGGGCCAGTCTGGACTGCCGGAGAGGCGCCATACGCCGTACTCGATATCGCCCTTGACGCCGACCTTGTTGAGGTCCTTGCCCTTGCCGCCTCCTGGCGCGACTCCGCCGCCGGGCCCACCGTGGGGCACGATGCCCTCGCCGCCGTTGTCCCATGCCGGCGCGTTGTCCTCTCTCGGCCAGGTGTCGGTCTTGAGGACGCCCGCATACGCGCTGAGCGCTGCTCGGAGGTAGCACGCCGTAGCCGCAGGGGTGAGGTATCGCTCCCTCAGCGACGCGACTGCGTTCTGAGCGATCCTCTGGGGCGGATTCTTGCCCAGCGCTCCCTGCTCGCCCACGGCCGGAGTGAGGTCCTGAGCCGCAGGGATATCGGCGGTCCTCTGCAGTTGGAGGGTGGTCTGTTCGAGACCCTGGAAGAGCGGGCCGGGGAGCTCGACGAAGTTCTGGGCGCTGCTGAGCGGATCGGCGTTGAGCGCCGGATGGAAGTGCTGGGTCCAGTCTAGTTTGTGGGCTACGACAACGCTGCGGCAGGACCAGAGGAACTTGCCGCGGCCCGAGTAGCTGTTGCCCTCGGTCTGGACGAGGAACCTGTGTCTGCAGTGCTCGTGCATGGGGATGAGCGGATGGAATTCGGCGCCGACGTCGTGGAAGCTCGTCTGCTTGACATCCGCCCAGGCTTCAGCTCCGGGAACCTGGCGCGGATCCGTCTTGGCCAGCAGATCGACGCGCGGAGGGTAGCCGTTGGCCAAGCCTCGCCAGAGGATCTTGTTGCCCTTGTAGCTCCAGGGTTGGAGACGATCCTGGAGCTGAGCGAGGTGGAGAAACTCGTCGAATGAGGCGATGCCCGTCTCGGGCCAACCGGCAAAGCCAAAGTCCGGCAACAACCAGGTACCCTTGTCCTTGCTCTCGTCGAGACGTTTGCTGAGGACCCAGACGGCATCGCTGGGCGAGGCGTCCTTGTCCGCCTCGCTCAGCACGAGCTCGATGCCCGTCGAGTTGGCCCCCGACGACGAGGAGGGGTCGGAGATGACGGCGGTGTGGAGGAGGTGGAGGAGGGCCGAGATGCGCGATTCGCCGCCCTCACGTACCTGGCGGAGGAAGAGCTGGCCGTCGCGGATGACGACGCGTGCCATGCCCCAGTTGGAGGCGCACGTGCGCGCCGCCTCGTCGAGCTCGCCATACGCGATGCCGCCCTTGGCACGCCATGCGGCGACGTTGTCATCGAGCTGCGGAAAGAGCAGGGGGAACTCGGCTCGGCACGTCGCACTGTCCATCGTCCGATCGCGTCGTCGCTCTGGTGCGAGTCCGAGAGCATGCGCTTGCGAGCCAGGGCGAGAGGGCAGCAGGGAGAGCAGCATACAGATGACCGCGAACGCGGTGGCGCCGTAGACGCCCGCGCGCGCCAGCAGGCTGCGCAAAAGCGGATGCCCCTCGTACAGTGGTGAAGCACGGGCCGAGGTCGGGCCCGAGGTCGTAGCGCTTCGACTCGGCCCCGAAGAGCTGGAAGCCTCGTCGGGCTGGCTCGATAGCGGCGCATACCGCGTGCTCGAAGCCATCGTGACGTCAAAACTTCGCAGTGCGATGGATCGAGGTAGAAGTGGTTGCTGATGGTGGTTCGCGGGATGGTTGTGCGAGACAGACGGCGCGGTTGGATTTTAGGTTATCTCCTGAATCTGGGCCTGGGTGAGCCCTGCAGCGGCTAGCTCGGTGCAACACACGGCTCCACTTCGGCCTCGCAGCTCGTCCAAAAACGTCGACGATCTCACATTTCTATCCCAGGAAAATCGGATGTTCCGGATGTTCTCTGCCTTCAGACCTTCACTCAAGTCGACGACCAAACAGCGCTCGGCACAGTGCTATCATATGTGAAATGCGTAGACTGACAGTTCGTAGCGAGCCAATATACGAAGCAAGGAGCATTCCAGTGCGAGCGCCGATGCGTGAAAACAAGACGGAGGCGTCGCTGCGTCCGAATGGATCGCGTGCTTGCGAACTACCTTCGCGCCGGTGCGCTGGTGCTGCGATTGCCCTTGGCCCCTGGCCTCCTAAGCGAGGCCCTCCCGCGTGCGTCGGCCGGCGTGTTCTTCTCGCGGACCTGCTTGGACGCCGACCTGCTGAGCTTGCGCATCTCGCCGTCCTTGAGCTTGACGCTGAACGCGCAGTTGAGCACGTTGTCCGTCGTCAGGTTGTGCGGAGGCGGATGCAGCAGCAGCTCGAGCATCTCGCCCGCCGTCGGGCACATGGCGCGGTTCATGAGCTGTTCGCGCAGGATCCTCACAATGGCAAGCGCCACCCGCAGCATCCACGTGGGTCCTTCAAAGAAGAAGACGTCCCACACGCGCACCAGCGTCGTCCAGGGCAGCACCCGCGTGAACAGCGGCAGGAACCAGTTGGGCGTAAACATGATCGACGACAGCCCGGCCTCTTCGAAGCGCGCGTGCAGCTCGGGATCCATGGAATGCAGCAGGTTGCTGAAGACGACGCTGTCGACGTGCAACTGCTTCATCCCCGTCGAGTAGTACTCCTCCATTTGCGGATTGCGCAGCGCCGCGCACAGCAGCCAAAACGCATCTTCGGCCGGCATGTGGATCAGCGCGAATCCGGCCAGCAGCCCCATCCCCTGCGTATAGCCGAGCATCGGGTTGAAATGCACGTACGACTTGAGGATGCCCTCGAGATCGGCGCGCCCCGTGGCGTTTTCGCCCATAAACAGTCGATGGTCCGGCAGCGTGCGGTGCAGATCCTTCTCGATCGTCTCGTACGCCTCCTCCTTGCCCCGCTTGCCTTTGGTGCCCTGCGACGTCTTGCACAGCTGCTCAAACAGGCCCGGGCGTCGGCGCACCGACGCGTTGGCCAGGAAGAGCCACACCTCGCGCCGCAGCGACGCAGGCACGCCCGTGCGCACCAGCTTCTTGACCTTGCGGCTCTTCTTGGCGCCCGCCACGTCGTTCTCGTTGAGCACCGCCGTCCACTTCTCGCGCAGCTCCGGATCATCGCTCGGTGGCAGACACGGCGGCACGCCAGGCGCGATCACAAAGCCCATCGCGTCAAAGCCATGGCCGATGCCGCCAGGACTCGCACCAGATCCAGGCGAAGCGGGGAACATACCCAGCATGCCGTCCGGTCCCATATGCGCGCCCTCGCCTCCAGGCGTGCCCGGTGCGGATGCCGAGAACGGCGGCAAGGGCACTCCCAGCGGGCTGCGAGGGGCGGGACTGCGTGGGCCCATCGAGTGAGCGCCCGTGCTGGCAGCGCTGCCGCGTCGGCCCATATCGTGTGTCGGTGAAGGAGCGCTAAGCTGGCTCCCCGGACTCGAGCTCCTCGCCATCGGAGACATGACGTGCAGACCTCCGCCCCCATGGAGGCCGGGAGTAGGATTGGACGGGTTCTTGCGCAGCAGCCCAGACCCGTGACCCGAGTGCGCACGCTCGCGCTCCGAGAGGCGGTCCGACGATGCGCGCACGGGACCCAGCCCCGGCGATGTGGCCGGGCCGTTGCGCGAGCGTGCCGAGCTCGCCGATGTGCGGAAGCTGGGCCGCGCTGCGCCCGCCGAGGCGAGGCCGGTAAGGTGCGGCGGCGTAGGGATGGGCGCGTGCGCACCTTCTGCGCCTGCATCGCCAAGCGCAAGGTTCTCAACCTTATTCAGCGTCCCCACCGACATGGAGCGGCGACGCTCGCGCGCCTCAGCAAATCCGGGGCGGTGCGAGAAGCCCGTATCGTGGCTGTTGGTTGTCGCCGTGCCGGCAGACACGGGCGGCGACGAGCCCGAGCCCGAGGCGGATGCGGACGTGGACGCAGCGGATGCGCCAGTGTAGATGGGCGGCAGCGTGCTCGGGTGCATGCGTGGCGGCGCAGCAGTTCGGGCCAACGATGGACGGCGGCGCGGGTCGAACGCACCAGGCCCTCTTGCATTTGAATCCAGCGCAGCACCCGCAGCGTCGAGCGGCGATGCAGACGACGCGCTGGCGACCGGCGGCGTGGACACCTCGACCTGGCGACGCAGGTTGGAAGCCATGTTGAGCGGAGCGCGCGGACCGTTGGCGCCAGCCGACCTCGGATCGGGTGCTGCGCTGGGTCTGCGTCCGGACGGCGAGCGCAAAGCGAGCGGGATGGATGCGTCTGCGCTCGGAGGCACGACGAGCTGTCCTGGTCGACGAGGACCCGCGGCGTCGTCCGAGTGAGCCGCTGGCTGGTGCATGGCCGACTGGTGTTGCGCGGGCGGAAGCGGACGATGAGGCGCCTGCTGAGGCGAGTTGGTCAGCTGGAGGCGGTCGTCTGTTGCGCTTGAGCTTCGCTGGCTAGGCACAGTGAGCGATTCGGTCGACTTGGAGGCGGCGAGCTTGGAGAGCGACGACTTGCTGCCGTACTGGCGGAAGTCAAAGTTTGGGAATGCCACCGAGTCGCGACCGTAGACGTCGTAGATGGAGAAGGTGTAGTCTCTGCGGCGGTTGTCGGCGCCGTGCTCGTCATCCGAGTCGTCGTTGGTCGAAGTGGTGTAGTTGGACGAGGTGCACGAGGCACGCGAAGCCACGTCGGCTGCCGTGGCAGCAGGCGTGGTGGTGGCGATCGTGGTGATGGTGGTGTTGCCAGAGAGGGAGCTGGTTCGGGAGGAGGTGGTGGTGGTGGTGGTGGTGATGGAGGGCAGCGTGGTGTTTGCTTCGGCGTGCACAGGCGACTCGCTCGAGGAGATGGGCGAGGGGGGCAGGTGGTGAATGGTGGGCAAGCCGTGCGCGGAGGCTTGGGGGTGTGCATAATCGTGGGCGAAAGCAGATGAAGTGCGTGCGGGTGCGCGCGGACCGCCGAGCGAGCCGTTGCGATTGGGGAGGTTGGTGGGCTTTGCGGCGGGGCTGGAAGACGAGGCGACGCTGCTTTCGCGGCTATGCCTGGCCCACGGAAGGAGCGAGGTGGAGTCGTCCGAATCGTCGTCGTTGTTGTTGGAAGCGGGCGTGCGACGCGAGGAGTGCTTACGAAGGTGGCCTTCATCTGAGAGTGGCGGGGTGGTGAGGCCGAAGCGGCCTTGCTTGAAAGGGGGCACTGCAGACGCCGAGGAGTGTGGCGCGGCCGACGAGGTGGGCGGATGTGCGCGGCTGGATGAAGCTGCATGTCTGACGGGGGAGGGTGGCAAGTGCGTCGGTTGGGCGCGACGATCGACCGGAGATGAGAGCATGGCGTCCTCCTCGCCGTCCGAGTTGACGGCGGTGAAGGGGATGCCTGCGGGGACCTGGGAGAGGTGCATCTTTGCGGCCTCGCTCTTGGACATGGGGCGCATGCTCGAATCGCGGATGCCAGCTGCGGTGCTGCGGCGCATGAGGACGGGCTTCTTGAGACGGCCGTGGAACTGGACGTGTGCGCCCTTGAAGCGGCCTACGACGCCTTCGCAGTAGCCAAGGAACCAAGCGTCTGCGTCTGGAAGCGCGTCGCTGCGCCTCTTTGAGTTGGAGGCGCTGGCGGTGCTGATGGGGCGAGGGTTGGGGTCGGAGGCGTCGTCGTCGAGTCTACGGAGGACGATGATCTTTTCGCCGGACATGAACATGAGATCTTCGGGCTCGGTGGCGGGGTTATCGATGAGTGCGGTGCATGTGCCGATGCCGCCCTTTTGGAGGGCGAAACGCGTCCATGCGTTGAGGGTGTGGGCGTCCATGATGGGTCAAGGTGATGCCGAGGGCCAAAGTGATGCAGAAGGACTGGCCGGGAGAGCGATGCTAGAAGGTGCAGATAGGACGGAGTGGGTCGGGTCCAGCCGACAGCGCGCCGAGGCGATTGTGTTGACACTGTGCGAGGGCACGCGACGATGAGCAAGCGTCGAGCTTGCGCGAGCGAAGAGATGCGATGGCGAAGATGGCGGTGCAAGAGGTAGTAGCGCTGCTACTTGCGGGAAGGGCGCACGAGGGAGACCGAGACGGAGATGCGGAAGCGACGGGACAGATGGAGGTGAAGAAAGTGGTGCGGGAGGCCGAAGAGGCAGACGGTGATGCAGAAGGGCGGAAGCGACGTCGACGAGGGGCAGCAGGTGGTAGAGCAGCTAGGGAGGCATGAAGCAAGCCGGTGCACGAGGCTTGGGTGGTTGGATCGGGAGCAAGTGAAAGTGCAAACGCAACTGCAACTGCAACTGCAACTGCACAAGGGCTGCGGCCACGGGTTGGGCGTGCGGCGGCGGGAGCGGAATGGGGGATGTGCTGATGAGGCAGGCTGCAGGAGCAGATGATGGAGGGCGAGTGTGGGAAGGCGGCGGGGGATGCGGATGTTACAGTACTGCGACGGCGGCGAGGAGGGAGCGGCGGGAGGCCGAAGGGGCAAAGAGCGTCAGGGCAAGACGAGGATCGGCGAGATGCTGCAGAGTGGTGCAGTGCCAGGTGCAGTGCCAGGGGCAGCAGCGCGAAGAGGCTAGGGCAGCAGAGCACAGCAGAGCACAGCAGAGCATCGCACGCAACACACGCCTCGCGTCGAGGCAATTAAAAGTTGCGAACTGGCTCGAAAGAAAAACACACGTCCGACGCAGCGCATTCGGCGTGCTTGCATTGCAGCGTTGCAGCATGGGGCAAGCGAGCGCAACCCGCACCGCCTGCCGCGTGCACTCGGGCGCCACCAAGGACCAACGAGGACAGAGCGTCGCTTTCGTATCAAGCACGCGGCGATTGGCTCGCGCCATCGTAGAGCAGAGCCGCCGCTGCCTATGGGTCGCACCGAGCGGTTCGGGGGCGGCGTGCGGCGTGGTACAGTACAGCAGTGCGAACTTGCCGGTTGACAACGCGTCGCTTTCTCCTTTTCTTTTTTTTTTCGTCCACGCGGTGGTGTGCATCGCCATCCGTTTGGCGAGGCTGTGTGCTGGCGACCAACGGTTGCAGCAGCGGCAGCGGGAGCGGCGGCTCAGTTGGAATGCACCACCCACGCGCGTGCGTGTTGGTTTCAGCTTTGAAGCTTGCCGCTCTGGGCTTTGGCTTGCCGCCCCGAGCTTGCCGTCTCGAGCTTGACGTTTGGCACATGCTCTCATCCACGCCGATGCCGGCGATCCTCCTAGAGCAGCTTAGCGCGCGCAATGTGCGTGCGTGCATCGCGCTCGATCGCACCGCACCACCCACCAAGCCCACGCAAGCTGCTCCGAGGCTGAGATGCACGCGTGCGTCGGCACATCCTCGAGCCAGCCCGAGCACATGCCGAGTGCAGGTGACTTGGGTGCACCTCAAATTCCGAGCGCGAGCCCTTTTTCGCCCAAATCCACTCACTCACTCGCCCGCAAGAACAAAAAACGGGCCGCGCCCCAGAGGTGCGATGCTCTCCGCTGCTGTGCTGGCATGGCATCGAGTGCCCCATGGCGCGCCCCATGGCGCGCCCCATGGCGTGCCCGACACGAGACAGCCCGGATGGCATGCATGCATCGGCGCAGAGGCGCGTGCCTCGACGAGCCCTCTCAATGCTGAGATCGGTGACCAACTTGCTGCGCTCCGGCCTCTTTGCTCTCCCTTCCGCTCGGGGTGGCCGAATCACATTCAAACGATTCGACCCGGCATGAGTTGGGATGCCTGACCCTCCTCCGCCTGTTTTCACTTTGCTTCGACCTCGTCTCCGTTCCGTCGTCTCGTGCTCAACGGCGGCTTGCCTCAGCATCAAACGTCCATGTGACGTCCCGCATTGCAGTTTCGACGTGACTGTTTCGTGTCATCCCTGTCTCCTCCGAGCGTGCCCTTCGGTTGCCAAGCCCTGTCACCGTAGCTTTGATGCCATCTCCGACGTCCGTGATCCTCGCTTCCGCCCTGCAAGCGAGGCTGTCTCGTTCGACGTTGCTGCCAACTCTGCAGCTCTGTTGCTGCCCTCCGTTGCCCCAAGTGGTGCAAACTTCCACATGCGCATGCCAAGCCAGCCATGACTTGTTCTGGCGAACTTTTCCTTGTTCTTCTTCATCGCCAAAAAGCGCTCCCTTGGCCTGTTTCCTTTCCCTGTTTTTCCTCATTCATTCCCGCAGTTTCTCTTGGCCGCTGCAACGTCGATCAAGGGTCCCCCCCCCCCCTGTCTTGCCCTTTCTTCCCTCGGCCCCCGCGCCGTCCTCGGCCTCCCGCACCGAGCCGCTTGGATGGCTGCGCTTGTGATGATTCGCTAGATCGACGCCACCTTGTCTCATGCTCGGCTGCGTGTTTCGGCGTCCTGCTGAGGTGCTACTGTCCGATGCGCACAGCCGATCGTTCACGTGCGTCCATCCTCTCTCGGTCTTCAGATGATTCGTTTCGCGTCCAATACGCCGCCCTCGCTTCCCCTGCTTTTAGCCCCTAATTTCTTCCTTTTATTCCGTCAGCTGCAGCAATCGAACCTCGTCGCCGATCGATCCCCCGATCCCGCCGTCTTTCTGGCGTGCCTCTGTCGCGAGACGGTGGCGTGACAGTGCGGTGCAGCAACCTCGAGAGTGGTTGGATGAGCCGCGTGAGGAATTTCTAGTGGAGTTTGGTCCGGCTCGGCCCAGCTTGCAACACACTTTTTTTTTTGCAAGAATAAACTCACCCAGTCAAGAAAAGAAACACGAAATCCACGACCTAAAATCCGAGCCGATTGTGTTGAATCGGCAACGACCACCATCAAATCGGAGATCTTCAGCTGCCGCCTCCACAGCGGCTCTCCACTTATTCTAGTTGCGACTGCCTCTTGCATGGCCCGACCACCTCAACCACTTCGCTCCGCACTCTCACCTTCGGCGGCAGTTACCCACACCGTCATGGAAGCCACGGCATCCAACGCTGCTGGCGACTCCGCCTCTACGGCGGGGCCCTCGTACACAGCCGCGTCGATGCGGCAAGTCGAAGTGCCCTCCCTTCCATCCCTCCCTCTCCCGTTCGGTCCCTCTCTAGCCTACGCCCAAACATCGCAAGCGCGCAACTGGCGATTCAGCCACGCCTCGCTCTCGCGGCTGCGGCAGGACGGTAATCTGGCTGCTCGACGTCGCCTCGAGGCCATCTGGTCCGAGGAGCACGGCTCGTCGTCGTCGGCGGCCAGCATCCCGTTCCTCTCGGTCGACGACGAGCTGGCGCTCATCGCCTACTACCTCGTCAAGGTCGGTCAGATCGTGCGTGCCTTTGGCCTGCCCGAGCTCGTCGAGGCCACCGCGACCACGTTTGTCAAACGCTTCTACCTCCGCAACACGTGCATGGACTTCCACCCCAAGAACATCGTCATCACCTGCATCTTTCTCGCCTCCAAGGCCGAGAACTACGCGCTGAACCTCGGCGACTTTGCACGCAAGCTCGCCGGAAAGTCCAGCGACGCAGCTGTCATCGAGGAGAACAGACGCACCGTTCTCGATCTCGAATTCCTGGTCAGCCAGAGCTTGGCGTTCGAATACGCGGTCACAGGCGCGCATCGCGCACTCTACGGGCTCTTGCTCGACCTTCAGTCGCTGCCTGCTGGCGAGGCTCCGGGGAGAGAGGAGCTACACAAGCTCGCGGCGGCAGCGCACGCGAGGCTCTCGACATCGAGGCTGACGGATGCCGAGTTCGTCTATACACCCTCGCAAATAGCCCTGGCGTGCATCAGCGCTGCAGAGCCCAAAGGTAGACAGCTTGTCGCCAGCTGGATCGATGCGAAGCAGGCACGTGCAGGCGTGGTGGCGACGGGAGCCAAGGCTAGCCGCGTAGCCCTGCGCGAGGCAGAGACAGCGCGCGCGGCCAAGGCCAAGATCGCGCAGGCGCGCCGAACCAAGGGCAAAGCTGGCGCCAAGGCAGCCGAAGACCAACTCGCCGCCTCGGCCGCCGCCACCGCGCAGAAAAGCTTCGAGTTCGACGACGATGCCATCCAAAGTGACCCGCTCGGCATGTCCAGGCAGCAACTCGATCACACTCTCGACGACATCAACGCCCTCATCGACAAGAGGGAGACAGGTGGCTATACAGGCGAGGGCAAAGGCCCAGACGACGTCGAGAGAGTCAAGGACATCGACAAGCGTCAAAAACTCTGCATGAATCCCGAAAAGGTTCCCGGCTCCACCGTCTACCGCAAACGCCACGCTCAGACCGACGACGCCACCGCCGCAAAAAGACAGCGTACCGACGACGTCGACTCGGACGACGACGACGTGCCCGTCGCAAAGGACTTTGCAGTCAAACCCGAACCCACCGTCTAGAGGCACAAACAATGAAAAAGTAGCAAACTCATTTGCTGATTACGAAGGCTCCGTGAGACATGGGGATGTGCGTCGTGCGGGGGCCATCTACTTGTCCTCAAGTACTGCCTGCTTGGTGCTCTTGGTCTTGGGGATCTTGGTGCGGAAGTGCGCCTCGGCCTTGGCGGCGACGGCTTTGATCTCGTCGATGCGCGGCGCGAGGTCAAAGTGACGCATGTCGCCGCGCGTATAGTTGCGGATGCACCATTTCTCCTCTTCGAAGAGGAACTCCCACGCGCCGTCGAGCGTGAAGGCGTTGGGCGCAATGTAGACCTCGTCGCTCTCCACCTTTGAGTCGAGGATGCCGCCGTTGAACCACGCCGGTCGCCCGAGCGACATGGCATCCACCTTACCATCCCCATCGTGATCCTCAATGTCCGCACCAAGGAAGTGCAGCGGATGCTCCGAGCACAGCTCCTCCACCTCGGCCTCGTCCACCTTGGACCTCGAGTCTTCCGTCGTCTTGACCTCTGTGACCGGCTCGCTTTCATCCTCGGCTGCTTGGTGCTTGTCGGCTTTGGCTTGCGCAGCAGCAAGGCTTGCAAGTTTCTCCGTCTTGGTGCGCGGCCGCGTCGTACCGATCGCCTGCGCGTAGCGCGGCACAAAGTAGTAGGGGAATCGAGAAAACTCAAACGCGAGCCAGAAGGTCTCCTTGTCGCCCCACCAGATGCGGTAGGTGGTCTTCTTCCGGATCTCACCCATGTTCTGCCAAGCCGTAAAGAGCAGTGCGGCAAACACATCGGTCCTACGCTTGTCCACAACTACAATGCCGGACTCCTGCTCAAAGATGCCCTTCTTCTTCCAGAACTCGCTCTGCGCCAGTCTTGGCGAGGGTCCGCGCAGCGAGAGCTGGTTGTTCATGAAATCCTGGATAATGTCGTCGGCACCCTTGCGGAGGTGGTCGCGGTCGTGGAAGAAGAGCGTGCCCGTATCCAGGTAGCCCGGCTCCTCAAAGAAGTGGTCCGGATCCTCGAGCAGGATCGCATCCGCATCCGCCAGCATCACCTCGGTAAAGTTGGTGGCGAGCACCGCGAATGGCTTGATGGCAAAGCCCTGGCGCTCGAGCTGCACCAGATCCGGGTCGAACAGGCCGAGTGCCTCGAGATCGATGCAGCGCACGTTGCGGTAGGTCCGCGTCAGGTAGTCCCGGTACTTGGCAGGCAGATCCGAGTCGCCGTAGTAGTACAGCTCGATCGGGATGTTGTTCTTGTGCTTTTCCCGGATGATCGAGATGAACTGCGAGGCGAAAACGGAGCCCTTGTAGCCGAGTGACATGACGATCCCGCGCGAGCCTCTCTCCGGTCCTTGATTCGAGGTTCCAAACGCCCGTGACATGAGCTTGGAACGTGATGGCGACGCGGTGCTGTCCACCGTGCTTGCAGAGTAGGGAGTCGCCTTGGTCTGTACCGAAGCCTGCCACCACCTTCGAAGCTGGTTGATGCCCGGTACGAATGGCCAGAGCGCGCGCTCCATGCGCTCGAAGTTGGGCAGCGTCGGATGACGAAGCAGGTGCGAGTACATCTCGGTCCTCAGCCCCATCTCTGCAAAGCCCGTCTTGTCCCGTGCTCGCACGGGGTGGTGAATCACGTGGTCGATCCAGTTATTGAGGAACACAGCTTCGCTCGCCTTGTGAGAGATGAGGTGACCGTCGACGCTCTTCTCGACAGCGGCCGAAGCTGTCATGAGCATCCTCGTGCACAAGACCATGCCGAAGACCAATGCGATCAGTAGCTTGTACGAAGCGCAGAGGCGCGCAACGAATGGGAGATCTCGGCGTGCTCTGCCCTTGTTGAGTACAGGACCGAAGGGGAACAAGGCAGAGAGACCGCCTCCCGAGCGAGAGCCGGCCTTCGTATGGCCGATATCAGCGCCGTCCGCGTGGATCGATGCGAGCGAAGAGACGTCGGTCTTCTCATCGCTCGAGAGAAGCTTTGAGGGACGGTAGAGAGAGGGCCTCTGCTTGACTTGCGACCCTTTGCTGCGGCTCCAGCCGCCAAGCAGCATGGGCACGCCTGCCTTTTCGTCGCCCGTTCCGAAGATGTTGCTGGGAGAGAGGATGAATGTGGGCGTGGTGGGCGTAGTTGGCTTGCGCTCGATCAACTTTGCGCCTGGTTGCGCTCGCTCTGAAGCTATATGCTGTGCTCTGTCCGAAGCCAACGAGGGGAGAGTCATGTCGTGGGATGCCACTCGTGCAGGCTTTGCGGGTCTTGCGTCGCCTCGGCCTTCATCAGCCTCGACTGCGCTGCGATGCGCGAGAAAGCTGTCCTTGGTCATGCCGCGACGACCAACCTGTTGTTGTACGAATGGCGTTGGAAGGCGCGGGCGGGGAGGGGGGGGGGGGGGGAGCAGGCCTGGGGCTCGAGGGATCACGGTTGATGGTTGTGACGATGGTTGAAGAAGAGCAGGAAAGGTGCATGCATCCATCAGTCCTCGAGAAGCGGAGGAGAACACAACCAGAAGCCCTTTGGAGCTCGAGTTGGTGCAACGAGCGTAGTTAGTCCGGGCATACAGCAAAAAAGTACAACACTCAGTGTCACTTTCGTGAGGCACGCCCAAGGGCCTGCGTGTGTTTGTTTCAGATGACGGCCACGCCAGTTCCGCTCAAAAAGGCAGGTACGGCTGAATCTTTCCCAGACCAGACATGGCAGTCATCACGCGGTAGGCGCGAGAGGACGGACTTGACCAACCCGACCAGGGCGATGAGAAGCTCTGCAGCGATGCAAGCGCGGGAAGGGGGCGCACCACCGAAGTGCATGAACACGACCTGTCTGTATCTTGCTGCCGACAGAAGGGTTCACGGCTCATGCAATGCTGCTGCCGGTGGGTGCGCTGTTGGCAGCTAAGGCAAAGGCAAGGTACGGCTTGGCTCGGCGAATTGCGATTCATTGCATCCCTCCTCGCCTGCGCGGCTTTTCCACGCCCGTTCCGTCGCCGAGAGCCAAGGCTGCACTCACAGACTGCAGGAAACGCGACTCGGCAGGAAAAGCGCACTTTTCCTGTCGTGCGCCTCGGTGGCTGTCAAAAAAAAAAGCGCGTGGCTGAGGCCAAGCCCGTGCCCCGACACGGCGCACCTCAGCCACGTGTGTGACACCGGACAGCCACGCGAATTGCGAATTGCTCCTGCTTTTCCCACAGCTGCATGAATCCTTCCTTCTCCTCTACGCATCGCTATACCAGGCCGAGACCACCGAGTGCTGCACACTGGCCCTGCATGCTGGTGGAAAAGTCACAGCAGCCACACGCCACACATCATGCACTCGAGCTGGACTGAACAACTCCCCTCGAAGCCACGCCGTGCTTGAGTGCTCGAGCATCAACGGACGTGATAGGTGCTCTCTTGGGTAAAACGTGGCATACGAGGCGGTGCAGTGCGGCCGTGCCGGTGCACAACTTCGAGAGGAACCTCGGGATAGCCAAGCAGGGAAGTAAGCAAGCTTCGATCATCCACTTGCCTCGTTCCCTGATCGCCTCCTCGGTACAGCTCGCTTGTGCTCGGAGTCGTCTTCTGCAACGCTCGGCGCGAATGCCAAAATGATTTCGATAATTGAATGAAAGAATTTCCGGTCTGCTTTTTTCTTTTTTCTTCTTCTTTTTTCTTCTCTTTTCTTCAACCGCCTGGGGACTGGGCTGCTCGGAAATGGTACGGACGGGTCAACAGCTCCAAAGTCGGCAAGATACTTCATCTGAGAGAAAGAGGCGTCATGAGGCTTCGACGACGTATCTGGGATGGCCTTATCAACGCAGCCACGATCAAAGAGACCGTACGGCCGTCCGACACCGAATGAACTGAACCGAACCGGCTGCGTTTTCCCTCCAACACGCCGATCCTTTTTGGTTTTATTATTATTTTGATTTCCGCGCATTTATCCCCCGGTCGGCCTTCCCGTGCTTTGCCGTGCATTTCGAATGGACTCGTCCTGGTTCAGAGCAACACTTGCACATGCCTTGATCCGCGCTGCTTCCTTCTACACCACTAGCATCTCTACCATCCTCCACGGCCATACTACCTGGTCTCGACGTGGATTCCAAGATGGTCGTCGCCAACTTCTCGTCGCTCCTCGGACCTCACGCCAGCGCAAAGTCGTTGCCCATCAAGCTTCGAGGGATGGGGAGCAAGATCAGAGTGCTCTGTCTGCTGCTGGTGATCGTGTGGCTCACGCGGGTGCTCCTCCAAATTCAACCGTCGCTGTCGCCTATGTATGGCATACGCATACGAGCGCTCGATTCGGCAGCACACGATATCTGGACCGACTACATCCTCACACACCCGGTCGAAGCCGACGAGAGGTACGGGCTCCGAGAGATGGGCTTCCGAGCTCATGCCTACGCCGAGCTCGCTAGGACTGGCCAGATTGGAAGGCTCGAAAGCATCGAGGAAAGGCTTTGGACCTTTGCCCCTGCTGTGGCCGACATTCGACGCACTGCGCTGCAAGTCAAGCCGACGGCGACAAAGCCAGCTTACGAACCGATCGAGGCCAAGATCAAGGCACAGCTGAAGAAGTCGGGCAGACTGTCCACCAACCAGACTGCGGCCCTTCTCACGGCTGCGCAGATGGAAGAAGAGGCTCAAGGCGGAAAAACAAGAGGCATCGTCATGGCAGTAACGCGTCAGACTGCGCTCGCTGCCCTGCAGACCATCACGGTGCTGCGTGAGCTGCATGGATGCATGCTCCCCGTCGAGATCTATCATCACACTGAAGACGAGCTTCCGCCTGCGCTAGCCGACATCTTCAAGACGCTCGGTCGCGTCTCGGTGTTCGACATCGACACGCTTCCCCACTTCAACACGGAGCTCGAAGACGATGCTGGGCGCTATCCAGGCCTCAAGGAGACCTGGGAGCGACAGTCGCTGGCTCTGCTGGCCTCCTCGTTCCAGGAGATCTTGGTGGTGGACCCCGAGGTGGTCTTCCTACAGAACCCTGCCCTACTGTTCTCGCATCCGACCTTCGCGAGTACCGGCACGCTCTTCTTCCGATCCAAGGCTAAGCCGGTGGACCGCGCGTCCCAGTATCTCGTCTCGTTCCTCAAGCGCCAGATCGACCAGGGTGCGCCGTCGCAGCAGCTTGCGGAGAGCGCATTCTTCTCGCACAGCCTCGGCGCACGCATGGACATGGACGTGGTGGTACTAGACAAGTCGAGGCCCGGCGTGCTCTCTGCACTCCTGATGAATGCGTGGATGCGTAGGAGGATGGCTCGCGCCGTGTTCTGGGGTGCTTATCCCAAGATGATGAGCGAGGGACTCTGGTTGGCGTTCGAGCTGTCCAACATCGAGTATGCGTTCGAAAACACATGGCCAGGAGCGATCGGACGCTTCGACGGCGAGTGGGACGACCATTCTCCGCTGCTGTGCTCTCCGAGGACGCTGCAATTCCTCTCGCCCAAGGCCGCTCAGCACGAGCTCTCGCTCAAGTACTTCTCGCTCTTCCAGTCGCAAGGATCCAAGAAGAGCAGCAAGCGTGTCGACGCCAAGGGCAGGGAGAATGCGGTGGGTGAGAAGCCCTTCTGGTTCCACGGCGGCTTGCTCGTTGCTGGGCAGAAAGAGGAGACGTTCTTCACGCCCAACGTGTATGCTCGGAATGCCCCGCCCTACGCAACGCTGGACGAGGACCAGGCGTCTTCGGACGACTGCCTTTACGGCGCGACGCTGAACAAGCTCAAGGGTACCGTCGTACCCTCGACTCTGCAGAGAGCGGTCGAGATCGCACACGAGACCTTCAAGACGTTCCGGCCCACGCTGCAGTATCATGCGGTGATCCCTGCCCTGCGCCCCGACTCCAAGATTGATGCGTGAGCCCATTGCTTTCACATACAGACACTATTTGCAAGGTGAACATCGGAATTGCGACTTCTCCTTTGTGAGCTTGTGTCTGCTATTGTACCGCTGTCCGTGAGTAGTACCGCTGCGCGTCATGCTGGCACGTGTGCTGCGGGCGGAGGTGCTGAATCGGGAGCTCGACTTTGCAGGGAACGGCGCGGGATCGGGTGATGGCATCTTGGTTGCATGAAGCCGATCGTGCGGGATGGTGCATGCGGCTAAAGGGGTGTCCGAAGTGCGACGTGACCAAACAACCAGCACATGGCTCCGTCCGCTCGAGGCCGGCCAGGCGTGGTCAGACGGGGCTTCAACTTGCCCGGCCTGCATGCATGTGCAGATGTGAGATGTCGGGGCAACACCAACTCGGAGCGGAAAGCGCTTTTTTCCATATAAATTGCCTTTTCCCCCTCCCAATCACATTTTCGTCTGCAGTATTTGACACTTGGCCAATTTCCTGCCAGGGCAACGGTTGTAATGCCCCCCTCCGGCCAACCAATCGCCGAATGCCAAGAGTCCTCCTCCCTCGACTCTCTCTCCGTCCGCCAAACGTACTGAGCGTACAATCTCACATCGTCGCCCCTGATTTTTCACACTGTCACGTACGGCTGATGATCTATGCGATCGAATGCCTTTCCATAGCTGCCCTGTGCAGGCAAGGGATCATGCGGATTGAATGGGGGAATAGGGGAATATGGGAATGGGGAAGGGGGAAAGAGGGGGAGGGAAGTGGCGAATCTAGGCCCGCCTGGCCACAGATAGCTGTGCGGACGCTTAAGCACAAGTGCGGTTCTTACGGCACTTGTTGCTGAGGCAGGTGTCGTTGAGCGAGCAAGGCATGTTTCTGGCGCGCTTGGCACGGCAGGCGCTCTTGAAGCAGAAGTTGGACTGGCACTTGTTGTTGGCCGTGCAGTACTGGCCGTCCTTGGCGAGACCCTTGGAGGAGCACTTGTTGTTCTTGCAGATACCGCTGGTGCAGCCCTGGTCCTTGTAGCAGTACTGGCCGGCGGACCTGACGGGCTCGCACTTGCCGTTCGAGCAGAAGGAGCCACCGACGCACTGGCCGGACTTGGTGCAGGTGGAGCCGTTCTTCTGCGAGGCGTTGCTGATGCAGCGCTTGTTGATGCAGTTGCCCGTCAGACAGCCCGAGTCCTTGTAGCAAGCCGAGCCGGTCTGCTTGATGTCCTGGCACGAACCGCGGTAGCAGTACGAGGTGCTCTTGCACTGCGCATCGCTGTTGCAGAAGGAGTTGTTGGGACCGGTGCCGACCTGGGAGACACACTTGCCCTGCGAGCACGAGCCCGAAGCACAGTCGCCGTTGACCTTGCAGCCGGTACCGGGGGTAGCGATA
Source organism: Moesziomyces globuligerus (assembly GCA_030849465.1). NCBI lineage: Eukaryota > Fungi > Basidiomycota > Ustilaginomycetes > Ustilaginales > Ustilaginaceae > Moesziomyces > Moesziomyces globuligerus. Next base: position 228,294 of record JARVLF010000005.1, read on the forward strand.
GCGGGACCAGCGTTGTTCGTGGGGGAAGGAACGGCAGTAGCAACGTCTCGTCGCGAGTAGTCGTAGAGGGTGGGGGTGACGTTCTCGAACACCTCGCGGTCAACGAGGTGACCGGAAACAGGCTGAGCAACCTGCAGAGCCACGAGGGCAGCAGCAGCCACGACGAAAGCAGCACGAATGGAGGCGCGCATGTTGGAGATAGAGGTAGCTACCTTGGCTAGACGGCGAGTGCCTGGACTTGGGAAAGGAAGGGGAAAGGGAAAGGGGTGGGAGCCGGGGGATGGGTCTGGAACTGGAGTGGAGAGGAGAGGAGAGAGATTGCTTGATGGAGGAAGAGGCCTGTGTGATTGACGGTCCGAAGATGAGCTCACCTATATACCTGGACAGAACCAACGGCTAGCAAAGGCGACGAGGAGAGAATTCCATGTTTTGGCTCCTTCTCCCGTCCCAGCCTGAAGATCCCGGTAGCAACTCACTCACGGAGCAAAGCACAAACGCTTCGGTGACAAGGACCTAGGCGCATGTCATCGTAGAGAACTATCTCAGACGGCTCTCCTACATGCGTCACACGCCACGTCTCGAACTCTCGATAGCGCATCAAAACATCACCCGTCCATGTGATTGAATGGCCAGGGTCTTGCCCGGCGACCCGACAGCCACGGTATGCCCTAGCTCCCCTTCGCCTCGGCCGTGCCAAGCCGAGCTGCTGTATGCTTCGCATGGCGTGCAGAGATCGTACGGGCCTGATGCCCTGGGCTTGGCGACGAGTAGAAGTCAAGTGGACTGAAAGCCACCTGCACGCACGCTGCACACGAAATTGAAACTTGCCAATCTTGCTACAGAGCCGCCACGGCCATGATCGACGCGGGCATTTTGCCGAACCGGACAGGATGCTTCCGTGGCCGGGATATGTATGCATTCGCGGCAGCGGAGAACATAGTTTTGGCCGTTCAAGCTCGCGCTGCGAGCCATATGCGTGTCGGTTGGTGCAAGTCGGGGAGGCGCCTCCAGTCGACTGACTGAACAAGCCACAGCCTCCCCCGACGTGAACCAAAAAAAATATTATTTTTCTTTTCTCCAGTCCGGAAAAGGGATTTTCATAAAAAAGGATTGATTTCCTTTTCTTTTTCTTTTTGACTTTTTTTGGACCAAGGTGGGCACGAGACCGGTGCGCCGTACGTGGAAATTCCAAAGGAAATACAGTACTCGCATTTAATTTTCGTTTTTCAATTTCATCGAATTCTTTTGGTCAATTTTTACAGTAATGTTTTGAAATTTAAAAAATGGTTGCATCAAGCCGTCGTGCCTCGCCGAGGCCATGTGGTGCATCGACATGAACGCGGCCCCGCATTTCCGCTTGTGGCACAGCTCCTCTCCTAGTCATGCCCTCCTTAGCTTCTAAAAGCAAGCCGAGCCGAGGTGCTGAAAATGATCTCGGCCCGACGAAGGCTCCCACTAGTGCGATTTCGCTGCAGTACTCCTGTCTCCCCTCCCTTGTGATCGTCCACTCTGATTTGGACCGACCACAGGCCCCCGTAAGATGCAATGAGATGCTTCTGCACAGAGAGGTATCTTTCCTGGCGAGCTGTTGGATTAAACACTTTGTTTCCGACAGTGGAAGGATACACGGCTGCTTCTGCCCATGTCATGTCGACCCTCGGGATTAAATGGCGAGCTGCAGTCGAGCAAGCCACCACATGCTGGGCTTGATTCTGACGCTTAAGCCTTTGGGTGCCGATTGTGCCACAAGTCGAGTCTTCCCTTCAACAAAACACGCAGCCGCGCTGTAGATGCGAGCGGCTCAGGTCGCACTTACGTCTCCGCAGCTCCTCCTGATTTACGTGCATGCATGTGGCGACAGTTTTGCAAACTAGCTTCAGGCACTCCTTCGATCTGCATGGAGTCTGCCCTGAATATGCTGAGCAAGTCTGCATATTTTTCCTGATTGATTGTCCACATCCCAGTCGGAGAGGTAGGAACCCAGGCACAGCGCAGGAACTGTAACAGTGCCACTGGGTGGTCTTTTCTTCCGCTGACCATACCTTTTCCGATGAAGCAAACGCGGGACTGATCGATGTACGTCTGTTTCACATCTGTCGACGTATGGGGTCAGAAGCTGACGATCATTGGATAAACACAGCTTGCTACCACTCTGCAGGTACCAGTTGCCTTCCTGACGAATTCGTTCCTTCCAACCTCTCTTCCCTTTCCGTGTATGCTCAATGGAAGCCGTGTGCATTCCCTGCGATCGACGGGAAAAGTAGTGACAGCAAGCCACCCGGGATCAAACGATGTCGCCTCCAGAAGTAGCTCACACGCCTGATTCAGTCGCAGTATCTCCTTTCTCGAAAAGACCCGCTTCGCGGATCAGAATCCGGCAAGATCGGCGAAGTCCTCTCCGAGCAGCTCCAGTGCATGGAGCCAGATGACGCTTGGATAATATTTGGACTGCAAGTAGCTCTTTGCAAAGATCAGAGTTGGATCTCTTTGTCCTGGCTGAAGGACATTGACTCCACGAACATGCACAGGAGGGTTGAACCAGTCTCACGGATAATAGGATGGATGCCACAGATGCAGCTGTTCCTCCGTCAGTGTGAATGGCCGTGTTCGTCTGAGCTGATGCGGTGATTCGTGAGCACCTTTCTGCCGGGCGGCTTCTCAATTTTGAAAGTTCTTCGAAGAAAGGACGGAGGGGGATAGGATTACAGCTTGTTCTTGCTGGGCTGACCCCTCCGTCCCAACAGAACACTTTCACTTGCTCTCATGAGCTGCAGAACCTTTACAGAGAGATGCGGTAGGAGCAGTGAGCATATGCGAAAGGCTGCTTAGCGTCTTGGTGCGGCTCGGCGAGATCAGTGCTACGAGTATGCAACGCGGACTCGATCCCACAACTAGATTATACATCTCTATAGGCAAGGCATAGAGGTACTTGCAGGCAAGTAGAGGCATATAGTGACTCCTTGAATCAAGCACAGGCACAGGACACGGGTCGCGGCACCGGACTCGGAGATGGAAACTCATCATTTGTCGATCGCTCATTTGTCGATCAAGGACTGCAGCTCGCTTCTAACAAGCTCCGCAGTATAGAGGGAGCTCGGGTGAGGTAGCCGGAGCCGCTGCGTAAGTAGCTCTCAAGGTACGGATGGCCCTAGCCTGCTCGGAGACGAAAGAAGTCGCTGCTGGAGAAGTGGTCGGTCTTGGATACTTGGCGATCGTTGGCAATTTATCACATCAATTAATCAATTCCTCATTGGGTGAATATTTCTTGTTTCAACGTTCAAAATTTAATTCGCCGGCCGCCGCCTCAAAAAGACCAAAAGAATGTTTTTTATGTAACGTAGCGCTCTGCTTCTCTAGTTCAACAAGTTTAAGCCGGAGCATGCACTATGTTTCCGGATCTTATCCACCTTCTTCGCTGCGTCGATGGATGAACGTGGCGACAGACTACTTCTCAAAGGAAAAGAAAAGAAAAGAAAAATGGAAAAGAACTGAAAAAAGAGTATTCCGGGAAAAACTCAATGAGCGAAATCTCGGGAGCGAATTTCAAATCGCCCGCTGAGTTGCGAGGCGAATCAGTGGGCATGAGAAGCAGGACTCCGAGGAAGGTGGTGGCTTTCAGGCTGAGCGGGTTGCTGAGTCGGGGTTGGAGGTATCACAGCTGACCACGCGGGAGGGCATGTCGGGCATCGCGGCGTATCTGGTTGCTGTCAGAATTGCAGCGGAGCATGAAAGTTGGCCGATTCGCATAATTTCCCCTCAGTGCATGCAATGCGCCACCACGAGGACAGCGCGGTCCACTCGACCGGGTGGCATTGTGCTGCGCAGCGGCACTCATGCGCATGCAACCCCGACCTCCGTCAAACGATAGAGGCTTGGCAGACCGGTAGGATCTGGCTCCGCCTTTGCACATGTTGCATCGGCCGCTTTCAGCCGGAATGCCGTTCCGTGTCCCGGGTCCGAGCTCCGCTCGCAGAGCTCAAAGACGCTTGGTAAGCAGTATTCAGCGATAATGCTGGAGAGTGCGACAGGCCCGGAGGCTTGAAGTCTTTGTCACTGACGGGCTTTGTGGAAACGGTGCAGGGCATGCAATCGGGAGCAGTACAGTAGAAGAAGAAAAGGGGGTCAGTAAATTTCTCAAAATGTTAGAGCGTCGATGATGCCAAACGCAGACCGATTTTGGTCTGCTTGCCGCACGAGATGTGTTGGTCTCGACTCGATGTGTGGAAAACGCGTCGCGCGCGTAAATGAGCGAAAGTGATGCGCCCGCTTTTTGGTTACGGGCTGGTGGCGGAGCTCAGTCCATCAGAGCGACACGCGACTCAGCCACGACGCTCATCTTGCGGGCCAGAAGAAGTGGAGTTGTCCAGCTCACATCCATCATCTCCTCGTCCCGACACACTCCTCCCATTTCAGCTCAGCTTCCTCTGCTGTCATCGAACACGTCGAGCTCAACACCCTCGGCTGCAGTGCAAGTCAAGCGACGTCGTTGCTCACGCTCCTGGCGCGTGTCGTTTCCTCTTCCAACTACCGTTCACCTTCCCGCATCCGGGTAATCACCGAAGCATGTCGCTCAACGACCTCTCGCAGGGCGCGATCGCCCAGATGATCCAGACGGCCGACCCGGCGAGCTCGGTGCAGAACCCGGTGTGCCAGATCCTGAGCATCAAGAAGATTCAGGCGAGCGCCGCGTCCGCCTCGAACGTGGGCGACCGCTACCGCATCATCCTCTCGGACGGCCTGCACTATGCGCAGGCTATGCTCGCCTCGCAGAAGCGATCGATGGTCGAGTCGGGCGAGCTGGAGAAGCACTGCCTGGTGCGCATCTCGCAGTACGCGAGCAACTCGGTGCAGAACCGCCGCATCCTCATCCTGCTCGACCTCGAGGTGGTGCACAAGCCCACGCTCGACCGCCTCGGCAGCCCGACCAACGTCGACGAGGCCGCCAAGGCCGAGCCCGGCGTCAAGCACGAGGGCGGTGTCGGCGGCGCGCTCGGCAACAGCAACCTCGGCAACAACTCGGCGGGCAGGACGACGCCAGCCACCTCGGCGGCGGGCGCCGGCAAGGCGGGGGGTGCGGCCGGACGACCGGGCGGCAGCAGCGTTCACGCCGGCATGCCCATCTACCCGATCGAGGGCCTGTCGCCGTACCAGAACCGCTGGACGATCAAGGCGCGCGTGACTTCCAAGTCGGACATCCGCCACTGGTCGAACCAGCGTGGCGAGGGCAAGCTCTTTTCGGTCAACCTGCTGGACGACAGTGGCGAGATCAAGGCGACGGGCTTCAACGATGCGGTCGACCGCTTCTACACGATGCTCAAGGAGAACCACGTCTACCTCATCTCGAAGGCGCGCGTCAACATTGCCAAGAAGCAGTTCAGCAACCTGCAGAACGAGTACGAGATCACGTTTGAGAACAGCACCGAGATCGAGGAGTGCACCGATGCCACCGACGTGCCCGAGGTCAAGTACGAGTTCGTGCGCATCAACGAGCTCGAGACGGTCGAGGCCAATCAGACGTGCGACGTGATCGGCATCCTGGACAGCTACGGCGAGCTGAGCGAGATCATCAGCAAGGCGTCGCAGCGGCCGGTGCAGAAGCGCGAGCTGACGCTGGTGGATCAGGGTCAGCGCAGCGTGCGGCTGACGCTGTGGGGCAAGAATGCCGAAAGCTTCCCGAACCATGCGGGCGTGGACGAGAAGCCGGTGATCGCCTTCAAGGGCGTCAAGGTGGGCGACTTTGGCGGACGCTCGCTCAGCATGTTTTCGAGCTCGACCATGCTGATCAATCCGGACATCACCGAGTCGCACGTGCTGCGCGGGTGGTACGACAACGATGGCGCGCAGGCGCAGTTCCAGCCGTTCAGCAACGGCGGGATGGGTGGTGGAGCGATGGGCGGCGGTGCGGGGGGCAATCCGGCTGAACGAAGGACCATCGCTCAGGTCAAGGACGAGAGTCTGGGCATGAACGAGAAGCCCGACTACTTCAACGTGCGCGCCACCGTGGTGTACATCAAGCAGGACACGCTCTACTACACCGCCTGCCCCTCGGCGGAATGCAACAAAAAGGTCACCGCCGACCACGAGAACAACTGGCGCTGCGAAAAGTGCGACCGCTCCTACGACGCACCCGAGTACCGCTACATCCTCTCCACCAACGTCGCCGATGCCTCGGGTCAGATCTGGCTCTCGGCCTTCAACGACGACTCGGCCAAGATCATCGGCATGCCCGCCGGCGAGCTCCACAAGCTCCGCGAGGAGAGCGAGTCCGAGTATACCGCCGTCCTCCACCGCGCTGCCAACCGCATGTACACCTTCAACTGCCGCGCAAAGATGGACAACTTTGGCGACCAGCCCCGCGTCCGATACACCATCTCGCGCACCAGCCCCGTCGACTTTGCCAAGGCGGGCGCCGAGCTCGTCGACGCCATCAAGGCGTACATGTAAATAAGCGTTAGGCGTGCTCGTATGAATTTGTATCGAGGTTGTTGGTTTTTTCCGGTCTTTGCATTTCTTCCGTGGTGTGTGAGTTTAGAAGGCGGCGAGGAGGTCGGCGAGGTCATCCACCTGTTGTTGGCGTTGGTTCGAGATGGCAGTGTCGATCTGGGTCCATTGTTGGACAAAGGCTTGGGGGGAGAGTTCTTCGCAGGTGAAGTCGGCGAGTAGCTCTCGCTTTTCGAGCAACAGTTCCTGATAAGACTGGTATGCCAGGTGATGCCAAGCGAGTTGGGATTAGATTCCGATCGTGGGTTTTTTTGAAGGGGGGGGGGGGTGGGGGGACTTACGTAGAAGAGGGAGCTGATGGATTCGAGGGCGAGTTTTGGGTTCCAGTTTGCTACGACGTTGTCGTTCGAGTCGATTTGGTCTAGAAGGTGCGGGATGTCTTCGTAGATGCAAGCGAGCATGGCGGCTACGATCTGTTCGCACCGGTCCAACGTTGTGCGGAGACCCGCGAGGGTCTCATCGAGCGAACCGGGTGGAGAAGCAAGTAGATTGCACGAGTCTTGAAAGGTGGAGTCAAAGGTACGTGCTAACTCGTCGCATCGATTCACGAGCGCGAGCACGGGATGCACCCCTCCTGGTCCGCTTGCCGTCGCCATGTCCAACCCGCTCGAGATGATGGTGTGAGACAACCAAGCCTCCACTTGCGAATCGGCAGAAGCACAACAAACACACCGCATCACATCCCGAAGATTTCCACAAAACAACCAGGTGACGCACTCTAACACTTTCGGGGTTTTTTACGCGGCGTCAGCGATGTGCTCCATTATAACCTCACCCACTCCTCGCAGGATCCAAGGTCATCCCTCTCAGGGAAAGGTCTTTTGGCCTACAAACCCCACCTCAGCTCCAGAGAAATCATACGCTGTGCCCGCTCGCCGTCCTGACCTCCCATTTCTGATCGCCTTCGACGCCTTCGCCCGCTCGCCCCCCGCCCTGCGAGTTGGCAACGACCGACACTCCTCTCTACAGTTCAGCCACTTCCACCCACAGCACACCCTCCGCACCTCACACGCACGCACACCACCACAATCAATCTCTTGAGCGCATCGTTCTATCGTCGATTCGATCCATTTTGTTCTGCATCACTGCGCACTACGCGGTCGCCACGAGCGAGGCGAGATAATCATCTGCGGCGGCCTGGACGGCGTCGACCTCGAGCGCCGCCGGGTCCCATCCGCTGGCGACATGCTTGCTGCCCTTGCCGTTGTGCACACCGCCGCCGCTGACGGCGGCCGACGCGAGCAGCGCCGCCGAGATGCGCTCCAGCTGCGCCCTGGCCGGCCCGGGCAGCTGCACGGCGGCGGTGGCGGTGGGCATGTTGATGAGGATGCGCGCCAGGTTGGTGATGCCCGCGATCATCTCGGTCCTAGCGACCATGTGGGTCCTCTCTCCTGCGCCTGCGGCGCCCTCGGCCGCAGCCGCCGACGAGAGGAGCGCATTGACGCCCGCAGCGAGGCTCGGCAAGCGCGCCGCGAAGCGCTCAGCGCGCTCGAGCGCCACCTCGCGCGTCTCGTCCACCGCCAGCAGCGCCGCCAGCGTCGGCACCTCGCGCGAGGCGGCAACGTAGTCGATGTACAGCGCAGCGCCGTCGGCCCAGCCCGCGATCTCGTCCGCCGGATCACCACCGACCTCGAGGTAGAAGGGCGAGAAAAGCACAGAGACGAGCTCGTGGTCGCCGCGGATGATCGCCTCGGGCGCGAGCTGGAGCACGGCGACGTTGTGCGCCGCCGTCCAGTGGTGCGCCTGCAGCAGCAGCTCGTACTCGCCGTACCGGTCGTCGCAGGCGCGCGCCGCGTACGCCTTGGCCTCGTACAGCCACGCTGCCGGCACACACAGGCGGCCGCAGAGGAAGTCGCGCTGCGCATCCACCTCCTCCACGTGCCGCGCCAGAAGCGCCTTGACGGCCGTCTCGCGGCTCTCGCCCAGCTCCAGATGGAGCAGCACCAACGCCGCCCACTGCCACAGCCCCAGCAGCTCGAGCTGCGTCGCATAGCTCGACGCCAGCGTATCCGCACGCGCCGAATTGCCCTGCATCGGCCCGGACGCCGCCCCGTTCGCCTCCGCGTCCTCGTCCATCGCCTCGTCGCCCGGGCCCAGCCCGAGCTCGATGCGGTCGCCAAAGTCGCGGCGCTGCATGACGCGCGACAGCAGGTTGTATAGATGCCACGGCAGCCGCGCATCGGCGTTGGACGCGCCAAACCCACAGGCGTTCAGCGCCGGCTCCAGGCCGTACGCCGGGTCGACGTACAGCTTGATCAGCTCGAACAGCGCATCGCGGTCGTAGCCGCCGGCCTTCTGCAGCAGCTGACGCAGCCTCGTCGCGCCTACGCTCGAGCTCTCGCGGTACCACGGCAAGGGCGGCGCGATGCACGTGTTGTTGGGCGCCGCTGGCGCCACCTGTGCCTCGTATCGCTCGAACGCGCGGTCGAGCGGCGCCTCGTACGGCGTCTCATACCACAGGAAGAGACCCAGTGCCCGTTTCCAGTCGAGACCCTCGCAGATGGCGAGGTCGCTCACCTGGTCGATCGGGTCCTTGGTCGTGCGTGCATCGGTGCCCTTGGACAGCACGACGTTGCCCGACAAGAGCTCGTACACGCGGCGATGGTCGCGGGTGATGTGCGCGTCCACGCCTTCCTTGCGCCACGTGAGCAGCTGCTCGCTGATATCGGCACGCACCTCCTCGTCGCCACCCGCCTGCGCGATGAGCGTAGCCAAGCGCAGATCACCGCCCTCGGTCGCCGCATTGACGGCACGCTCCACCTGGTTGCCGCTCAAGTAGCAGAAGAGCAGCGCAGCACGGCGCGAGGCAGCGATATGCGCACGCGCCTCGGTCTCCACCGTGCCGGCCACCGTGTGGCGGAGCCAGTTGGACAGCGCCGCCTTCCTGCGCATGTTGCGGATGCGTTCCGCCGTCGCGGCGTCTGCGCCCTCGGGGACGCGCAGCTCGATCTCGTCGAACAGCGCCACACCAAGTCGCCACAGGCTCGCCTCAAAGCTGCGGTCCTTGTGCTCGAAGGACGAGGCAAAGTGGCGGAAGCGCGTGCCAAAGTCGGTATACGCGACAGGCACGCCGTCCTCGTCGAGCTCGACCTTGGTGTGTTCGAGCTGGACGCCGAGCAGCTTCTCGGCGCGCTCCGCCTCCTTCTTGGACGTCTCGGCGTCCTTGAACAGCTTGATCTTTTCCAGCACAAGCGTCGACGTCGTAGCCGCAGCGGCGGCTTCCGCTTCCGACTTGGCAGCCGATGACGACGGCTCCAGGTTGGCGCCGACAATCCTGCCGTTGTGCACGAGCGTCCCGTCCGGGCCCCATCCGACGCGGAAGCTGCGTCCGAGCGAGAGGCCCGCATCTAGGGTCTCGCCATCGGCGGCGACCACCTCGGAACGCGCGACGTCGAGCTTTCGCAGCTTCCTGGCGGGTGTTTGGACCTCCTGCACCGGCGCCGGCTGCGACCTGGTGCCGGACGCCGCACCCGGCTCCTTGCGTTCGGCCGTCTCGACCGGCGCAGACTCTGCGGCCTTGGCCGGCTTGACAGCGGCTGGCGCGGGCGCAGCGCCCGCTGGCCGGAGATTGAGCGTCTTTTTCTGGCTCAGGCTGGCTCCCATGGGTCTAGCAGCAACGACAGCAGCGGAAGCTAGTTTACTGTCGTCCTGCCCAAAAAAACTCGCCTGCATGACCTGGACGCGGCGTGCCTCGGCGGCGCTGGCCATAGCGCGCGAAGGTGTAGCGCTCGCTGCACGTTCGCGCCCCGAGACGCTCGAGGATGGAGTCCACTGGCGGCGCTGGCGCTGCTTGGCGGCCGCGAGGGCCGCCGCAGTAGCCTGGCTGGCGTCATCATCCGTGTCCATGTCACCGTCATCAAGAGTTCGTAGTGGCGGCGGCGCATCGTCATCGTCGTCGTCCTCGTCTCCCTCGCCGAAGGCAAGATCCATGCCCGGTGAGTCTTCATCCGATTCGCCGTCGTCGGCCGACATAGGCGCAAGACGCTTGCTCGCGGGGCGCTTAACGCCGGCGGTCTGAGCGGATCGCTTGGGTGCCGCAGCCGACGCCTCCTCGTCCTCGTCCGAGTCGTCTAGGCCGTATCGACTGAAGTGCTTCACCTTGAAGGACCAGGTGCCTGACTCGGGCTCAAAGTCGACGAATTCGGTCTCGGGCTTGTTCTTGAGCTTGTTGATCATCTGCTTGACGCGCGGGTGGTCGGCGTCCTTGATAGGCTCCCGCGTAGCGCGGTCGGTGGGCCAGCATGCGTCGAGGCTGACGCGAGCGGGCACGTTGAGGCCCGTGCCCTGCTTGGCCTTGATGCCCGGGATGAAGTTGCGCTTGGCGCCGTCCTTGGGGTTGCGCGGGTCGTAGTCGTCCTCCTCGGGATAGACGACGACCTCCTTGAGGCGGATCTGGACGATGCCGCCCACGATGTCGTTGAGGTCGCCGATCGAGGTGAGGTCGACGGGCTCGAGGAACTCGATCTGGCCGACGCCCTTGCGGCCGACGATAAAGTTGTGCACGGCGGCGAGCTCGTTGTAGTTGGCGGTGCGCAGCGCAGCTAGCGAAGGCTCGGTGTAGTATTCACCCACCTTGGCAGTGGCAGCGCTGGAACCGTTGGACGCGGCGCTGGTCGTCGCCGCGCTCGGGGCCGACGCCGCGAAGGACGACTCGAGATCACGGCCCTGGCGGGGCACGCCAGCCTTAGCAGCGGCGGCAGAGACGGTCTTGAGCGGCGTCTCTTCGACGACGCTGGGCGAGGCGGCGCCGAAGAAGTTTCCGCGGCGCGAGGGGAGCGACGAGGCGAAGGAGAGGTCTCCGCCACCGGGACGCACCGACTCGGCGCGCTGTTCGAGGGCCGGGCTGAAGGTGACGCGCGATGCCGACGAGGGCTGCACGGTACCACTGCGGAAAGCGGATGCGCCGAGCGAGCCGACAGCAGGACTGTTGCCGGTGTCAAAGTGGGGCACGCTACCGCTGCGGCCGATGCGCGAGGCCGTGAAGCTGTTCTCGCCTGCATCGTCGAGCACGAGTCGCTTGGCCGAGGGGCGTGACACGAAAGCCTGCGACGACAGCGGTTGGCTGTACTCGTCGCTGAGCGCCTTGAAGAGCGCTGGCGAGCCAGCACGGCCCGGAGTGCCGAAGCGATTGTGAGCGCCGGGCGTGCCTTCGCGCAACGAGCCGGGCGTCCCCTCGCGGACGAAGCTGGAACTGCCCAGGCCGGAAGCGCCGGGGGTCGATCCGCGGAGGCGGTTGATCTTGTTGGCGCCACGCGGGCTGGAGCGGAAGGGCGTGGTGAGAGGCGGCTTGTTCTTGGGCGCAACGTTGAAGGGGAGCGCACCACCGTTGGGCGTCGAGCCGGCGGCACCGTTGAGCGGGTTCGAGGCAAAGAGGCTGTCGGTACCGTATGGGTTGGAGTCGAGCGAGGCCTGTACGCTTGGGAGCTGCTGCTGGTTCTGCATGTTCTGCTGTTGCTGGTTCTGCTGCGACTGGCCGAACAGGCCGCCGGACGGCTGCTGGTTCTGCGCACCGCCTAGACCACCAAAGAGACCACCGCCAGTCTGGTTCTGGTTGGAACCGCCAAAGAGGCCACCTCCTGTGTTGGAAGCGCCCGCATTGCCGAAGAGCGACGAGCCACCCGTGGCGTTTGAGGAGCCGAAAAGACCGCCGCCAGTAGCACCCGTCTGGGCCGTCTGGTTGTTCTGGCCGAAGAGGCCGCCAGTAGTGTTGCTCTGAGTCTGGCCGAAGCCGGTGCCGAGGCCACCCGAGGCCTGCTGCTGGTTGTTCTGCTGACTGTTGCCGAACAGTGACGATCCGCCACCACCACCGAACGAGAAGCCACCGGTGGCAGGCTTGTTAGCCGTGCCGCCGAACAGTCCACCCGAGCCTGTGGAAGCGCCGGCGCCGAATCCGGTGCCGGTCTGACCAGGCTGGGCACCTGCACCGCCGAAGAGACCGCCCGTAGCCGGCTGGGTACCCGTCTGGCCTGCGGGCTTGGCTCCGAAGAGGCCGCCACCGAATCCGCCGGTGGTGCCGGTCTGTCCGGGCTGCTGGTTTGCCTGCTGGTTGTTGTTTGCGCCAAAGCTGAAGCCTCCAGTGGCACCAGTGTTGGTCGTGCTGCCGAAGAGACCGCCGCTAGGCTGTGCGGAGCTGGTGGCGCCAAAGAGACCGCCGGTGGCAGACGGAGCGGCCGTCGTGCCTGTGGTGGCGCCCGAAGCTGCACCAAAGCCGCCGCCTGCGCCGAAACCAAAGGCAGGCTTGTTCTGTTGCGCGGCAGTGTTGGAAGCGCCAAAGCCGCCGAAGGTGGTGGAGGCTCCGGCAGTCTGACCGGGCTGGCTGGTGGCCGCGCCAAAGAGACCACCAGTGGCAGGCTTCTGACCGAAGGAGAAGCCGCCAGCGGTGCCCGTGGTACCAGCACCGAAGCCGGTTCCGGTCTGACCGGGCTGCTGCTGCTGCTGGTTGTTGGCGCCGAAGCCGAAGCCGGTGGTGCCGGACTGGGCGGGCTGAGTGGTAGAAGCACCGAAGCCAAATGCGGGCTTGTTCTGCTGCTGCTGATTGTTGTTAGCGGCGCCGAAGGTGAAGCCAGTGCTAGCGGCGGGCTGCTGTGGTTGGGATCCGAAGGAGAAGCCAGTAGTAGAGGCCTGCTGCTGCTGAGGCTGCTGGCCAAACAGGCCGCCAGTCTGAGGCTGGTTCTGCTGCTGACCGAACAGACCACCGGTGGTGGTGGAAGCGCCGAAGCCAGTGGTGGCAGGTTTCGCGCCAAAAAGGCCACCGGACTGCTGCTGGTTGTTCTGCTGTCCGAAGAGGCCACCGGACTGCTGCTGCTGCTGGGGCTGGCCGAAGAGACCGCCGGTGGTGGAGCTGGTAGCACCGAAGCCGGAGGCAGGCTGCTGCTGAGTCTGACCAAAGGCACCGGTGCCGGTGTTGGAAGCGCCGAAGCCGAAGCCGGTGGAAGGCGCACCCGGAGCGCCCGGGCCGGTGTTGCCCTTGGATCGGCCCTGCTGGTAGTCCATGAGACGGAGCTCCTCGATGCTGTAGCGGCTGTAGGCGGGCATGGCGGTGATGGATTGCTGGACATCCCAGGACTTGCGGTCCTTGATGTGCTCGGTGGGGGTGAGATCCTCGCGGAAAGGATCGTAGGGGACGGTTGCGGTACCCTGGGTGATCTGGCCGGGGGTCACGCCGGGCGCGGATTGGCCAAAGGTACCTGACGCGGCGCCAAAGCCGCCAGCGGCGGGCTGTTGCTGCTGCTGCTGCTGACCGAAAAGGCCGCCAGTGGCAGGAGCAGCGGAGCCAAAGGTAGAAGAGCCGAAGCCGCCTGCTGCTGGTTGCTGCTGCTGGGCGGGTGTGGAACCGAAGGTGAAGGCGCCTGTGTTAGAGGAGGCGGCAGGAGCGCCGAAGCCACCAAAGCCGGTAGAGGCAGCGGGACGTGAGCCGAAAGCGCCACCGGGGGCAGCATTGTTGGCAGTGGCACCGAAGCCGCCAAAGGCAGGGGTCTGTGTCTGGTTCGGTTGTTGACCAAAGAGACCGCCTCCGGTCTGTGCCGCAGGCTGCGAGGCACCGAAACCGCCTGTGGAGCCGAAGCCTATCGAAGAGCGAAAGCAAGAAAGGCAGTGAGCATGGTGTGATGGTGGGAGGGACAACGGCTATGCGTCAGAGGTCTCACTTACCTGTGGATGCGCCGAACCCTGACTGAGCGGGAGTGTTGGGCTGTGCTGGCTGACCGAAGAGACCCGTTGCTGGCTGCTGTTGTTGCTGCTGCTGCTGCTGTTGGTTGTTCTGCTGGCCGAAGCCGCCGAAGCCCGTGGACCCGAACATGGCGCAAGCGTGCGGGCTGCCTCTGTGCTAGCACGAACGAGTGGATCCGAAGGACGTGGAGCCAGAACCCGACACGAATGCCCGACCGAGCTCGCGGGAGATGAAGGGAAGCGGGGTACCGGAAGGAGAGAAGGAATGTCACGAGCGAGTCGTGCTTGAGGCGGAGAGAGGGCGATCGGATGCTGTGGTGAGGATGAAGTGACGAGCACCGTGATGGATGGCATGGGAAGCGTCCAGACTCACACTCTGATCTGGCCTTGGACAGTGAAGAGGCAGGCTGGCCCAACGCATCCCGGCCGTGACAGACGCGACCTCATAAGACTGCAGCCCACAGTCAACACGAGCTCAACAGAGAGAGGAAAAAAAAGGGCGCTCGGACGTCTCAGAAGATCACACGTCGCGTCAAAGCCGGTGGAAGCGTGCGATCTGACACGTGCTCGAAAAATCCACTCATGCGATCACCGTTTGCGCTCAAGATTCGGAATTCGGAGCTGGGCGCTGTGGACCCTCGTACAAGTGGAGCTGCAGCCGCCCAGTGGGCTCGTTGTCAGCCCCACCACTGGCACCACTTGCTGCTTGCTTCCAGCATGTCGAAACCATCAGCATCCGGCACTGCCTCCGGGTCGACGTCCGGAGCAGGCGCAGGGGTGGGTCCCAGTCGACGCACATGGGACAAGGACGACTTTGCACGCAAGGCCATGTCGCGCGAGAAGCGGCAGGCGGAGCTCGACTCGGTCAATGCCGAGCGTCGCGCTCAGGGCCTGCCCGCTCTCAAGCGTCTCAAGTCGAACGCCCCCGAGCCCGAACTCGCCATGCAGCGCCGTGAAGCTCCGCTCGGCCTCGAAGCCAACCAGGGCAAGACGCTCATGGTCGACCTCTCGAACGACTCGGGCCAGACCGGCCCCGGCTTCTACTGCCAGACCTGCCGCAAGCTGCTCAAGGACAACCTCGCCTATCTCGATCACATCAACGGACGCGTACATTTGATGAGGATAGGTCAGTCCACCCAACAGGACAGAGCCAGCCTCAAAGATGTGCTCGACATGCTCGAGCAGCTCAGACAGAGCAGAACGGGGACGGCAAAGAGCGTCGCGTACGACTTTGACGAGAGGATCAAGCTGATCGCAGACCAGCAACAGAAGGAGGCAGAGGAGAAGAGGAACAAGCGCAAACAGGCCCGCGATGCCAAGAAGAAAGCCTCACGCGGTGAGGACGACCAACAGACTCACGACGACGAACAGCAGATGATGGCAGCCATGGGCTTCGGCGGCTTCGGCTCCTCCAAGAAACGCTAACCACACTCCCACAACCCATGATCGTTTGCAATATACCCCATCACCGCACGCACACGCAGTCTTTGGACACGTCACAAAACTCGTATTGGCCAAGTTGTGAACCTAGGCCCAGGCGAGGGTGAGGACAAACTTATCTTCGCCCACCTCCTGCTCCTCCTGGAGGATGACCTTGGCGTCGGCCTTCTTCTGGGCCTCTGGGAGGGGTTTCCTACGCAGCGCCTTGAGGAACGTTTCGTGCTGGCTCTCGATGCACTCGGCCAGCGCCTCGCCCATGCCCTGTTGGAACGAGTAGAAGGCATCCACCTCATCCGTCGCCACGAGACCCGCCTTCTTGCGCAGACGCTGGATGCGGTTGACCACCTCGCGCGCGGTTCCTTCGGCCTGGAGCTCGGGCCTGGGCTGAACGTCCAAGAGCACCACGACGTTGCCGTCGGTGTTGGACTCAAAGGCGCCCTCGATCTGCTTGGTCTCTACGTAGCGCGTGACGCGCAGGTCGCCCTCGACGAGCTCGACGCCCGCGACGCTGAGCTTGCCCGTCTGCATGTACGTCTTGGCCTCGTCCGAGGTGACGCTCTCGAGGCCCTTGCGCACCTTGCCCACATCCTTGCGCAGCTTGCGACCCAGCACCGGCCAGTCGGCAAACAGCTTGAAGCGCACGCCGCACCTGGCCTCGTCCGACGAAAGCACCAGATCGCGCACGTTGAGCTCCTCCCGGATGTAGTCCGAGAGCGACTCGACATCGGCGAGGTACTCGGCATCCGTGTGGAAGACGACCACCTCCTTGAGCGGTACGCGGATCGGCAGGTTGGCGTTGACGCGGATCACGCGTCCCAACTCGACCACCGCCTGGAGCGCCTTGAACTGGCGCTGGATCACCGGGTTGAAGTACGACTCGTTGACGCTCGGGAACGAGAGGAAGTGGACACTGCGGTAGTCCTCCTTGTCGTCCGCTGCCGGCGCGGGCATAAACTTGCGCAGCCCCTGGTACAGGTTCTCGGTGAGGAACGGCGTGAACGACGAGAGCGTGCGGCAAAGCGTCAGCAGCGTCTCGAAGAGCGAGTTGAGCGCCGCCTTGGTGTCGTCGATGCCGTACTCGCCCTTGAGCCTGCGGCGGTTGAAGCGGATGTACCAGTTGGTCAGCTCGTCGATCAGCTCGCCCAGCCTCGGCACCACCGTGTACAGGCGGTAGGCCGCCATCTCGTCCGAGATGAGGCGGATGAGCGACTGGCAGCGCGCAAGGATCCAGCGGTCCATGACGTTGGTCGACGCCTGGTTGGGCTCGTAGACAAATTTGACGCCGTGGTCCTTCTCAAAGAGGCTGACCGAGGCGAGGAAGAAGCGGAACGAGTTGAGCCAGGGGAGGAAGGTGGACGAGACCACCTCCTTGACGCCCTCCTCCTTGAAGCGCAGGTTCTCGGCGCGCACGACGGGCGAGTTGATGAGGTAGAGTCGGATGGCGTCGGCACCGTACTGGTTGATGAGCAGGTTGGGGTCCGGATAGTTGCGGAGCGACTTGCTCATCTTTTTGCCGTCGGCGGCGAGGACGAGTCCGCTGACGATGAGGTTCTTCCAGGGCGCCGAGTCGAAGAGGTGGGTGGCGAGGATGAGGAGCGTGTAGAACCAGCCACGGGTCTGGTCGAGACCCTCGGAGATAAAGTCGGCGGGGAAGGACTTTTCGAACTGCTCCTTGTTCTCGAAGGGGTAGTGCGCCTGGGCGTAGGGCATGGAGCCGGACTCGAACCAGCAGTCAAAGACCTCCTCGACGCGCTTGAGCTGGCCCTTGCCCTTCTGAGAGGGGATGGTGATGTGGTCGATCTTGTCCTTGTGCAGGTCGTTGATGCCGGTGACGCCCGAGAGCTGCTCGAGCTCCTCGACGGAGCCGACGCATACGATCTCCTCCATGTCGTCGCTGACCCAGAGCGGGATGGGGGTGCCCCAGTATCGGTTGCGGCTGACGTTCCAGTCGCGGGCGTTGGCGATCCAGTTGCCGAAGCGGCCCTCGCCGACGTGGCCGGGGACCCAACGCGTGGCGTTGTTGTTCTTGACGAGCTTCTCGATGGCGGGCTCGACGCGGACGAACCAGGAGGGGATGGCCTTGTAGATGAGGGGCGTTCCGGATCGCCAGCAGAAGGGGTACTGATGGCTGAGGGTAGCCTGTACGATGAGGCGGCCGCGGGCCTTGAGGTCCTTCTGGATCTGCTTGTCGGCCTCCTTGACGTGGACGCCGTGGTAGTCGGGAACCTCGGCGGTGTAGCGGCCGGAGCCGTCGACGGGGTTGGGGGGCGTCTCGTCGCGGCTGATGACGCCGTGGGCGATGGCGACGCGGTGATCGTCATCACCGAAGGCGGGGGCCTGGTGGACGATACCGGTACCGGCGTCGGAGGTGACGTAGGTGTCGGAGAGGACGCGGAAGGCGCGGCCCTGGAAGCGCTGCTGGTAGTAAGGGAAGATGGGTTCGTACTGCTTGCCGACGAGGTCCTTGCCCTTGTAGGTCTGGATCTTCTGGAACTTGGCCTTCTTTGGGTCCTTGTAGAGGGTGGTGAGGAGGTCCTCGTGGAGGATGAAGTTGGTGTCGCGCTCGTCGTCGTGGATCTTGACGTAGTTGAAGTCGGGGTGGACGCAGAGGCCGAGGTTGGAAGGGAGGGTCCACGGGGTGGTTGTCCATGCGAGGAAGGCGGTGTTTGGGTCGTCGAGGAGCGGGAAGCTGACGGTGACGGCGGGGTCCTGGACCTCGCGGTAGTCGAGGCCGGCCTCGAAGTTGGAGAGTGGGGTGGTGCAGGCGGTGGAGTAGGGCATGACGCGGATGCCCTGGTAGACGAGGCCCTTGGAGTGGAGGGTCTTGAAGACCCACCAGACGGACTCCATGAAGTTGATGTCCATGGTCTTGTAGCCGTTGTCAAAGTCGATCCACCTGCCCATGCGCTCTACGGTGTCCCTCCACTCGTTCTGGTAGGTCATGACGATGCTGCGGCACTCTGCGTTGTACTTGTCCACGCCCATGGCCATGACGTCCTCCTTGCCCTTGATGTTGAGGCGCTTGTCGATCTCGTGCTCGACGGGGAGGCCGTGGCAGTCCCAGCCGAAGCGGCGGTCGACATAGTGGCCGGTGGAGTGGGCGTGGCGGGTGACGATGTCCTTGACGGTGCCGGCGAGGAGATGGCCATAGTGCGGGAGGCCGGTGGCGAAGGGGGGACCGTCGTAGAAGCTGAAGGGCTTCCTGCCCTTGCTCTGCTCTAGCGAAGTCTTGAAGGCGTCGATGGCGCGCCAGTAGCGGATGACCTTCTCCTCCTCGGTGGGGAAGCTGAAGGCGGCAGTAGGGTCGTGCTCGCCAAAGGCAGCGGCGGTGGCCGGACCCGTAGGTGTGGATTCGGCCATGATGCTGGTGATTTCACTGAGCGATGATGATGGCTGCAGGAGGAGGGTGCTGCTGCTGCTGCTGCTGCTGCTGCTTGCTTTGGCTCGAGCACTTACCACCGAGCGCAAGCAACAGGAGCTGAGCCAGTCGGCGTTAGGGCACTACGCTCGAGGCGAAACAGAGCTCGCGAGGAATGCGAAGAAAGTCGAAAAAATCGGCGCCACGCTCCTGGCTCGCTCCTGGCTGAGCTTGCGCGAGCCCCACCCACTCACTTCGAGTCAACTCCGAGTCACTCTTTCGTGCGAATGCCAGGGCAGCCTTGAAACTGAGCTTCAGGATGTTAAGGTGCTGTTTCAACATGCTTTCGGCGCGACAAAAAAAGGTGGAGAGTGTGTGAGACCAACACTTTTCTTCTTCTGTTGGGCGGTGGGGCGTTGGCCCTTTATGCTGGCTGGCTCGGCGGGGCCAAGTGTCAAAATGCCACTCTCACGCTAACTAAGCTCGTGCATGTGCATGAGCCACACTCCTTGACACCCAACCCACCGCTTTGCCACGGTTGCCAGCCAACTACACATCCCCACCGTACGCATCTCGACACAGCATACCACAGTAGCGAGGCTGGACCTGCGCTTGAAGCTGCCTGCATTCCACCATCAGCTATCTCGTTCCATCTTGACCGCTGCTTCTCGCGTCCATGTCGGGCACAGGCGACGCCCTCGAGGCGGCCATCCTCCAGGGGATCGATGCGCATCCCACCTCCGACTACCGCGAAGACCGCCGCGCTGCCAGCGCGCACCACGACTCGGCACCCAACACCGACGACGAGCTGGGCTCGGACCTGGCCTCGGACCACGACGACGAGCGCGATCTGTACGACCGCGATGACGACGACCACGACCACCCGACACGCGCAGGCGCGTCGAGTCGCGACGGCGATGCGGCCATCAAAGGTCTGCAGAACTCGCGCACGGCCAATCGCGGCGAAGAAGGAGCCACCAACACGGGACCCAAGGGTGTGCTGCGCGACCGACAGCTGCGTGCGGCACAGGAGAGTGCGGCTCGCTCCGCCTCGGTGCATGCGACCAACCAAAAGATGGAGAAGCTGGCGCTCTCCTCCGAGACCTACACCCAACAGGTGGACCGCGAGCGTCGCGAGCTCGCGCAGCGTCTGCAGCGCGAGATTGCCGAGAGCGACGACGACGGCGTGAGCCAGGAGGCGATTGCGGATCTGCAGGCCAAGGAGCGTCGTCGCGAGATGCGCATCGCCGAACTAAAGTCCTTCCATGCCTCTCGTCACGATGCGCTCGTCTCGGGCCAACCAGCTGCCGCCGCTACCGCCTCCTCGGTAGGGTCCAAGGAGCGATGGTTCGGACATCTGCGCGAGGTCGACGAACGCGGCTACGTCGCCGCGATCGACAACGAAGACTCGGCCGTCCCCATCGTCATCCACATCTACTCCAAGGCCGTGGCGCAGTGCAACGTGCTCACCGCCGCACTCGCTTCGCTCGCAAGACAGTATCCGCGCACCAAGTTCCTCCAGGTCCAGGCGGCAGCCATCGGATTCGGACAGACGCACGACGACGACGAGGAGTTTGACGAACTCAATCCGCACACACTCGACGTCCTCCCCACGCTCCTCGTCTACCGCGCCGCCACCCTCGCCGCCAACCTCGTCCGCGTCGACCTCGATCCACTCTGGAACAGAGGCTCCGAACAGGACGTACGCAACCTCCTCCAGGCCTACAACGCCATTCCTACCCAGCCTGACCATCCGGCGGCAGCATCACATGTATCCACCGCTCACTCTGACGATGACGACGACTGAATTCCACACCACCCTGTTCGCTTGCCTGCACTTTGTACGAGAAACATCGTCTGACTTGTTCATCTTTGGAGCTGTGCAGAGTCTACCTTTTCTTTTTCCATAATTGGACTGGGGGATGGGGGGGTTTAGTGAGAGTCGACCCACTTGCGGGCGTTTTCGAACATTCGGAACCAGGGACCCTTTCCGTTCCAGCCGTTGTCGCCGCGCGCATGCGCGTGGGTGGGGGCCCAGCTCATGCTCGAGAGAGCGACGCCACGTTCCGGGTGGGGCATCAAGGCGAGCACCCTACCCGCATTGGCCGTGACGGCGGTGATGCCCTCGGGGCTACCGTTGGGGTTGATCGGGTAGCGTTGATCGACGTACTGCATCGCCACCTGTGCGTTTGCCTTGCACTGTTCGAGATCACCGGCCTTGCGGAAGGAGGCACGACCCTCACCGTGCGCGATGATCGCCGGCAAAACCGAACCAGCCATATCGCGCAGGAAGATCGACTGAGCCCCTGCCTCGGTGATGCGCACAGTCGAGAGACGTCCTTCGAATCGACCCGACTCGTTGGCCTTGAACAAAGGCCAAGCCTCGGCCTCGGGAATAAGCCCCGCAGCACCAAGCTGCGACAACAGCTGACACCCATTGCATACACCGAGCGCAAAGGTATCGGTGCGCGTGCGGAAGAAACGCTCAAACTGCGCGCGCACGCCCGGATTGAGCAGAATCGACTTTGCCCATCCACTACCCGCCCCCAACACATCACCAAACGAAAACCCACCGCACGCCGCAAGACCCACAAACGAATCGAGCACAATACGCCCCTCGACCAGATCCGACATGTGCACATCCACCGCACAGAAGCCCGCACGTGCAAACGCCCACGCCATCTCGATCTGGCCGTTGACACCCTGCTCGCGGAGGATGGCCACCTTGGGCCGCGCGGCGAGCTCGGCGCCGACGACGTGAGCTCCGAGCACGTCGTCGCGCGGGTTGTAGGTCAGCTCGTAGCGCAGCGCCGCAGCGCCCGAGTCGTCGGCGATGAGCGCATGCTCCTCCGCCGCCTTGTCCGGGTTGTCGCGCAGGCTCTGCATGCGGAACGAGGTCTCGGCCCATGCGCGCTGCAGCTCGGCGCGCGTCGAGGCGAGCACGACCTGCCCGCCCGCAGCGATCTTGATCTCCTGCGCCTCGGTCACGCGGCCGACAATGTGCAGCTGGTGCGAAGGCACGCCGGCCGCGGTCAGCACCGCCGAGACCGCCTTGACGTCGCCGGCGCGCACCTGCATCACCGCACCGAGCTCCTCGTTGAAGAGCGCCGCCACCGCATCGCCCGTCGCGCCGGCCACGACGTCGGCAAACACCTCGGCACCGCAGCGTCCGGCGAAGCACATCTCGAGGATCGCCGTCACCAGGCCGCCGTCCGAGCGGTCGTGGTAGGCGAGCACCAGGCTCCCCTCATCGCGCTTCTGCACGCGCAGCTGCTTGAGCGTGTGGCACGCCTCGAAGAACGCCTTGAGCACCGCGGCGTCCTCGACATCCGGCGCCTCGTGGCCGAGCTGTCGGAAGACCTGCGCCACGCACGAGCCGCCGAGACGCTGCTTGCCCGCGGCGAGATCGACAAAGAGCAGCACGGTATCGGCCACATCGGTGCGCAGCTGCGGCGTCCACGTGCTGCGAATGTCGTCGACCGGCCCAAACGCAGTGACGGTGAGCGAGAGCGGCGCAGTCACCTCGCGCTTCGCGCCGTCCTCGGCGTCCCACGCCATCTTCATCGACATTGAGTCCTTGCCGACGGGGATGGCCAGGCCGAGCTTGGGGCACAGGTCGAGGCCGACCGCCTGGACGGCCTCGTAGAGGCGCGCGCCTTCGTCCGAGTGGCCCGCCGCACACATCCAGTTGGCCGAGAGCTTGATGCGCTCGAGGCTCTCGATGCTGGCGGCGGCGAGGTTGGTCAGCGACTCGGCGACGGCCATGCGCGCGGCGGCGGCGGCGCTGATGAGCGCGAGCGGCGTGCGCTCGCCCGAGGCGACCGCCTCACCCGTGACGCTCTCGTCAAAGCCGTACGAGGTGCGCGTGACGGCCACGTCGGCGACGGGCACCTGGTGCGGGCCGACCATCTGGTCGCGCACGACGAGGCCCGTGATGCTGCGGTCGCCGATGGTGATGAGGAAGTTCTTGGACGCCACGGTGGGCAGGTGGAGGACGCGGTCGACGGCCTCGGCGAAGAGCTTGGCGGGCTCGGCCTTGAGGTGCGGCAGGTACGAGGCGAGCGACGAGTCAAAGGGGATGCGCAGCGGCTGCTTGCTGTTGGCCTGACGAGCGATCTTGGGCGGCTTGCCAAAGAGGATGGGCATGGGGAGGTGGATGGGTGTGCCGCCGAGCAGACGGTCGGTGACGATGAGCTCCTGCTCGACGGTCGCACGGCCGACGACCGAGTAGGGACAGCGCTCGCGCTTGGCGATCGCCTCGAAGCGGGGCAGATCGGCGGCGCTGACTGCGAGCACGTAGCGCTCCTGCGACTCGTTGCACCAGATCTCCATGGGGCTCATCGACGGGTCGTCGACCAGCACGTCGCGGATCTCGAAGCGCGCGCCGAGGCCGGCGTCGTGAACGAGCTCGGGGAGCGCGTTGCTGAGGCCACCAGCGCCGACGTCGTGGATGCTCTGGATGGGGTTGCCCTGGCCGACCTGGCCCTCGATGACGCCGGGTCCATCGCTGAGGGCGGTGCAGGCGTCGATGACCTGCTGGCAGCGACGCTGCATCTCGGGGTTTTCACGCTGCACCGAGGCAAAGTCGAGCGCGGCGCGCGACGAGCTGCCGCTCGCCATGGACGAGGCAGCGCCGCCTCCGAGACCGATGAGCATACCGGGACCGCCGAGCACGATGATGGCGGCGTCCGGGGTGATCCTGGACTTGAGCGCGTTCTTGGGACGCACGTTGCCGAGACCGCCCGCAAGCATGATGGGCTTGTGGTAGCCGCGCACCTCGGAGTGGCCGTCGTCGATGGGGACGCGCTCGGACCAGGTGCGCCAGAAGCCGCTGAGGCCCGGACGGCCAAACTCGTTGTTGAAGGCGGAGCTGCCGAGGGGGCCGTCGATCATAATGTCGTAGGCGCTCGAGATGTGCGAGGGCTTGCCAAAGTCCTCCTCCCAGGGCTGGCGGCCGTCGCCTTCGAGGAGCAGGTTGCTGGTCATGAAGCCGACCAGGCCGGCCTTGGGCTTGGAGCCGCGGCCGACGGCGCCCTCGTCGCGGATCTCACCGCCGGAGCCGGTGGCGGCACCCGGGTAGGGCGAGACGGCGGTGGGGTGGTTGTGGGTCTCGACCTTGGCGAGGAAGGGCATGGGCTCTGTGACGCCCTGGTAGACGGCGAGGCCGTCTGCGGTCGGAGAAGGAGCGAAGCGGGTGGCCTCGTAGCCCTCGATGACGGCGGC
Organism: Moesziomyces globuligerus; assembly: GCA_030849465.1. Lineage (NCBI taxonomy): Eukaryota > Fungi > Basidiomycota > Ustilaginomycetes > Ustilaginales > Ustilaginaceae > Moesziomyces > Moesziomyces globuligerus. The sequence continues at coordinate 252,484 of JARVLF010000005.1, forward strand.
GTTGTCCGAGTAGGCGCTGATGGTGTGCTGCGGGTGGAGCTTGTGGGTGTTGCGGATCATGCCAAAGAGAGTGTTGGGCATGTCTTTGCCGTCGATGGTCCAGTCTGCGTTGAAGATCTTGTGGCGGCAGTGCTCGGAGTTGACCTGGGCGAACATGAAGAGCTCGACGTCGGTGGGGTTGCGGCGGAGGGCGGTGGAGGCGTCGCCCTTGCCGGCGATGAAGGCGTCGACGAGGTAGTCGATCTCGTCGTTGGCGAGGGCGAGGCCGAGCTTTTCGTTTGCGTCGACGAGGCGCTGCTTGGCCACCTGGCGGTCGGAGGTGCCGTCGGCGCCGAGCAGGTCGACGTGGGTGAGCGGAGCGGGCTTCGCCTTGTGGAAGAGGGCGTCGGCGGTGGGAGGAACAGCCGAGATGAACTGGGTCATGCGGTCGTGGAGGAGATCGTTGAGCATGGCCAGCTCGTCGGGCTTGAGCGCAGCCTCTCCAGCGGTAGGCTCGAGGACGTAGGCGACGCCGCGCTCGATGCGGGCGACGTGATCGTTGAGCGTGCACATGCGGGCGATGTCGGTAGCCTTGCTGGACCAGGGCGAGATGCTGCCGGGGCGGGGCAGCACGAAGAGGACGCACTGATCCGCCTTGGCAGCGAGGGCGGCCTGGATAGCCGCACGCGTGTTTGGCAGATCGACATTGTCGCCGTAGACGAGGAGGCTGTCGAGCACGCTGCGCTGCGGGCTGGCGGGGTCGGCGAGAACGGTGTGCGCAGCCTCGGATGCTGGGTTGACAAAGTGGAGGTAGAGCGCATCGATCGAAGCGAGCCTGGCCGCACCGAGCTTGGCATTGGCCCTCTCCAGGAGCTGAGCGCGCTTGGAAGGGTGGAGGACGGAAGATCCAACGAGCGAGAGCATGTTGGCGAGAGCTGACCGCTAGGGGGCGCTGCTAATGTTGACTGGAGCAACAAAGAGGAGGTAACTCAGGTCAGATGCTTTCGAGCCAAGACCCAGCGCAAAGGGGGGCGTGGCCGTGCGGATGCTCACGGTGCAGCTCGACTCGGTTGGCGAGCAAAGTGGGATCTCCAGGCAAGAGCACGGTGGCTCGAGGTTGCAGAAGCAAGAGGAGAAGTGGATTGCACGCAAGGGCTGCGTGACGAACGAGTCCGGAGGTGCAGAGCGAGTGAATGACTGCCCTCCTATCAGTCAAGAGGGAAGAAGCATTGCTTTGCCGCTCAGCATCTTTTCATCCAAAAGGTGGCCCGAGTGTGGGCAGCAAAAAAGAAAAGAAAAAAAACCAAAATTCCCCTTGGCTCAGGCACTCATGCTCACGATTTGATTTCGGGGCCCCCGCTCGGATAGGCAGAGAGCAGCAGCAAATCAGAAAGAGCGCAGCCACAAGCAGCCGCCTCTGCACCGAAGCCGCCTCAAATGGCTTCCCGAACGAGTCAGCCCAGCCGAAAAAAAATCCAATTTTCGTTGGCTGTTTTCCGCTCGTTCAGGGTCTCACCCTGCTTCTCGCACGACAGACGCCACTCCACATCCGCAACGCACCAAACCTCAACTAAACTCCGAGAGCCGAACATTTTTCAAACCCTGATTCAGTAGGCCCTCAACCTCAGCCCGTACCTTGCGGCTGCGCCACCAACTGTCTACACTCCTGTCAGCAGCATACAGCACTGGCATAGCGATATGGACGCGACATCAGGCTCCGAGCCGAGTCAGCCTACCGTGCTCTTCAAGCGGAAGCGTGGTCCACCGTCTCGCGCAGCATCCACAGCCGCCGCCACCAGCTCTTCCACCACGGCCTCGGCTTCTGCCCCCAGCGGACCTTCACGTGCGTCCCGCGGTGTCGCAAGTACCAGTGCCTCCTCCGACTCGGATAGCGATGATGATTCCGAGCATGGCGCTCGACGATCGCGCTCGGCAGTGGTGACCAAGAGGAAGCGCGCCAGCCACAACCCTCTCGTGCAGTCCACGGGCGCCGTGCTGCGCAAGCCCGACCGCACGACAGCCACACCGCACGACGACGACGACGTCGACGAGTACATCGCCTCTGCCAACGCTAGCGGACGAACCTCAACCGGGGATGCGGCGAGCTCGAGTCTGCAGAAGATTCGGGAGGATGCGGTGCGGCACAGCAACTGGGATCTCGAAGGTGCCGAGTCGGCTTCTGCGTCTGCGGCCGCGGCGAGCAATGCGGATGGGCTGTATCGCGGTGCCAAGGGCTATGCATCGTACGTTGCTGCACGCGATGACGGAGCGTCGTCCAAGATGCGTTCGCGCGGTCCGATTCGACAGACGACGACGGTGCGTACGACGTCGTTGATGGACTACCAGCCCGATGTCTGCAAGGACTACAAGGAGACGGGTTACTGCGGTTTCGGCGACACGTGCAAGTTCCTCCACGACCGCTCCGACTATCTGGCTGGATGGCAGCTTGATGTGTTGCCGAACTCGGGCGCGCGCGCTCGTGAGGATGTCCTCCTCTCCGACCCTGAAGACGAGGACGACGAGATCCCGTTTGCTTGTCTCATCTGCAGGAAGCCTTTCACCGATCCTGTCGTGACAAAGTGCGGTCATTACTTCTGCGAGGCTTGCGCGCTCGCGAGGTTCGCGAGGAACTCCAAATGCTTCGCCTGCGGTACACAGACCGGCGGCTTGTTCAATGCCGCCAAAAAGGTCCTCGACAAGATGCACAGGGCCAGGCAGGGTAAACTTGACCAAAGGGCGCTTAGGAATAGCTGGAAAGCTCCAGACGACGTCCAGTCAGACTCGGACGAGGATTAGCCTCCGCTCCAACACACCCTTGCAATTCCTATACCCTTTCCTGTCTCGTTGAAGCATCGGCGAGATGCCTTGTTGTGCGCTCAAGTCGAACCGAGGCTGCGGTTTGTTTCAGGACGATGGTGGTATCCATACAAGCTCGACGACGTCACGGTCTTGGACTCTTGCGATTCTCGACGCTCGTTGATCTCGAGAGCACGCACAACTCAACGCACTGCTATCTTGCTGTGCGTGGAGCATGATCGTCTCGCGATCTCCCGCCCTCGTACCATGCTTTGCCTTGTTGGCTGCTCTCATCACACGTGTACGATGTATACATGAGTCGTAGATTGCTGATGCTAAGGAATGAAATGGTGATGCGTATCTATCTTGCTTCCATTGCGCACGTGTCTAGGATTGGTTGAGGGCCAACTGGTGGAAAGCTGCGAGCTTGTCACCCACTCCAGCCTCTGTCTTAGTCTTTTGCCCGGTCGTCTTTATCTGGGCCTGAGTGTCTGTCGGTGTGGGGGCAGTTGCAGCTCTAGAGCGCTGGAGTCTACCTAGGAGCGAAGCGGTAAGCTCGCCGGCGCGATGAGCGACGATGGAGAGCAGACTGTCCGAGAGACCGTGAGTGAGCTCGTTACCTCCGAGCACGTACAGCGAGGGTTCGGGGAGGTTAGAGGCGGTCTCGATGCTTTGGCTGGCGAGCGTTTGCTGGGACGAGGTGGAGCTCGCATCGCTGGCCGCTGCAGGCGAGGTCTTTCCGCTTCGTAGCCAAGAGCGCATCGACGAGCTGGGCACGAGACGGTAGTCGCGCGTGATGCCACGGAGGTTTTCGCGCCTGCGTTCTACGACCTCGTCGTCCTCGACGTCGACGAGTGCGGCGAGCTCGTGTTCCTCGTGGACCGTCTCGCGTGCAGCCCAGTCGGCATCCAATGCCGGGTAAAACGCACGGAGCGGTTCGAGGAACTGCATCCGACTCGGCGAGCGCACGAAGCCCGTACCGACAAACACGGCATCGAAACCCACCGTCTCCTTTCGTCCATTACGGAGCTTATCGCTCAGCACCAATTCGACGCCCTCGTCGACCACCTGCACACCATCCACCTCGGTGCAACGTCGCAGTTCCATCCGTCCCGCCTCGCTCTCGGAAGCATCCTGCAGCTCGGCGGGGAGTTGGACTTGGAACTTGTCGTACATGCTGTCGTGCAGCTCGTTGAGCAGGTCCGTACGCACCACCGAGTAGTTGGTCCGCTTAAACTCCTGCAGCCACGCGCGGCGCTGCGAGACCGAGGCCTGCCAGAACTCGTCGGTCCGCTCCGGATCGAACGCCGCCGAGTTGACAAAGCCCGTATCGTCCGACGGCACCAGCGCCGAGGCGCGGAAGATCATGGTCACCACCGCCGTCGGGAAGCGCGAGTGCAGGTTCATCAGCATCTCGGTCGACGACTGCCCCGCACCGATCACGGCGATGCGCAGCCGATGCGCATCCTCCAACCCCGCGCCCGCCTTTTGCTGACGCAGCGCGCCGAGCTCGCGCAGCTTGGGCTCGAGCAGCTGCAGCGAGGGAAGATAGGTGCCCGAGTGCACGATCCGCGGCACCTCCTCCGCTACCTGCTGAGCATACGCTGCCTCGAACGCGGGCGGAAGCTTGGGAACGCCTCCGACGGCGACCGAGAGGTTGCGCGTGTAGCGCGTGACGATCTCCCCGGACGGCTCGCGCGTGCGGACGCGGTAGAGACACAGCGCCTCGTCCGCCTCGGCCGGACGCACCGCCACGGACTGCGACTTTGCATCCGCGCCCGTCGCCGTGGCGAGCGTGAGCGGCTCGATGGCGACGACGTTTTGGGCGTACGAGACGGCGTCGTTCATGCGACGCGCCGCCCAGGCGAGGTACGAGGTCCACTCGCGGCGGCTGGGGACGCCCTGCTCCTTGTTGATGTAGCGCGCCAGCCGGCCGTGCGAGTGGAGGTAGTTGTAGAAGCTGTAGGTCGACGTCGGATCGCGCAGCGTGACGAGGTCCTTGAGCGGCGAGACCTGCAGCTGCGAGCCGGGCAGCAGCAGCGCCGGATGCCACGCAAAGTGGCCGCGCTGCTCGAGAAAGTGCGCCTTGAACGACGCCTCGGCCGCCTCGGCCGACTCGCGCAGCGCGATCGAGAGCGCAAGATGCGCAGGCCCGTAGCCTATACCGAGCAGATCAAAGATCTCGTCCTTGGCCACAACGGTATGCGACGACGAAATCTGTACAGCCACCAACCAGCGTCCGAGCCAGAACCAGGTCAGCATTCGCTCCTCCGTCAAAAGGCTGCAGGGTGGCAGCATCACAACTTACTCCGTTCATCTTGTTGAGCGAAGAGGTGGAGGCGGCCAGAGGCTCCTGTTGGCGTAGCGGACGTGAGCACGCGGTGCAAGGCGGATGCGAAGGTTGCGGTGAGAAACAAAGGTTCGAGAGCGAGATGGACGAGTGAGCAAGGGCAGTCGAGGTGACGAGACGGGTGTCGGTGCAGTTGCAGTCTCAGCTATCGCAAGCGTGTGCAGCCGCGAGGTCGGAAGCCGAGGCCGAGGGTGCGTATATATCAAGCCGGAAAGTCGACGAGCGAGGTGATGGAAGGGAGTGTGGCGCCAAGCTGGAGAAAGCCAGAATCAAGAGAGGGGTAACGGAAGCAAGGCTACTGAGGGATTTTTTTTTTGGGCGGACAGGAAGCATGATGTGGACGCTGAACCCCTTCCTTCCATTTGGCTAAGCAGAGATCCAGGAGGAGGACGAGGCGCCAGGCGACTGGAGGGGGGCGATGACACTCATGAAAGACACGGACACCCAGGTTTCGCGGATCGGCGGCTTGAACGACTGGCACGGCTCGAGGGCAGGACCCTGACGTCGCGCGAAGCACCCGCCGCTCCGCCGCCCTCGTCGCCGCTCCGAAGCGGCCTGGACACCATCGGCGCTTAGCCTCGAGGCCACGGCAGTGCGGTCGGGCCGAGCTTGCCAAGGACGTGCAAAGCAGCACGGTCAGCTAGCTAGGAGCAAAGATCGTTATGGCACTATCACGGTGTAGCGCCACGTCCAGATCTGCCGAGGGAGCCAGCTGGACTATGGCATGTCCGGCAGTGGTCAGGCGCTCGACCAATCAGAGCGCGGCTATTTCAAATGCGCACGGCGGGAGCTTGACGGACGACGAGCGACGGAGCGGATGTAACGGCGAAGGGGCATCGCTCTCCCGAGAGGGGGAGAGGGGCCACGATCGACTCGACGCCAGAGGGGCGGAGTGCGAATACCCAGGTTGGCCCACCGAAGCCACGGACGGGAAGAGCGAGACAGCAGGTGTGTTGCTACGGCCCGCGACGCAACGTGACAGACAGCGCCACGTCCAAGCGACGAGCCATGACGTTCGGAAAGGCGCTGCAGGAGCGCGGGCTGACAAACCAACCGCCGTCTTAGCATCGACGGATGCATGTGGAGGAGCATCTTGACCGACGCGTCGCCGGTGCTCTCGACCATTGTGTGAGCGCTGCATCGGGCGGCCGCCTGCACCGACGACAGCGCCCGAACGACGGCGACGATCGAGAGACGAGACGAGCCGCAGTCATGAACGAGCACAACGAGCGAGCCTGGCGGGCTGTTGAGTAGCATGCTGGTCGGGCCGAAACTGGCTTAGCGTGACGGCGGCTCTGCTAGGGCAGAGCTGCTTGGAAATAGCTCGATTCTGATTGGTCGACGCGCGCTGCGGTCCAGCTTCTGCGCAGCAGCGTGCCGACGAAGCCGTGATGATCACACACCTCCGCTGCAGGCGTGCCCACCGAGACGATGACCAGCTGACAGCTTGCGGGTCCAGATCTGGGTGTCTGCATTCCCGATGCTCGTCGTGCTTGCAGGCCGCTCGGAGCGCAGCGCACGTTCTAGCAAAAAGCGCGCTAGGCTCGGCGCGCCCCAGGCCCAGCTGTACGAGACCATGAGCTAAGATCCCATCTGTTGGCGATGGGCATCACAGGTGGGGGTCGAAGCCCGGGATGAAGCTAGATCCGGGGAAGATGAAGCCCGAAATGTGCCCGTGAAGGACGATCCGCTGCATCTGCACCCAGCCTTGGCTTCACGCCCGGTCCTCGGGTGGAGGCTTGCCAGTGGACCCTGGCATGTCGGGCTTGGATGCTGGCGAGTGCTGACGCCATTGACCGGAGACCGACTGCCCGTACGAAACGCATGAAAAGCGGAGACGGATACTTACCACATCTGAAGCAGCCGCGGGAGGGCTCATGGCTATTGGCACAGGTCGGTCGCTTGGCGAGGGGTGGGGCGACGATCGGGCGCGATGAATTCTCCGGACAGCAGAGGAATGCTCGACGCAGAGCCGTAGGTTGGAGACGGCGATACCAGAGTCGGGGAGGTCGTTTGGTCTGTCACGACATGACGCCGAAGCGGCCGGAGAATTTTGGCAAGCAAGCGAGGTGCGGGGGGCAGTTTGGACGTCAGTCATGGCCGTTCGCTTGCACCACCTTTAGCTGGCCGTGTCATGGCGCCTGGACAGTCGTCGCGATTACGCCATCGTCCACACCACATGCCTGCGGCCTCGCGTCGAGCCGGAATCATCGGCGATTCGCACTCGCTCCGAGATAGAACCCGTTTTTTCTTGACATCTACCGCCGCCGACCGAAGCGGCATTCCTGAACCCGCACTTCGATCGAGCTGCAGGAGTCGCCTTGGGTGCTCGCCTATGGCCGAGAGCATCCTCGATTCCATGCAGCCGCAGCTGTCAACGAAGGTGTCGAAATGAAAAGCCGACGTCGAGTTGCATCGATCGAGCTTGCGGCGGCAGCATCGGGGATTCGCTCTCGATCGGGGATGAAATCGGTCTCATGGACCCCGACCGTCCATACAGGCAGACAAGACAGCCGAAGTGAAGTCGCAGCCATGGTACGTACCTTTGCCGGTGGACGACTGGGAGAAGTGTCGAGTCTGACGGTGATGTAGGTTGAGGAAAGTGGTGGTGTCAACGAGAGAGGCTGGGACGAGCTTGTTTTGTAGTTCGAGAAGAAAGCGGCTCATCGGGGGGAGTAAAAAGGCGAGCAAAGGAATGGACCTGTTGGGGCATAACTTAACTTGCAGGTCATCCAACCTGGCTCGGCTGCGGTTGAGCCGAGGCAGATGGGAGCTAGCGATCAGAAGCTTGACTCTCAGCCGCATCGTCAGGGAGCGCGGGCGCAAAGTGCGCAGCCGGCTGAGCGAGATGGCTAATCTGATAAAATTTTTCGGCTTCGCATCAGGAGCCACTCGGCCAGAGAATCACAGAACGACTTTCTGTGCATTCTTTCTCATCCCTCGAGCCAATCGGGTCGGACCCAGCCGCACAAGGATGGCGGTGGCGGAGCGAGGTGCAGAGAACAAGGTATTCCCGTCACGACCGAAGGGAGGGATGGATCCAGAAGGACGGAGCCGGGTCCCGCACGCACATTGCTTCTCGGTGCATAAACCAAACTCTTGGTTCTGTATTGTAGTGTGTCGATGGCGCCGAATCACGTTGTCAGGTTGGTCGTCTGTAGTGGCAGCGGCGGTGTGTGGTTGGGCGGCTCGCAGTGTGCGGTAGAGTACGAACAGGCTCGGAGGGGATGCGCATTCTTGGCAAGGTTTGAAGGCGCGGTTCCGAGTTTGCACTAGTGCAAGGTGTTGCAGACGATGCAGCTCTAGATGAGCCAAGACTTTTCTTTGCGGGCGCACCACCGTTCTGCGGGAGCCGCTGTAGAGGGAGGGCATGGCGTACGAATCGGATAAGATCGCGCCAGCACATGCGATGAGCCATCTGATAAAAAAACTTGCTGCATTTCACGCGCCGCCCATCTTGTGTCGGCTCGATAGGTCGCAAGGTGATCGACGAGCAGCCAAAGCGCACGAGCCGAGCGAACAACAGACCAACGGTTTTCGGAGCTCGGCGTGGGCTCGCGAGCACGCGGTCGACTCGGCAAGCATCCAAAGGATGGATGCATGTGCGCATGCATGCACTCTGACTCAACTCGGCGCATGGTATGACGGAAGTGACCAAAAACACTGGCGCTGCCCTTCCGAGTTCAGCCAGCTCCCCACGCGAGTTGTTGCCAAGAAGTTGCAAACGGAGGAAGCACGCTCCGCCGCTCCGTCATCTGGGCTGCAGACAAAAATTTTCATTTCACCATCTGATAAGATCACCTCCTTTGCGCACGGGCCGAACCGCTCAACCGTGCCACCACGCTCATCCACAATTTGGCCGCGCCGATTCTTCCCGAAGCGCCAGCGGGTGAGAGGCCTCTATGCGCGTTGCAGTCTTGGCGCTGTCCTGCTGCGGCAACGTCGATGCGAGGGTGGAAGCGATGATTGGATTATCTGATAACCCCGCTGCCCTCCCCTCTCCGGCCCGCTCGAGCGCCTGCTTGGTCGCAATGCGAGACTCGGAGCCGGCCTTGACCTCCCGAGCCAATCGAAGCTCGAGCTGAACCAGATCCGATTCTTGGCTGGCGTCGAAGCCCACCGACGCAGTGCAAGCATGGGGTCCATGACTCGATCCGCTCTACTTGAAGCCGCCAAGGCCGACAAGAGCTGCTTCTGTGAGCAGCCCTCGCGCAGACAGCTGGCTGGCTCCGTCTCCGGACCGAGCTCGAGACTCAAAAAGCTGGCCCGTAGCATGATGCTCGATGCCGAGGGCAGGAAGCAAGCGGTCGGGGCGAGGTAGGATTGGTCGATTCACCGGGGATCGGGCCGAAGTTCGATCCACCTGTGACGCAAGGTCGACCGGAGCGAGTCTCCAGACGGCGGTCGGCTTGAGCCGGCATTCATTTTGGAGCCAGTCTAGCTAGCGCAGAAACGGCTTGCAAAAGCAAACAAAGGCGACCCTCCCGAATTTCCTGGATGTACAGCACATGCAGAGAGATGAATCCTGGGTGTGGTTCCGTCACCTCCACCTCTCCGCTGGCTTGCAGATCGACGCCAGCCAAACGCCCCGAAGCTCTGGCCCTCAAAACCAAAAAAAAAGAAAGGGTCCAGCCAAAGGCCAGCCTCGCGCACCGCGTCAGGCGTTGGCCGTTGACGGTGGGTGCTGCGATTTTAGAAGATCCTCACCGGCGAGCGCTGGACAAGTCGAGATGGCATGAGCAGACGAGGGATGGCGAAAGACGGATGCTGCCGACCAAAGACCAAACGGTCCCAGAAGCCAAATCCGCACCGAGACGGTAGCGCCCGCTCAGTCGTTTGCGAGAGAAGCTCGCCCTTGCTTCTTCCTTTGCGGATCACCCGAACGAGCTTGCCGCTCGCTTGCTGCCTTATAGACGCTGCTCCCATCGGTACATCCGCTTCAGCCACTGCCTTTGCATCCATATCGGCATCCACGCATCCACCATCCCGCAAGCACGCGCACCAGAGCGTCACTTTCTTCCTGACCTCACCGCAGCGCAACCAAGACAGTCGGTAAGTAGACACCACCTTCCGCGTCCACAATCGTCGAGCACGATAGAGCTCATGCTAACCTCATTGCTCGTGCCTTGACTCCTCCGAACCAGTGCGGATCCTCAGCAAAGCTATCGAAACCAGCAGCAAGACGCTTCCTCCCCATTCACCATGTCGCACGCTCCCTTCCCGGACGTCACCGGTCTGCGCACCTCGGGACCCGACTTCTCTCGCGTCGGCCCGCACTGCACGCTCTCGCGCGTGCAACATTCGCTTCCATTGCCTCCCCAAACAGCGCTCCAATTCGCAAACCACGACCTCAGCCTTGCCCTCCTTTCCGTTTGGTCCGCCGTCCTCTTCCACTACGGCTCCCACGAGGCATCCAACATCGAAGTCCTCCATACCTCCCGCCACGGCGACGAGTGCATTCTTCCACTCGACTTCGAGAAACAACGCGAGCTCACCTACTTCACCCCTGCTCAGCTCGCAAGCATCGTCGATGCAGCAAGGCAAAACTGCTCTCCTGCCATTCAACTCGACCACGGTTACGCCGCCTTCTACGAGCCAGACGCCTCCAACCAGCCTCCAAGCTACTTTGAAGCACTCACACTCAAGACAAGGCCCGAAGTCTCGCTAGCTCTCTCCTACCATCTTCCGGCTGCCGATCAGCTGCTCCTCGAGCTCAAGGCGGCTCCCGCCGTGCACTCGGACCAGTCCGCCCTCCTCCAGTTGCGCCAGGTCGCAGCGCTCCTCCAGTCCTACCTCCAAGATGCAGAGCAGCACGCCTTGTCCGTCGAACGCTTCGACTGGAGCCTCCGCGCTGCCGACAACCCAAACTACGTCCATCTACCCGACCCCAACTACCTCCACGACCGACATGCAGACAGGCTCGAGACCGAATTCGAGTACTTTGCCCACACCACTCCAGACGCGCTGGCTCTCGACTTCCGCTTCGATCTCAACGACCACCAATCAACCAAGTGGACCTATGCACAGATGAACGAGCGCGCAGACAAGCTCAAGCAACTCCTCTGGAGCCATGGCATCGGTTCGGCAAGCGCCGACCCGCAGCAAGATCACATCGTGGCGCTTTACCTCGAAAAGAGCCCCGAGACTTACCTCTCCTTCATCGGCGTCCTCAAGGCCGGCGCAGCCTGGTGTCCCATCGACACCGACTGGCCCGCTTCCAGAAGGCAGGCACTCCTCGCAAAGTCAAACGCCAAGGTCGTCCTCACCCACGACGACAACATCTCCAAGCAGCTCCAGCACGATCTCCAGAGCCAAGAGGTCACCAACAAGGGTGGCATGAAGGCCATCCGCCTCGATCAGCTCGACGACGAGCTGCACAATGTCCAACAGCAACCAGCCTCCTCCGAGTCTCGATCCATACGTCAGCTCGCCTACATGATCTGGACTTCAGGCACCACCGGTCTGCCCAAGGGCGTCGGCATCCAGCACGAGGCCATCATCCAAGCCATGCGCGCCTTGCGCCTCTACATCCCCTACGGAAAGGACAAGATCGGCACAGACCAGATCAGATACCTCCAGTATTCCGCCTACAACTTTGATCTCTCCATCATGGACTGCTTCTACACCTGGGGCTTCGGTGGAACCATCTGCTCCTGTCCGCGTGGCGTCCTCCTCCAAGATCTCGTCGAGGTCGGCAACAGCATCCAACCCACCCACACGCTTCTTACGCCCGCCGTCATGGCCATGACCGAGCGTCATCGCGTCCCAAGCCTCAAGGTCGTCATCTCTGGCGGCGAGAAGCTCAGCCAGGTCGTTGCCGACGAGTGGAGCAACGACTGCTGCCTCCTCAACCTCTACGGCCCTGCAGAGGCCACCCTCATCGCCATGAACCGTCGCGTGCCCTTCCGAGACCGCGTCAAGGCTCCCAACATCGGCGTCGCTCTTCCCACCGTCTCGTGCCACGCTCTCGACAGGCACGATCGCGTCGTCATCAAGGGCGCCGTCGGCGAACTCGTGCTTGGCGGTCCACAGCTCGCGCGCGGCTACGTCGGCGATCCCGTCAAGACCGCCGACAAATTCTTCCCGCATCCGCAGCTCGGCCGCGTCTACCGCACCGGCGACCTCGTCCGCCAGCTCGACAACCAGGAGTTCGAGTACCTCGGACGCATCGACGACCAGGTCAAGATCAACGGCATCCGCATCGAGCTCCTCGAGATCAACGCCGCCATCAAAAACAGCCATGACCGCATCAAAGATTCCGAAACCATGGCCTTCCCCAAGCGAGACAACGAGAGCGAGCAGCAGATCATCAACTTTTCCGCCCTTCCTGGCGGAACTCCTGGCGAGCTGCTGCGCACCGACCAAGAGGCCGTCGGAGTCGCACGCCAGCTCCAGATCAATGCAAAGCAGAACCTGCCCTCGTACATGGTGCCCAACCTCTTTGTCATCCTCTCCCACTTCCCGCGCACCTCGAGCGCCAAGATCGACCGCGTGGCCCTCAAGAACGTCCTCGCCACCTTCGACCAGCTCGACTGGGAGAACAAGATCGCCAACGACGGCGACCTCGATCACGACGATGCACCGGCATCCGAGGCCGAAGCGTGCCTCCGCAAGTGGCTCGCCAAGCTCTGCAACGTCGACGCCGCCAAGATTGGGCGCAAGACGCCTTTTACCAGCGTCGGCCTCGACTCGATCCGTGCCATGTCCTTCTCCCAGCGCGTCTCGCAGGAAGGCTTCTCGGTCTCCGTTCTCGATGTCGCTCGCTTCCCCACCCTCAAGGCCCTGGGAGAGCACCTGGCGAGCTCGGAATCTTCCACCAGCGAGCGCACTCTGCGAGCGAACGAGTTCCTTGCGCGATGGGACGGTGCTTTCCGACAGCCCGTTGTCGAGTGGTTGCGTCAGAAGGGCAAGACCGAGCACACCGAGGCAGACATCCAATCGGTCCTTCCTTGTACCCCGTTGCAGGAAGGTATGCTGGCCGAGTCCCAACGTGATGCGTTGAGCTACCGCATCCAACGACAGTATCAGCTTCCGTCGGACTGCGACTTGGAGCGTCTCCGTCGCGCTCTCACTCGCACCGTCGAGCACTTCGACAGCTTGCGGACGTCGTTCGCCGACGTAGGCTCCCTCGATATCGACCCGAGCAGCCACGCATGGCCCTTCCAGCCGCACTTCTTGCAGGTCGTCTGGAAGCAGTGCACGCCCCGGATCGAGCACTTGGAGGCTAATGACAGCGACGACATCCAAGAGGCTATCCTTGCGAGGGCAAAGTCGCTGCGCCTGGATCCCTTCGAACCCGCGCCGCCAGTTGCCTTCTTGCTCGTCACGCAAGGATCACTCTCCTCCCTGGTCTTCGTGGCTCATCACAGCACTTATGATGCGCGCTCGCTGGGCATCTTTGAGGACTACGTCGAAGCGCTCTACAAGGAGAGTACGCCGCCTCCCTCACAGCAGTTCTCGGTAGCACTCTCGCACATTCTCCCAATCGACGAAGACGAGGCGCGCCGACATTCCGATGTCTGGGCCAAGGCCTTGGCCGCTTATCCCAAGGGCGAAGTGGTCCAGTTTCCGACCCTGTCCCTTGTCAATCCCATCGAGGGTGACAAAGGCGAAGCCAATCTGCACGAATCGCACTACAGGCAGGCCAGCCCGCAGTGGTCGGACGTCGAGGCTGTCTGTCGACGTCTCGGCGTGTCCGCCCGTCCTCTGATCCAGACGGCTTGGGCCGTGGTTCTCTCGGCCTACATCGAGTCGCAGCACCTCGTGCTTGGGGACTCGGTCTCCGGCCGAACCTCGTCCGCCGATCTCGACCAGGTGTACGGTCCGGTGCTGTCCACGGTGCCTGTCCCGTTTGTTCTGCGCCCCGAGCAGACGCTCGCCAAGCTGGTCAAGGAGGTCCACGCCTTCCACGCCTCGGTGATGGAGGCTCAGCACACCGATCTCGGCGCCATCCGCAAGATGCTCCAGGTCCCGCCGCGAGAGCCGCTCTTCCACTCGGTCTTCGTCCTGGAACCAGCTCCCTCGCACGACGATGCGGCAACCGACGCCGACTTCCGCCTGATCAAGCTCGCCGATCTCGGTGTGGCGACCGAGCACGTGCTGGGTGTCGAGGTGCTTCCCGGCTCGGACGGCTCAATCAAGCTCGGCCTGAGCTGGCAGAAGAGCCTCATCAGCCAGGCGTTCGGCAAGGTCCTTCTGGACCAGTTCGACCGCAGCCTGTCCGCGCTTTGCAAGTCCAGCGACGTCAGCGTCGAGTCCGTCCTGCGTGATGACTCGAGCGCCAAGCAAAGCCCACACCTCTACTCAGTGACAGGAGCTGGTGCTTCACAGCAGCAGCACGCGGCCTTTACGAGCGTGGCAGACTCGCTCAATCGAGCAGCAATCTCCAGCAATGCACGCGCCGTCGAGATCTACCACGAGCTTCCCGACTCGGCGTCGCTTCGTCGCGCCGCATCGACCATCTCCTACACGGAGCTGGAAAGGGCCAGTCAGGGGGTGGCAAGCTTGCTGAGACATTTGCCACGCAACTCGGTCGTCGGAGTCTGTCTCGAGCGCAGCCTCGAGAGCTACATCGTCCCACTGGCGATTCTCAAGGCTGGCCACGCCTACTTGCCGCTTGATGCGACTCTGCCGACGGAGAGGAAGAAGGAGCTGCTGGAAGACAGTGGTGCGGCTCTCGTGATCACTGCGGGCGACGAGCTAGTGCCGGATGCGTCTGCTGGCGTGCAGCGCATGGATGTCCAGTCGCCGAGCTTCCAAGACGCAGTTCGCGGATCGAAGGCTGCTGACGAAGCGCATTCGGTCCAGGTCTCGCCCAACGACGTCGCTTTCATCATTTACACCTCTGGCTCGACCGGTAAGCCCAAGGGATGTCTGCTGACGCAGGCCAACCTGGCCGCGACGATCGACGGATTCCATACCTCGTACGAGGCAGCAGCACCGGGCTCCTTTGAGCCTGGCGTCCGATTCCTGGCGCGTTCTGCCGAGGCGTTCGACGTGCACCTGCTCGAGATCTTCCTCTCGCTGCGAGTGGGCGCGACGATCGTCACGGGGCCGCGAGCTCTGGTGCACGACGACATTGCCAAAACGCTGACCACGCTCGAGATCACGCACGCGTGCGTCGTGCCCTCGCTCTTCTTCACTAAGGGCGTGCGCGTGCGGCCAGAAGATGTCACCTCGCTGCGAGTGCTCATCATCGGAGGCGAGGCGCTCACGCAGGACCTCTGCCAGCTGTGGGGAAGCGAGGGAGCCGAGAGACCGGTGTTGCTGAATGCCTACGGCCCCAGTGAGGCGTGCATCGGCAACTCGGTCGCGCGCATCGGCAAACGCTCTCGTCCAAGCAACATCGGCAAGCCCTTCCCGGGCACCCGGTATCTCGTCCTCAAAGAGGTGGCGGGACGCCTCGTCCCGACGCTCCGCGGCGAGCCTGGTGAGCTCTGTATCGGTGGCGACCAGGTGGCAAGGGGCTACCTGAACCGCCCTGACGCTGCCTCTTTTGTTGAGTACGATGGACAGCGCGTATATCGGACGGGCGATATGGTGCGCCTGCATCCGAGCGACGAGGCCGAGTACCTCGGTCGCATGGACGGGTCCCAGGTCAAGGTCCGTGGCGCTCGCCTCGAGCTCGGCGAGGTAGACAGCGCACTTTCAACGTGTCTGAACAAGGAGCTGGGCCAGGGCGGCTCGGCCGTCACGATCCACGCTGATCATCCCAAGATCGACGGACCCGCGCGTCTGGTGTCGTTCTTCGCACACGAGACGGCGAGGTTCAAGCAAGACGACGTCAGAGACAAGTCGTCGCTGCTGCTCCAGGCGCGCGAGGCTGCCCAGCGTGCAGCCGAGCTCAGGCGACGCGTGCGCGCAAGGCTGCCGCAGTACATGGTTCCGAGCCTTGTGCTCCCGCTCGCGTTCCTTCCGATCGCGTCGCTGTCGGGCAAAGCAGACCGCCGCTTCCTTAAGGAGCTCTACCACTCCATCGACCCCAGTTTCACCTCGGCCCCGAGCGACCAGCAGCAGAGGGAGCTCAACAGCACCGAGCAGGCCGTGGCGGAGATCGTGCAGGCCTCGGTCCGGCTCGCCGCCGACGTCAAGCTCACCCCCGAGCTCGATCTCATCATGGCAGGGCTGGACAGCCTTAGCGTCGTGACGCTGTCGAGCCGACTGCGCAGCAAGGGCTTCAACGTCTCGGTGGCTGCCATTATGAATGAGCCCACGCTCGAAGCCATCGCTCGCCACGCCTCCAAGAGTGAGGCACCAGCGACGCGTCAGAGTCAAGACAAGTGGCACAGCCAGGTTGCAGACCTGACTGCCAAGGTGAAGGCGCTGCCGCAGTACAAGCGGACCGACATCGAGAGGGCGCTGCCCTGCGTTCCCATGCAGGTGGCCTTGGTATCACAGGCCCAGTCGGACGAGCGGGACACTCCGCGTTACATCACCACCATCACCATCGATGTGGCGAGTAGGGACTACTCGGCTGAGCAGATCCGAGACGCCTGGCTGTCGACGCTCGGCCGACACGAGATCTACCGCACCGTCTTCGCCGAAGTCGAGCAAAGCTTGACTCAGGTTGTGCTTTGCCCCGGTTCCGTGGAGTCTAGCTGGACTTTCGAAGAGCGCGCCATTCCTACTAATTCGGAGCTGGCGCAGTTCCACGCCAGGACGGCGCGAGACATCGTCGGTAGCATCGATGCGCGTCCTGCGCTCCGCCTCAAGCTGTGGAAGGCCCCGAACGCGGCCCCTTCTATCTCGCTTACCTGTTCTCATGCCATCTACGACGGAGACTCGATCCGGATGCTGCTACAGGAGGCGTCGAACCGTCTGGCTGGAAAGACAGACGACGCACCGGCAACGCCCTTCGCCTCTGCGACCCGGTTCATCGTCGGCGATGACGAGGACGCCGCGAAGAAGTTCTGGACGGAGACGCTGGCCGGCTTCTCGCTGACGCAGGTGCCCAATCTGACTGGCGTGCGGCCCGAGACGCAGGTCAGCCGCGGCGAGGAGCTCACGATCGCTTCGGTGGTGCCCTTCTCACGCCTCGAATCAGCTGCCCGGGCGATCAAGGTGACGGTGCAGTCGCTGCTGGTCGCCGCCTACTCGAGCCTCCTCGGTCTCTATGTCGGCGACGATGATGTGACTCTTGGCCTGGTGCTGTCGGGCCGAAGCATCCCTGTGGACGGCATCGAGGCGATCCACGGTCCCTGCGTCACAACGGTCCCGCTCCGACTGACCAACGCCCGGTCCACGAAGCTCGAGGAGCTGTGCACACGCGCCCACCAGACGATCAACGCGGTCCTTCCGTATCAGCACGTGTCGCTCGCGCAACTCATGCGATGGCTCGACGTATCGCGCTCGCCCTTCGAGGCGCTCTTTTCGTATCTGGGACAGTCAGAGGCAGCGGCGAAGCCGCAGCTGTTCGTAGAGTCGAGCACCCAGATGGAGCGGGACTACCCACTGGCCATCGAAGTCAGCGCGACGGGCGAGGCGGTCAGCCTTCACCTCGCCTTCGACGCCAGGTCGATCCCGGCAGAACAGGCCAGGATCATGCTCGCGCAGTACGATCAGCTGCTACACTTGCTGGTCGGCTCCGAGCCCCAGGCGGAGCATCTCTCGGTCCTCAACAAGGACTGCTACGTGCCGAAGGACACGAGCGAGACCATCGTCTCGCGATTCGCCGAGCATGCACGTAGCACCCCGGACGCCCCGGCTGTCGTTTTCGCTGCGGACATGCGCACAGCTCCTCAAGTTACTTCGTATGCCGAGCTGGATGCGACGAGTTCGGCGATCGCACGCGGCCTCGTCGACAAGCCAGGCAAGTTCATCGGCGTCCATCTGCACAAGGAGGGCCCGGAGCTGTATGCTGCGATCCTCGCGGTCTGGAAGGCCGGCAAGGCGTATCTGCCGCTCGACCCGACACTGCCAAGCGAGCGACTCGCGTACATGATCGAGTCCGTAGGCGACTGTCCCGTCATCGCCAGTCGCACCACGGCCCAGGGCTTGGCAGGCTTCAGCTGCGAGGTTCTCGACCTCGCCGACCTGATCGCAGTGCGTTCGGAGCAGCCGCCGCTGCCGGTACCGAGCCTCGAGGATCCGTGCTACTTGCTCTTCACCTCGGGATCGACGGGCAAGCCCAAGGCGGTGCAGATCAGTCAGCGTGCGATGGCAGGCGTTCTGCACTCGTGGGAACGCATCCTGCCGCACACGAAGCAGTCGCGCTTCTTGCAGCTCGCCTCGATCGGCTTCGACGTGTCGCTGATCGAGATCTGCATGCCGCTCTCGCTCGGCTTTTCGATCGGCAGCGCGCCCAAGCAGGAGCTGCTCGACGACCTCACGCAGGCGATCCGCCACCTCGGCATCACGATCGCCGATCTGCCAGCGGCACTCGCAGGCACGGTGCATCCCGACGACGTCCAGCTCGAGTGGCTCATGAGCGGCGGCGATGTCATCGACTCGCGCGTCGTCGACGAGTGGAGCCAAGCCGGCCGCCTGCTGATCAACGCCTGGGGCCCCACCGAGGCGACGATCGGAAACACGCTCGGGCCGGTCCGACCGGGCTCGACCCGCAACGCCGTCGGTCATGTCTATCCCGCCTCGTCCATGTATGTGCTCCAGGAGGATTCGACACGCATCGTTCCCTCGGGCGCCGTGGGTGAACTCGTGGTCGGCGGACCCCAGGTGGCCGACTGCTACTACGGCAGAGAGGAGCTGACGGCGGAAAAGTTCATCCGGCTCGAGGACGGCAGCCGCGTCTACCGCACCGGCGATCTCGGCCGCTTCCTGCACGACGGCACGGTCGAGTGCCTCGGTCGCATCGGCTCCGACCGCCAGGTCAAGGTCAACGGCCAGCGCATGGAGCTCGACGAAGTGTGCGCTGTCCTCGCGAGCCAAAGCGGCGTGCACGATGCAGACGTGCAGTACCTCAAGCACCCTTCGCTGGGCACCAAGCAGCTCGTTGCATTCGTCGCTCCCTCGGCCGGCTCGGGCAGTGGCGGCATGCGTGTCCGGGAGGACGAGGCTGCAGTCGAGCTGTGTGTGCGGCTGGAGCACGAGGCGTCCAAGCGGCTGGCGGCGTACATGGTGCCGACGCACTGGATCGTCACCAGCACCGCGCTGCCGCTGACGCACAACAACAAGACGGACCACCGCGCGCTCGCGGCGTTCTACGCTACGATCGATGCGGCGCTCCTGCGCGCGCTCGGCGCACGACGCGAGGGTGCGTCGAGCAGCACCGCCTGGACCGAGACGGAGCTCAAGCTGCGCACGCCGATCGCTGAGTACTGCAAAGTGGCCGAGCAAGAGGTGGCGAGGACCACGTCGTTCCACCGCCTCGGCATCGACTCGATCTCGGCGATCCGGCTCGTCAAGCAGCTGCGTACGCTCGGCTACGCCGTCACGGTCGCCGACGTGCTCAGCACGCCCAACATCGCTGCGCTCGCCGAAAAGCAGGCGCAAGCCTCGGCGGCGTCGGTTAACGGCGAGCGTGGGCAGGCGCAGCTCGAGGCTTGGACGCAGCGCATGCTGGCGACGGCGGCAGCAGAGGGGTGGGCGCTCGTCGAGGGCGATACGGTCGAGTCGGTCCTGCCGTGCACGCCGCTGCAGACGGGTATGATCGCTCAGTCGCTCGCCTCGGGAGGCAGCCTGTACTTCCACCACCATGCGTTCCGGCTACGCGGCGCTACGCTCGAACAGGCGACCGCAGCCTGGAGCCGGCTGGTGGAGCGTCTGGACATCCTGCGCACCTCGTTCCACGCCGTTGAGGGCGAGCACGCGTGGGCGCAGGCGGTGCACACGCACGTCGCGCCGCGCATCGTACGCCACGCGGGCGTGCTACCGACGCGCGAGCTGCATCAGCTCGAGGGCCAGCTGTCGTTCGAGGACGACGAGGCCTTCCGACGCCCCGCGCACGTGCTGCACGTCTGGCCCGACTCGGTGCGCTCCGGCGCGCTCGACGTGATGCTGAGCCTGCACCACGCGCTGTACGACGGCACCTCGCTGCCGCAGCTGCTCGACGACTTTGAGCGCCTGCTCACCGGCGAGCAGCGCCTTGCGCAGCGTCTGCCCTTCCGCAAGCTCGTCCCCGCGCTCCTCTCGCGAGAAGACGACGTGCGACACTGGACAGAGACGCTCACGGGGCTGCAGCCGAGCTTACTCGCGTCCGGCACCAAGGCTGGCCGTGCGGTCACGGTCGAAAAGCAGCTCGGCTTGAGCGCGGCCGAGCTCGAGACGCACAGCCGCACGTTGGGCGTGTCGCCACAGGTGCTGTGTAACCTCGCGTTTGCCAAGCTGCTGGCGCTCGAGAGCGGCACGCGCGACGTATGCTTCGGCCAGCTCTTTGGTCTGCTCGACCTCGTCCCCGATGCGGATACCGCCGTCGGGCCCGCGTTCAACACGGTCGCTACGCGCGTCCGCTTCGCGGCGCTTGAGAGACCCGCGAGCGAGGTCGCGGCCGAGATGCAGAGGGCCAACGATGCCGGGCGTGCGCATCGCCGCGCGGCGCTGCGCGACGTCCAGGCGCAGGTGCAGCAGCGCCAGCTCTTCGATGCGCTCTTCGACTACCAGCGCAGCTACGACGCCGACACCTCGAGCAGGCTCGAGCGCGTCGAGCTCCAGGACGCCGAGGGCGAGGCGGCGCACTACACGCTCAACGTCGCGTTTGTGCAAGGTCCGAGCCGGATGGCCATCGTCGCGCGCGCCGATAGCGACCGCTTCGACCGGCCGGCGCTCGAGACGGCGGTGGACCGCCTCGAGGCGTTGCTCGAGCACGTGGCGACGCGGTCCGACCAGCCCGTCTCTGCGCTCCCGGACGCATGTGCCGGCCTCGCGTTCCCGCAGCATCTGCCGTCAGCGGGTGCCGCCAAGACGACGCCTGCCAAGGCCGACGGCAGACGCGGCGGCGAGCTCAGCGAGGCGGCGAGGCGGCTGGCGGCGATCATCGCCGAGGTCGCCGGCGTCGAGCTCGACGAGCTGGACGGCGGGACGCGGCTGGCGTCGCTGGGGCTCGATTCGGTCTCGGCGATCCGCATCGCCTCGCAGGCGCGCCGCGCCGGCCTCGCGCTCGGTATGGCCGAGATCGTGGCGGCAGAGACCATCGATGCGCTGCTCGAGCGCGCCGGCTCGCGCGCACGCAATGGCGTCAACGGCGCCACGGCCTCGTCGGTCGAGCCGGTGCCGCGCGCACTGGCCGAGCGCGTGGCGGCGCAGCTCGGCGTGCAGGTGCAGCACGTCGAGAGCGTGCTGCCCGTGCTCGCGGGGCAGCAGCTCTGGCTCGCCGCCTGGGCGCAGCATGGCACGGGTGGGTATAGCTTCGCCTACCGGCTGTCGGGTCTGACGTCGGCGCACGCACGAGCGACCTGGAAGCGCCTGCGTGCGCTGCGTGCGATCCTGCGCACCGCACTGATCCCCGGCGACGACGCGAGCGCGGCGCAGGTCGTCCTGGCTCCCGCTGCACTCGACGAGGGCTTCAGCGAGATCGAGCCCGACGACGGCCGCGAAGACGAGGCGGTGCGAAGCGTCGTGGCAGCTCGCGCGGCCGAGGGCTGGGCGAGAATGAGCACGCCGCCGGTGCATCTGACCGTGGTGGGCGAGGTGGTGGTCATCTCGCTGCACCACGTGCTGTACGATGCTGTCTCGCTCGAGTCGCTCGTGCGTGACTTTGAGCTGCTCTACCACGGACACGAGCTGGAGGCCGATGCGTGGGTGCAGACGGTGCAGCAGCTGGCTCGGGAGCAGGAGCAGCTCAAGGTGCAAGCGGCGCCGTTCTGGGCCAGTGCGCTGAGCGATGCGTCTGCTGGCCTGCTCGAAGCGCGCGCGGGTGCGCGAGGCGAGTCGTTCGAGCAGCTGCACGAGGCTGTGCGGCTAGGAAATCTAGAGCCACGTCTGCGCCAAGCGCGCGTGAGCTTGGCTGCCGTCGTAGTAGCGGCGTGGTCGGTCGAGCTGTCCGAACGTACCCAACGGACCCAACGTACAGGCGGGGAGGCGGCACTGTTTGGACTGTATCAGCTCGGACGTAGCGGTAGCGGGGTGCAGAGCGTGGTGCAGGGACCGTTGCTCAATGTCCTCCCGATGCGCGTCCGCGGTACGACGCTGCTGGACAAAGCCCAGGACGCGGCTCAACAGCTCAAGCTGCGCGCTCAGTTCGAACAGACTCCGCTGCTAGATGCTCATACATATGCTGGCCTCGGTACGGCAAGGCCGGCCTATAACTCGGCCCTCAACATCCTCATCCCCACCACTGCTGATGTCGAGTCAAACATGCACCAAGTTGATCTGGGCCCACCCACCGACTACGCAAACAACGAGGCAGAGGCGACAGAGGCGCATGGCATCGCAAACGTCTGGCAGCCCAAAGTCAACCTCGATGCCGTCCTCGAACCTCGACACATCCATCTCGCCATCAAGGCCAACCACGATGCGGTGCCTCCATCCATGCTCGCCGAGATCCTGGCTTCCCTCGCACGTCGCATCAAGCATGCACTCGATCAGCTCTAATCTTCCCCCCCCCCCTTTCCCCGCTCTCTTTTTTACCGCGCACCAACTTTCACCCCGGGTAGAAAAGTCCCCCTTGAAGAATGATGATTCGCTTTGACTGCAAAGAAGGCTCATGCAGACGGACCGAGAGGACAGTCACCGCCACGAGAATCCGCCTGAGTGCACACATGAGACACAGTCGCAATCACGCACATCAAGGTCAGGTGGGAATGGATGGAAAATGCAATGGCGAGAGGAGAGTGCGCATTGGCATCAGAACTGAAGCAGGTTGGGTTGGCCCTCGTTGGCGAGCGCCTTGCCAAAGTCGGACGAGGGCTGGAAGGGTTTGACGCCGGAAGCGAATCCGGTTGGCTGAGGCGCAAGCCCCTGCTGCTGTTGCTGAGAGCTCAAGCTCGAGTTGAACCCCGTCTGCTGGGGTGCCACACCCTGCTGGGCTTGAGCACCAAAGGCCGAATTGAACGCTGCGAGTGCCGGAGTCTGACCACCCCCTCCCAACCCTGCAAATCCTCCCGACCCTACGTTCGCTCCGTTTGCTCCGGGTGTCGGCGTGGCGGGGTCCGCTGTGCCGAACGGCGATTGCGCACCAAAGCCGGCCGACGGGCTGGCGACGCGCGCAAACGGGTTGCCTGTACTCTGCATCTGCACGGGCGGAGACGCCAAGCTGGCGCCAAACGCCGACTCGGGCTTGAACGGTCGCACCGCACTCGCACCCAACCCGGTCGGCTGAGCCTGCACCCGCGCGAACGACATGGCTCCAAACTGACCTGCCAAATCCGTCCCTCCCGTCCCTCCCGTCCCTCCCGTCACCCCCGCACCTCCCGTACCTCCCGTACCTCCGATGCCGTTCGCATTCGCCTGTCCATTCCCCTGCCCAGCGCTCGGCGCAGCATCAGTCTGGGGCCTTGCGAATTCGGACGCGACGCTGCCGAGCAATCCTGTCTTCTGAGGCACCAACCCCGCCTGCTGCTGCGGCGCTTGCTGCTGCGACTTGCCCGTGGGGTCGGTGCCATCCCAGGCATGTGCGCCGAGACCGTAGTGCCCGCCGTTGGGCGCGGCAAACGCACCCATGGCCAGCTGATTGAGCGAGGGCCCGCGCGCCGCCGGCGGCGACGCGGGTGGCGGCGTCGATCCAGGTGGCGGCGCAAACGGATTGCGCGAGCCCGTCTTCTGCGCCAACAACGGCTTGGCAGCCGCGCCGCTGCCGGAGCTCGAGGACGAGGGCCCGAATGCAGAGTTGAACGACGAGAGCGCCGAAGGCGTCGCCGTAGCCTGCGCGTGCAAACTCTGCGGTTGCTGCTGCGGTTGCTGCTGCTGCTGCTGCTGCTGTTGTTGTTGTGGTGGTGGTGGTTGCTGCTGTTGCTGTGCTTGTTGCTGCTGCTGTTGTTGGGGCGGCTGCTGTGTCTGCTGCTGCATGAAGCTCGGCTGGGCGTCAAAGGCGCCAAAGGGGCCTCCGAAGCCTGTCGGCTGGGGCATGAGCGACTGGCGGAACGGATTGAAGCCGGTAGCCTGAGGCTGCAAGAAGCCGGACATCTGCTGGGGCATGCCCATCTGCTGTCCCATGCCCATCTGCTGGGGCATGCCAGTGTGCTGCTGGGCCATGAAGGGATTGTAGCCGGTCATCTGGGGCTGCAATCCGGCCATGCCCATGCCCATGCCCGTGTTCATGCCCATGCCGCCGAATGCGCCATTCATGCCCATCATGCCCGTCGGCTGCGCCTGGAGGAAGAAGCTCTGCTCGGCGGGCACGTTGCTAAAGATGTTGTGGCCGCCGTCGTTGTCGATGCTCGCAAAGAAGTCCTGCAGATCCTGGTTGGCGGTGGGCGGCTTGAGCTTGCGCTCGGGCTTGTCGGGTTCCTGGATGGTGATGTTCTTCTTGGACTCGGTCTTGGGGACGCTGCTCGAGGTGGTGGAGATGGGACGTGCGGTCGAGGCGGCCGGGGTGCCGTCTGCGATGCGTTTGTTCTCCTTGTACTCCTTTCTGTTCTGCTCAAAGTTGGGATCGCGCAGATACTCTTCGAGCGCGCCGGCGAGCGAGACGGGCGCATGCTTGAGCGAGGGGATGGCGAGGTTGAGCGAGTGCGAGGCCTTCTTGGCGCTGTTGAGGAAGGCGACGACGTTTTCGGTCTGGCGGCAGAAGCGACGGTAGAGTTCGAGCGCGCGCTCTGCGTCCGATTTGGCCATCTCAAAGTAGTGTTCGAGGATGTTGATGACGCCCTCGTTGATGGCGGTGTAGATGGCGAGGAGGTCCTTGAGCGTCATGCGGAACGCCGACATGACGAGGTCGTCGTTGAGATCGTCGAGGAAGAAGGAGCACTGCATGAGCACGCTGGCGACTTTCTGGGTGGTCGAGACTTCGCGGAGCAGGCCCTTTTCGACCGAGAGCTTGCGGAGGCGATTGCTGTTGCTGGCGCCGTTGGCGTGGGCGCGGGAGCGGTCGGAGGAGCGGATGACGTCGTGCTTGAGTTCGCGGTAGGCACGCACGCGTTCGTCGAGATACTGCGCATAGACCGAGAGCGTCTGGGGCGCCGAGGCGCCGGACCAGCTGTTGGAGGCGACGTTGCGCAGACGCAGGTTGCCCGCGTCCGAGGCGAGGTGCGAGAGGACGTTGTCCACCTCGCCGTTGCGGATCATGGTGTGGAGGATGACGAGCGACTTGAGCACCACGGTGGCGCTCGAGTCGCGCAGCCGGTTGCCGAGCGCGCGACACACGTCCTGCAGCGAGCCATCGGTGGCAAAGGTGGTGGCGATGATGGGATCGATGTACTTGGGCTTGATGCCGCCGCTCTTGGGCTTGGTGGCGCCCTTGACCACCTTGTCGTAGTTCGACATGGCCGTGGGGGGGAAACAGCAGACGGCGCGAGGATCGACCGTGCGCGAACGAGCGGATGTAAAGCCGTGGGTTGGGTGTACGGCCGCGTGGATGTGCTCGTAGGAGGTAGGGCGATGTGGATGAGGAGTGTGAGCAAGGTCGAGTTGGGCTGATTACCCTCGGTGGGCTGATTGGGATGGCGGGCGCGGCGGCTGAGCAGTCAGCCGACGCTCAGTGTCGCCCTCGCCGGCTTGCGGGGTGTGAGATTGCGAATCCGAGGCTGCAGCCCAGCCTCGGCGACCATGCTCAGGAACCGTGCGCACTCGCAGCATTTCGTCATTTCAGAATTCTAGCAAACGCCAGTCTGAGTCGGGACGCCATCTCCCGATCCCTAATCCTCCTCGTCCTCCTAGCGCAGCAGTTGGATGTAAGTTTCGGTGACATTGCGGGCCCGCAAACAGGTCAGACGATACAAATACAGCACAGCGCCCTCGAGCTCACAAAGAGCTCTGCACCTTGGGCAGCAGCGTCTCCTTGAGGAACTTTTCGAGCTTGGTCGCGCTCTTGGCGTACGGCGACGAGGCCGGGTTGTACGCGCGGCAATTGTCAAAGACTGTCGCAGACGATGCAACAAGTGGTCAGCACAGGCACGCGCTCCTCGCGTTGACGGCAGTACTTACTGAGCTGGGCGTCGGCGACGAGTTCGTCCACATTGGCGTACTGGTTGTTTTCCAGCTTGGCCTCCATGGTGGAGAGGTCCATGGGGCTCTTGATCACGTCGTAGTAGTCGGTCACCTCTTCGCCGTTGACCGGGTTGACAAACGGCCACGCGCTGCCGTGTCCGTTGAGCTCGACCAGGATATGGCGCATGACGGCAAAGTGCGGTCCGCGCTTCGGCCGACGGCTCAGCTCGTCCATCTCGGGCGTCCAGCCGCTCTCCTTGAGGCCGGGCACCTCGGACGGATCGACGAGGAACGTGGCCGTCGGGTCCTCGTCGCCGTTCTGCTGGTCGCGCTTGGCCGCGCGTTCGGGCTTGGCCACCGTGCCGTCCGGATTCTCGATCAGGCCCTTGAGCTGGATGAGCCGCTGGCGGTCGCGCATCGCCTCGAGCCCGCGGTGCACCACGTGCGAGCGGCTGATGCTGCGGATCTTGGCGAGCACCATCTCCTTCTGCGCCGCCAGCATCTCCTGCACCTCGAGGTACTTGACGCGCGGCACCATGCTGCACTGCATCAGCGTACCGCCCTCGTAGTCCTTGATGTACCCGACCCACATCGAACGGTCCAGGCTGATCTCCTTGGTGAACCCCTGCTTCTTGAAGTAGCCGATCGCATAGTTGTCCGCATACGTCAGGAAGTGCATCACGGGCGACGACGCCTTGACGTGGTCCTTGACGTGGTTCATCAGATGCGATCCGTACCCCTTGACCTGCTCCGTGCTCGTGATCGCGCAGAAGACGATCTCGGCAAACTTGCGCTGCTTGAACGGCCGGTAGGTGATGCCGCCCACCACCTGCAGACCGCGCTTGACGATGGCCACGCTCTGGTGGTTGCGGTCAAACACGAGCCGCGAGATGTACTCGCGCGGCATCTTGGGCAGCTGCCGCTGGAAGATGTTCTTGAGGCCCGTCAGCAGGATCATCGACTCGTGATCGTCGTCGTTGCTCACCACGCGGAACTGGATCAGCCCCGTGCGCTCCTCGATCACCGCCGGCCGCTCCTTTCGCGGCGCCACGCCCTCTTCGGCCGCCGACGCCGCACTCTTGGGCGCAGGCTGCATCTCCTCTTCCAGATCGATCGCCTCTTCCTCCTTGACCTCTGCTTTCTTCTCTTCGTGCGTCTCGGCGCCAGCCTCTGCCGCTTCCTTCTGCTCATCGTCGTTCTTGTGCGAAGCAGCATCTTCCGCATCAGCGCCCAGGGCACTTGCTTCTGCACCAATAGCGTCCACCGACTCGTCGCTGAGGTCCGTCGACACGTTGGCGTCAGCCGTCGACTCGTTGACCAGATCCGAAGACGCTAGCTTCCTCCTCTTGGCGTCGTATCGTCCGTTGGATGCCGCGGGCGATGCGTGGCGCGACGCTGGATTCGAGTGCACCACGGTCATCTCTGGGCTCGATAGTCGGCTCGACGTGGCGATCGACGCCTCACGGTCGCGGGACCTGGAGCGCGAGCGCGAGCTGTCGCGCACTTTACGTTTGCGGTTGAGGCTCTGGAGCAAGGGCGTCGAAGAGTGGGGCGCCGACACGTTGGGTAGCGCCTGCGAAGCCGGGTGAGGACTCGGTGTTGCGTCGGGCACCGTGCTGAGCTGCGAGCCGGGGCTGGAAGCCTCGATGAGGCCGTCGGCGCCGACGGGCCGCATCTGCTTGCGCAGCGACTCGATGTCGGCGTCCACATAGTCAAAGTCGAGCAGCTTGCCCTTGTCTTCCAGCAGCTCGTCGAGGCGCACGGCGACCTTGCCTCTGCGCGTCGCTTCTTCGTCGTCGGCATCGCCCAGCGCCGCATGCTCCTCGATGCTGCGTCCACACGTATCACACGACACTGCGCTCCACTCGGATTTCAGCTTGCCATCGTCGACGCTGCGCGTCTCGTGTCGGGAGCTGCGCGAGACCGGATCCTCGACCACCTCCTCGTACTCGGACGGCTTGAATCCCGAGCAGCTGCGCGGGTCCGAGCTGCCCTCCGCCGATATGGACGACGACGATGGCGTGTGTCTGGCGATCTTGAGCAGACGCTGGAACGGCGTCAGCCTGTGCAGCGACCGGGCGCGCGAGGGGTATAGAAGAGGCATGTCGCGTGGTCACGCCGGCGGTAGCGTGAGCACGGGCTTTAGTCGGAGTGCATGTGGCAACGACCGTATATGGGCGATCTGTCGGCCAGCGAAGGCTGTCCGTGCGGTTCGTACGAGTGAGGGTTGATGCAGGATGCTGTTGTGGGATGCGATGGGGTGTTGTGATGCAGGCGATAGAAGCGGGTCGGATGGTGGTGTGGAGTAGCGAAAGCGAGGCCGTGTTGGACTTTGCGATTTCCGAAGCTGCGCGGCGCGTTGAGTCAACGCATTCCACGTCCCGATCGCATATTCGATCCTGTCTCAATCGGCGAGATCGGTGCACTGTACGCGGCCGAGGCGCTGCCTCGAAGCTCATCCGAGGCTTTTACCTCGTTGGCTTTGATCCACCAACACGGCTCGCGCTTTTGCTACGGTCGACGAGTGCGCGCCCACGATGTACTGCCTTCGGTGGTGGATCCCGCTGTTCCTGCTGCCGTTTCCGCACGCCTCGCCCTTCTTCCTGGTGCTCTTCCTCGTCTCGTTTGCGCTGCACTCGCAGCCGTGCATTTACTGCGCGCTCATCCTCACCGGCCTCTTCACCACCTCGGCCAACTGGTACGGTCCGAGCTCCACCATCGCCGCTCCGACCAACATCACCGTCGCCGCGACGCAGACGCCCGCGAGCTACGGCTGGCTCGACCTGGCTCCGGCCGACGGATTCTTCAGCCCGCTCACGCGACCCGGGCCCGCAGCCACAGCAGCTTTGGCGGACAAGGCAGCGCCGGGCAAGGAGGAGGAGGCGGATGTGTATCGGCTCGCGATACCCTGGTCCGAGATCCAATGGAGGCTGCCCAAGAGCTTCCACTTCGGACTCGGCAATCGTAAAGGCAACGGCGTCAGCAGCACGCTTCCACGGACTAGGCCCGCAGCCTCATCCTCAGGTGCGAACAACGGGCGGCGGGAAAGGGACGAGGTGGAGGTGTATCGGATCACGATCCCCTGGTCAAAGATCGCGTGGGACGTGCCCAAGCGCTTCCATCTCGGGCTCGGCAAGCACCACGGCCTCGGGTTCTGGATCGACCTGGGCTCGGATACTCCCCTGCCCAGCAGCATAGCCAGCAGCGCCAATGCGTAGCGCCCACGATGCACCTGCTCACAAGAGAACTTGACCCCGTCCGACCAGCCGGCATCCATCCGCAATATACCCCTGGCCTTCAGGCCCATGCCACGCGCGCAGACCGTTTCCGAAGCGACGATGCTGGAGTGAGATTACTGCGATCAAATGAAGGATGGTGTGCGGAAGTCGCACACGGTGAGCAAGGCGCTTTAGTCTGCGTGGTCGCTATCGTCGGAGATCTCTGTGATTTCGGGCGAGGCGGCCTGGCGGAGACGCGCGAGGAGGGACTGAGCGACTTTCTTCTGTTCGGCCTCGTCGGACTCTGTGTCGTCTTCGCCCGAGACGCGATCTGCGAGTTGGAGCTTCCTCTCTCCGAGGGCGTGGATGTCCTCGTCGATGGTGCCTCGGCTGAGCAGCTTGACCACCGTGACAGGCTTTGTTTGACCCATGCGGTAGGACCTATCTGCGGCCTGTTTGTCGTTGTGCGGGTTGAAGTCCTGATCGAACAGAATGACCCAGTTGGCGGCGATGAGGTTGATGCCCAAGCCCCCCGCCTTTGTCGAGAGGAGGAAGACGGTGATGGAAGCGTCGTTTGTGAATTGGTCGACGAGCACCTGACGGTCTTCGACCTGGGTGGAGCCTGTGAAGCCGACGTACTTGACGCCCATGTGTTCGAGGCAGACGCAGAGGATGTCGAGCACCATGGTGAACTGGCTGAAGATGAGGATGCGATCTCCCTGCGCCTGGATCTCGGGGATGAGGCGTTGGAGAGCTTGGATCTTGCCCGAGTTCATCCACTCGGGTGCGGGGAGGACGTGCTTGCGCGTTGCCGGGTAGGTCTGCGCCGAAAACGAGAGCTGCGCATCCGTATTGATGCGCAGATCCTCCTTGACATGCTCGTAGTTGTAGTCCGCATAGTCGGGTTCCTTCATCAGATCGCGCGCCATCGCATCGATCTTGGCCTCGTCGAACAGGCGGCGCGTCAGCAGCGGATGATTCGCCGCCTTACGCAGCTCCATCAACACATGTCCGCTCTCCCTGCTCCCCGCCGCCTTGGCCGTCGCCGCTTTCGACCGCGTCTTGGTCGCAGCTTCCGCTTCGGCCTCGACCACGCGCTTCGTACGCGCCACCGCCTGCAGGTACACCTTGCGCTGCGACGGCGTCATCTCGCAGTACTCGACGCGAACCGTCTTGGTGGTGAGGTCCGTCAGCACCCGATCCTTGAGACGCCGCAGCACAAACGGATGCATCATCTTCTTGGCCCGATCGACGCGCTGCTTGCTCAGCTCGTTCTGCTGCCCACCCGCCTTGACCTTGAAGATGGCCGCGAGCGCCTCCTCGGCATCGGCAAAGTAGGCGGGCATGATAAAGTTGAGCAGCGAGACGAGTTCCTGCAGGTTGTTCTGCAGCGGCGTGCCCGTGAGCAGCAGCCGCCAGTTGGTCTTGAGCTTGAGCAGCTTGTCGTACTTTTGCGATTTGCGGTTCTTGAGCATGTGGCCCTCGTCGAACACGCACACCTCGAACCCGCCCGCACGGCAGTCGTCCTCGTCGCAGCCGGGCTTGCACTCGGCCCGACCGCATCCGCGGCGACCGAAGCGACGCAGCCAGCCGTGGTCCTGCGGCCCACCTGCGGCCATGTCGTACGTGGTGAGGATGACCTCGAGCTCGGCGTCCTCGGCGAGCTCCTCGCGCAGCTCGACGCGGTCCTTCATCGAGCCGTAGTACTTGCGCACGTGGATGCTCGGCGCAAAGAAGCGAAACTCGCGATCCCAGTTCTCCAGCACCGAGCTCGGCGCCACGACCAGATGCGGACCTCGAATGCCCATGTGCTTGAGCTGAGCAAAGAAGGCGATCACCTGCGCGGTCTTGCCGAGACCCATCTCGTCGGCGAGGATGCAACTGGTCTTCTTGCGGTAGAGCAGATTCAGCCAGTTGACACCGACGAGCTGGTAGTCCTTGAGCGTGACGCCCGGCGCGAGCAAGCGCGGCTGCTCCTCGAGGTAGAACTTGTCGGTGAGCGCACCGCCCTTGCGGATGCTGGCGAGGTTGAGCGTGCTGGCCGGAGTGCCCTCGCGGGAGCCGGCGGCGGAAGCGGCGACCGAGGCGGTGATGGCGGGCGAGGCGAGACGCGAGGCCGATGCGGTTGCCGGCTGGCTCGCGTCTGGCATCCAGGCGGCCATGGCGTCGGTGAGCTCGCGGCCGATCTTTTCGCACTTTGCGAGGACCTCGTCGACCTCGTAGTAGCCGGCCATGAGGTCCTTGCACTGGTGGAAGAGGCGCGGCGTGACGCCCTTGGCGGCCTTGCTGCCGAGCTTGTGCTCGATGTCGTCGGCGTCGGTGAAAGGACGGAGGGCGATGATGGTGTCGGCCTGCGGCGCGGAGCAGTTGGTGGTGTCCATGAGCGCGCTGGCGTCGGCCGTGTTGAACCACTTGACCGCCGCACGCTCCTCCTTTTCGGCGCGATCCTCGCCCTCGGAGTTGTCCTCGTCCGAGCTGAGCGCGATGACCTCGTCGATGCGCTTCTTAGGCTTGGCGGGCTGAGCTGGTTCCGCAGCAGGGGCAGCGGAAGCAGCGGAAGCGGCAGGGCGGGACTGCGCAGGCGTGGAGGAGCGCGAGTTGGACGCGGCGAGGCTCGACTGTCTGGACCTGTCTGCTGCACCGTTCTGGGCCGGACGAGGGGCTGCGGTGCTGGAGTGTGGTGAACGTTGCGGAGCGTCGCGGGACTGCTTGAGGGTGACGGTCTTGGTGGTCACGACGCTAGGTCTGGAGGAGAGGAGCTGGAGCGTCTTGTCGATGTTGCCTCTGGTCTGTCGGAGCGCTGCGATGACGCGTTTGGGTTCGAGCAGTGGTTGGAGGTGGATGATGCGTCTAGCCTTGTCCTTGAGCTCCTGCTCGGAGAGTGGTGGGGGCTGCTGGTGTGCTGCGGCGACTGGCTTTGTAGGTGATGGCGTGGGCTTGACTGTGGTGCTGATGGAACGCTGTGATGGGGGCGCGATCTCTTGCACGTCGTCGTCGCTGCTGTCGTGTCCATATTGCGTGCTGCCGTTGTCGTGTTTGACGCTGCTGCTCATGCGGCTGGTGTCGGCCGTCGAGGCTGGGGAGCGGCTACGAGACTCTTCGGACGGCTGGCGGGAGCGGGATCGCGCGTTGCCGCCGCGCACCAGACGTCGCTTCTTGGGTTTGGGCTCGTCGTCGGACGATTCGGGCTCGGAGAGATCGGAGCTCTCGTCCGAGGCTACGGTGTTGCGCTTCGCATCGCTGCCGTTGTACTTGAACTGCTGTAAGCTGGAGCGGAAGGAGCCGTTGGTCTTGTGCGTCGAAGAGAATGAAGTGCGGCTCATCGCCGGCGCGCTGCCGGTGTTCATAGCCGAGCGAAACGAGTTGGCGGACATGGCGGCGGCGTTGGGCGAGGCGAGGATGGGGCTCGAGTCGAGGCAGAGGATGCGAGGTTGCGCGGCAGGATTGGCATGGGCCCGGGGCGGTGTAGCGGGTTCTATGGAGTCTTCGCTGTAGCGATGCTGGTGCATGTGTGGGATGTGCGGGATTGTGCTTTGCGTGTACGAGGAGGCCGAGGAGGCACGTGTGGTGGATGTTGGAACGGCGCGGGTGCAAGTCGATTCTATCGGGGTATCTATGTGCGCGAAGAGACAGACATGCTGAGCAGAGCGTGTATAGAAGGAGAGATGGAGCGGTGGAGCGGTAGAAGAAGCTGTCAGCTGCGCTAACCGTGGTTGGTTTGTACGATGTGTGTGAGTGTGATAGCGCGGCGGCCAGGCCATGGCAGCTTTCGACGTCACCCGAGCTCACCTCGAATGCCCAAATTCGCAATTGAAATTTTACGCAACGCGGTTACAGTACGCATCGCTGCTTTTGGGGCCAAGACCGACACTCTGCAGACGCCGAGCCAAACTCTTGTCCGAACCGGCTTGCCTCGCGCTCCGCCGCCCGACGTGTCTGCCCGCCTGTCGCGTACAGTCACGGCGCCGCGCCGCGCGTCCGAACGCCAGGTCGAGTGGAATGCACGCCAACTTCATACGAGCGCATAGCATTCATGTCATGGAGTCGGTAGCGCCCAACAGCCTGCACCTTTGCATTGCACCCGTGCACGTGGATAACGTCTCGTCGTGAGTCATTCTCCATTGTCCTGTCCAAAAGCGGAGCACATGCGCGAGGTTTCATGCTACAAAGGGGCCCAAGCCACATCGAAACCATCGCGCGAAGACGACATCAAGACTGGAAATGATTGCATTCGATAGGGCACAATTTAAGAATTCAAGTACACACTGGGGCTAGCGCTCACTTGCGCTGACCGTAGGCCTTGGTGGCGTACGAGCCGCCCTCGACAATGATGTTGGCCGGCGTCTGGGCCTTTCCGCTAAAGTAGTTGGTGAGGATCTCCTTGACACCAGCAGCGTACCTGGCCTGGGCGTCGATCGAGGTGCCCGAGATGTGTGGCGTCATGGCGTTGCCGCCGACGCCGTGTTCGTACTTGACGTTGCTCTTCATGTGGTAGAAGTCGTGCGAGGGCTCGGGCGGTTGCCTGTCGGTGACATCGCCACCGTAGCCTGCGATGTGTCCGCTCTCGAGAGCGGCGCGGATGTCCTTGGCGTTGACAATCGCGCCACGCGCCGTGTTGACGATCCAAGCGCCCTTCTTCATCCACGAGAGCTTCTCGGCGTTGATGAGGCCCTTGGTGCCCTCGTAGAGCGGGCAGTTGATGGTGAGCACGTCGAGCTCCGAGAGGAACTGCTTGAGGTCCTCGACGCGCTCGGCGCCCGTGTCCTTCTCCAGCTGCTCGTTGCGCTGGTAGTCGTAGTAGGTGAGCTTGGCGCAGTCGAACGGCTTCAAGCGCTGCAGCACGCGCGATCCGATGCGGCCCGAGCCGAGCGTACCCACCACCTTGCCCTCGAGGTCGTACGACTGACGCGCCACCTCGGCCACGTTCCAGCCACCCTCGAGGTACTGTCGGTTGGCAGGCACAAAGTTGCGCACGAGCACGAGGATGGTCATGAGCACATGCTCGGCCACCGAGACGACGTTGGAGCCCGTCACCTCGTACACAGAAATGTTCTTCTTGTTGGCCACGTCCAGGTCGACGTGGTCCGAACCCACACCGGCCGTGATGCAGCACTTGAGGTTCTTGGCCGACTCGAGCACCTCGGCAGTGAGGTAGGCAGGGTGGAAGGGCGTCGTGATCACAATCTCGGCATCCTTGACATGCTTGCGGAACTCCGAGTCCGGCGAGTCCTTGTCGGCGGTGACGATGAACTCGTGACCCTGCTCCTTGAGCCAGTCGGCGATGCCGAGCTTGTTCTCGACGGTGCCGAGCAGACGAGGCTGCTCCTCGCCGTACTTGCCGGCGGTGTAAAGGACGGCGACAATCTAGGCAAAGCGACAAGTTGCGCAACGTAGGGCCAAAGAGGCAGTCAGTCTCTGTGACGCCGGCTGCATGGCGGACGGATCAGACGCAGGAGATGGATATACATACCTTAACCATGTTGGGCTTTGTAGTAGAGAATGATCGAATGGAAGGGGTGTAACGGGGGATGATGGGGCGGAGGAGGGAAGCGCGAGAGAGCATGTTGAAGGCTTATATGTGACTGAAGGCGGACTGCACCGGGCGAGCGGGATTCCAGTCCAAGACGGGCGGCGAAAGGGCCAAGATGAATCGAGAAGCAAGTGGCAGCTGGCGGTCAGCAAGCGGCGTTCTCCTAGGCTCAACGCATCCTAAAGCAAGAACATCTCTCCGTCTCTCTCCCGAGGCAATCACCGAGGCCGCCACGCCTTTTTGGCTCCTGATCTGACGAGGCTCGAGAGAGGCCGACGGCCGCGCGGCGCTGTCGAGCATGGCCAGTGCGGTAGGCCGAGGGGCAAGAGAGGCGGCTGGTGGCTCGCCTGGTGGCTCGCCCAAGAGCGGGCAGAATGGGACGGGGCAGAGAAGCGCACCGAGACATTTTTGGCTCGCGGTGCGGGGAAGCCGACAAGTGCGCCAGAAGTGACAGCTGCTGCGGCTGGGCCGAAGCGGGGGAAGATACGCTCAAGATCGAGTGAGGCTCCACGGCAGCTCCAGTAGCAAAGTGGAGGCAGAGCCGAGCCAAAAAAAATATTTAAAAAAAATAGCAAGAACTGCCCGGTGCACGGACGGCGGCCGCGAGGCGGATCTGCGCTGCTCCAACATTTCGGAGCTTGCGGCCGACGCCCGAAGAGGCGAGGCGAGGGACATGACATCTTCGCAGTGCAGGGCCAACAA
This sequence comes from Moesziomyces globuligerus, assembly GCA_030849465.1. Classification (NCBI taxonomy): domain Eukaryota; kingdom Fungi; phylum Basidiomycota; class Ustilaginomycetes; order Ustilaginales; family Ustilaginaceae; genus Moesziomyces; species Moesziomyces globuligerus. Next base: position 288,035 of record JARVLF010000005.1, read on the forward strand.
GTGACCGATTCGCCGGCCGAGGCGCCACGCCCGTCCCCAACCTTTCGAGTCGGTGCAGAGGTGATGCGGGGAGGCCATGCCGTACCGCACGAGGCAGTCGCGGGGAAATGACGGCCAACGCACCAACGAACCAACACTATTCTTGGAGCCTCCTGTGCGCGTCAGCTTTGGTGGTACCAGCTGCGGGCCTGCGCTCGCTCGCGTCCACACGAGATGCGCATCGGCATCACCGCACGAGCACGCAAAGCGAAGCCTCCAAACGATCGTCGTTGCGTCGCCAGCATCATGTACGAGCCCGGCGCACCCCGATGTCATCCATGTGCGGCGCACGGCCTCCACCTGCCAGTGCCAGCAAGGCTGGAAAGAACCGTGGACAGAGGCAGCGAGACGGTGGGGTTGACCCGAACCGCAGGCAGGCTGCGAGCCAGGCAGCGGACGCCGGCCTCGGACACCACCTCTTAGGCTAGTCTTGGCCAGCAGCGTCTGGCATCTTTCGGTCCTTTTCGGACACGAGAGCCCCCCCGCTGCCAAGCGCTGCAGGGACTGCACAACTCGAGCCTAGCACCAACATGGATCTGCGCAGGAATCTTGAGCTACTCACGTTGGAGGAGTTGGAGTTGGAACTGTCGGATCGCGAGCGCTTTTTTTGGAGAGATCTACGGTAGGCTGAACGGTGGGAGATAGACGTCGTCGTGAGTGGAGCAAAAGTGAGCTAGCTATATACTCACATGGATCCCCAGGCTGGCTCTAGCTTTTTTCCCCTCGGATGGGCATCGATGGGCATGGCATCGTGGACACGGCGTGGCTCGATGGTCTCGCGACGCACGGCATGCCAGAGGACGGCATACGGACGGCCGGAAGCACAACGCCACGCGAGCTATGGCTTCTTCGGCTGCAAGCGCGCCCGCGCTCGAGATCGCAACCAGCATCAGCATCGACGCCGACGCCGAGTCGCTCATCGCTCAACGCTCTCGGGCTTCCCCGCTAGGCTGCATCGGTCGCGCGCGCTTGGACCGTGCCATTCGTGCATGGCGTAACTCCACATGCAGCTCTGGTGCGAGGGGGCGTGACCAAAAGGTTGCAGCGCTGCTCACTCATCTGTGCCGTACTCACCCTGCAGCTGCAGCCGCATCGCTGCACCGCCGTCTATCGCCGATGCTGCATTTTTGGCCCCGAAAGCCTGGGAACGCCAGCTTAACATCTTTGGATCGGGTTTTAGATCCTTAATCGTTACAAATCGGCGATTCGGTGATGCGCAGTGTCTTCATCGTGCAGCTCCGAATTCGGACCCTCTCCGAAAGCTGTGATGTCCCCCACGCGGTCCCGCCGACCATCATCACCTTTCTCTCATACCACCAGAACTTCACCTCCACGCCGTCTGAATCGACAGATAGCTGAAGCATACGGGATATAGCCACGATGACGACCGTCAACAAGCCGGTTCCGTCGGTGATCCGACCAGGAAAGGCCCCCGAGGGGCCCCCGGGCTGGGAGGAACGTCGGATCGAAAAGCAGATCCAGGATCAGCAGAGCGTCGAGAAGCAGAACCATCGACGCGAGAACTCGACCGGCCTCGCTGGCATCAAGGAGAAGGTGCACAAGATCGGCGAAAAGATGCATCTCGTAGAACCCAAGGACCCCACCCAAAGAACCGCCGCCCAGCTCCAGGTAGGTTGCTCACTCACAAGGACCAGATCCACTCAAAGCCCTCTGCTGACCTTCGCCCTCTTTTTCTTTGCCTTTGGCCACAATAGGACGCTTCCACCATGCCAGAAAAAGCGCCCATCCACCAGTAGCTCGCTGCTACCTCGAACTCACTCCCACGGACACTTGTGCCTAAATCCGACTGTATTTCTACCATCTGCTTGGTTGCTGTGTCGTCTGTGCGAGGCTCAGGAACGGTAGATGGCGTCCGAGGTGACGGCGACGTCACGGATCTGTTCGACGTCGTGGACTCTCAGCACGTCGGCGCCGGAAGCGATGGCAGCTGTGCAGGCGGCCGCGGTCGCATACACGCGCTGCTTGGGATCCTGCTTGCCCGTGATGTGGCCGAGGAACTTCTTGCGCGAGACGCCGATGAGCAGGGGAAACGAGACGAGCGAGCAGCACGGCCTGTGGATGGTATCGACCGAGCCGTCTGCATCGCGCGCGGGCGTGGCCGCGCCCGAATACGCATTGCCCCTGCCCTTGTTCGACTGAGCTACGGCCTCGGGCTGCGTCAGACGCGCCAGGCCGCGCAGCAGCGAGAGGTTGCCGGTGCTGTCCTTTGCAAAACCAATACCGGGGTCGAGGACGATGTTCCATCGACGAACGCCCGCACGCAAGGCACGCTCCAGACGCATCTCGAGCTCGGCTCGCACCCCGGCTACGACATCGCCTCCCTCGTAGGCCGTGAGACCGTTCATGGTTTTGCTGTCGCCGCGCATGTGCATGAGGATGTAGGGACACCTCCATCGCCTGGCTACGTCGAGAATCGCCGCATCCCGCTCCCCGCCCGAGACGTCGTTGATCATATCCGCTCCTGCGGCCAGCGCTCCCTCGGCCACCGAAGCACGGAACGTGTCGACCGAGATCGGAACCGTCAAGCCAGCCGAGCGAACCGCCTGGATCACCGACACGACGCGCCTCGTCTCCTCGACCGCATCCACCTCAACGGCATCGGGTGCAGTGCTCATGCCGCCCACATCCACCACATCCACGCCTTGCTCGACCATCTTTTGCACCGAGCGAACCGCGTTGTCGGCGACGAGGTTGTCTCCGCCGTCGGAGAACGAGTCGGGGGTGGCGTTGATGATGCCCATGACAAACGTCTTGGAGGCCCATGTCCAGGTCTTTGTGTCTGCGGACGACGAGGATGAGCGCGTGCTGGGCGACGGGATGGGCAGCACCTTGCGGATGCCGCTCGGCACGTAGTCGGGTGATTTCTGCAGCATGACGAGCAGCTGCGAGATTGTGCGCGAGTGCGTGGGATGCTCAAAGTCCGGAAGGATGTCCTTGAGCGGCTCGAGGACGAACTCGCGCTCCTTGATGGCCGGATGCGGCACGACGAGGCGCGGCGCATCGTCGATCTCGAGATGGTCGTACAGGAGGATGTCGAGATCGACGGAGCGTGGTCCCTTGTCTGGCACGCCGGTCTTGTCGCGACCGAGCCGGAGCTCGATGGACTGTGTGAGGGCGAGAAGGTCGTGCGGACTGAGCTTTGTGGCGATGCGGCAGGCGGCGTTGAGGAAGTTGGGCTGGTCGAGCACGTACATGGGCGCGGTCTCGTAGAGGAAGCTGGTGTCGACGAGCGTGCAGTCGTCGGCCTCGCTGAGCGCCTGGACGGCCGCCTCGATATTGGCGGCGCGGTCGCCGACGTTGGAGCCGAGCGCGATGGCAGCGACGTGCCAGCCAGATTGCGCATCCAGCGCGGAAGCGGAAGCGGAAGAGGCGCGGACGGGTGCGCTGGCGTCCAGAGCCGTCGCCAGCTGCGTGCGCACTGGGGCTGCAGCAGCGTCGGGATGGGCCTGAGCACGGAGGCGCTGTTGCTCGAGCGCAGCTTCGTGCTCGAAGAAGGCGCGCGTACGCTCGACCTCGACGCCGGCGCTGGCAGCATACATGATGGCGCTGGGTTTGTCGACACTGACGCGGATCCTCTCGACCTTGTTCTGAAGCGCGGCTACGCGGGCAATGGAGGTGGCGAGGCTCTCGACCGTCTTGTAGGAGCTGGCTTCGACGTAAGCAGAGATGCTGCGGACGAGGGTGCGGTAGTTGTGCTGGCGGTTGACGACGTCGACGGCGCCGAGGTTGGAGTCGGCCGAGGCGGTGGCACGCGAGAGGCCCGAGTAGACGACGAGGTTGAGTTTGACGTTCTGCTTGTCCTCCCTCTCCCACGGATTGACGCCGATGATGGTGTTGATGATAAGGTCACGCACGATGACCTTGTCGTCGAGCGCGAGCTCCGAGTTGGGCACCAGACGAAGCGCGTCGAGCTGGTCGAGGGTGTCAAAGTCGGCGGGGAGAGGGGTGGCGTCGGGGAGCATGTAGTCTTTACGTGTGCGTGCGATCTGGACGCCGGCGGAAGCAGCGTGGAGGAGCGAGCGAGGCTTCTCGACGTTGAGCGTGACCTTGGGTGCATGAAGCACAAAGATGCAGACCTTGGCGAGGCCTTCGGCAAGCGCCTCGAGGCTGCGGTAGCGGTGGGACGCGCAGTGGGCTTCGAGCTGCTTGACGAGGATGCCGTAATGGATGCTGTGGGGGAGGTGGTCCGACTTGCCGGCCATCGAGACGTCGGTGTGCACGCGCGCGTCGATGGTGACCGGCTGGGCCTGGACGCGCTCCCAGTTGTCGACGCCGACGATCATGCGCACGGTCAACTTCTTGACGACGATGATGTCTGGCAGCGCCATAGTGGCAGCGGCAGCGGCGGCGGCAGATGATGCCATGTTAGTAGAGCAGCGATGGCGGCGGCCGGGTGTGTGCTGCCAAGATTCAGTTGTGTCGGGAGTGCCGAAGGGTGGGGCCAGGTGGTGGCGCTGGCTGAGCAGCAAAGCGCTCGAGGAGGTGGCGCGAGCAAAGGATCTTCCGACGGCAGCAGAGACGGAGGTTTTGGATCTGAAGAGAGCTCGGGTTAGGATCTGCATGCCATCACTGCAATCACAGATACCATTCTTCTCGAGGTCGGTGGAGATTCGACGTCGATGAGAGCAACGTTCGGCTACCTCCGAGTCGACTTTGTTGGCTCTGACTCGGCTCGCGAGCTTGAATAAGCTCTCCCTTCGGACCTTGCGAGCCAGGGCTGGAAGCGCATCCATCCTCATCTTGATTTCTGGCCTGAGCTCAATTTTGCTCTCCACGCCTCTTTTTGCTCCACAGCATCCTCACCCCCACACACAGCGCACATAAGAGGAAAAGGAAAAGGAAAAGTGAGCCCAAAAGTGGACCGAAATTCTTAAAGCCGGGTCGCGACCTTGAGTCGAGTCTGTGAGTTGTGGTTTTTGGCTTTTGGCGCAGCAGCGACTCACAACCTCCGCTTGCCCGTCTCGGCCATTTTCCAGGCGACTGAGCGTTTTTACAGAATCAGCGCCGCTGCCACCAGCTCCATCCAGCTAGCTGAAGCTAGCTGTTATTTAGCCCCCTTCGCCATTCGCCCAGCAGCAGCAGCAGCAGCAGCAACACGCAAGCTCGACGACCGCCATCCTCCCGCAGAGCTCATCAGTCGCTGCCCACGCTCCGGTCACCGCCTCGACCCTTTCACGAATCTCCCAATCGTGCGGCGGCTGCCCTCGTTGCGCGCACCTCTACCTTCTTCAAGCGCTTCCGGTAGCGCGACTCGGCGACATGTTCCATACGGCAGTCTCCATCCCTCTCGAATCCTATTGCGCTTCGCCCCGCTAACCGCACCGCTCGTATCACTCTGACGCAGCCACTTGCTTCGTCGCCGGTGCGCTCGCCACCTCCCTGTGGCCCAGCATGCCGTTCCAGAGATCAGACAGCGCCGCCTCCACCCAGCTCCTCTTCACGCCCGGCCCCGCATTGGGTGCCTCGGAGTTTGCGTCATCATCCGCTGCCATGATGCCCAGCAAGTCGGCGCTCGCAGAGTCGTCTTCCAAGCCACGCGATGCGTCCCTCGCTCAGCACGCTCCTCCCGCTCGCAAACAGCACCACGTCTCGTTTCAAGACGATCCCGAACCACCACCCAAGCCCAACAGGAGGCGAGAGCGAAGTCATCGCTCCTCCCAATCAAGCTCGCGCGCCGAGGCCTCAGACCACAAAGATAGGAGCTCCGAGCACGGCAGCGCCAAACACTCCACCTCTCGCGCCTCCTCTCGCCAAGGTCGCAACGACCCCAGCGAACCAGAGTCGTCCAAGTCGGCCGGCGCAGACAGCGCACCCGCCTCCTCCTCCTCCCGCAACCGCAGATCCGCGCGCAATCGCAAGGACAAGCGCTCCGAGCGCAACGCCCAACGTGCCAGCTCCGAGCCTGCCGCAAGCGCCACAGACGCTCTCCCGCACTCCCGGCCCCACTCCCGCGCGGCTACCTCCACCAAGTCCGAAGCATCTACTTCGGCATCCAAACGCGATCCCAGATCTCGTGAGCCCAGCGCTTCGGGCAGGAGCAGCAGGAATCACTCGAATCAAGGCATCCTTCCGGACCTCCGCAGCGCCAATGACGCTTCTCGCTCCGAGTCCGCCGCCCGCTCCCAACACTCGTCCTCCAGCCGGCGCGATCGCTTCGCCCGCTCTAATGACACCAGAAGTACACCCGGCGACGCCCCCGCCGCTCGCGATGGCCGCCAGCTATTCGATCCAAGGCGCGACGACCCGGTCAAGTTCGCCTCCCAGCACAGATTGCAGGTCGATGAGCGCGCCCGCACCGGTTCCAGCGTCTCGTCTCCCCGCCTAGCTTCTTCTTCTTCTCTACAGCCCCAGATCCTCATGCGAGCAGATGCCTCCGAGTGTTTGAACCCAAGCGCACACGCACGCAGCCCCATCATCAAGCCCGCCATCTCCGACGTCGCCTTCACTCCGGCCATAGATCCCGCCGATCCGCGCGCCCTACAGGCTCACGTGGCCGAGATCAAGAAAGTCTACCAGTCCATCTCGGCCATGGAAAAGTCATTGCAAGACACGCATCTGGCCGAGGCCGAACGAGCACGCATCGACATGGCCGACTACATCCCTCCCGACGTGCGCGACCCCTCCCACTGGATCACCATGATCGGCAGGCACCGTAGCCTCGCCGACCTCCATTCATCCTTCTTCGAGATGACCTGCCGACCCGAGCTGCCCCGCTCCGTCCAGGAGCTCGCCGAGACGTACAACCTGCCCTCGCGCCTGTGGCAGAATGCTTTCCACCTCATGCTCGAGAGCCTGCGCACCAACTTGGCCTCCCAGCCGTCCGCTCACGCCTCCAACCGAAAGGCCGAGCTGCTCGACTACCTCACCGAGTTCATCTACTTTGCCTACTCGTTCTATTCCGCACTCCACGAGTCCGAGACGTACAAGAACTTCCGCAGGGCGTGGATCGAGAGCCTCGGCGATCTCTCCCGCTACCGCATGGCCGTCGCAGGTCTGGCGGCTAGCATGGCCATCGACGGTGGTGGCGACGAGATCAGGAACAAGCGCCACGAAGACAGCCGCCGTGCCCTCGCCGTGGATGCGCGCATCGACGATCCCCACGACGACACGGACGACGATGCCGACGACGACGACTCGCTCGAGGACATCAATTTCCGTGCAGGTGCAGATCGCGCCGATGCTCGCCGGCGCAGGTCCGGTCGAGGGCGCCGCGGCGCCGCATCTCGCGGCGACAACGTCGACAAGGCCAGCATCGGGAGCGCAGCTCTCGGAGACTGGGAGTGGACCGAGAAGGAGACCTGGCGTCAGACCGCCAAGGACTGGTATGCCATGGGCATCACAGAGGCCCCCAACGCCGGTCGGCTCCACCATCATCTGGGTGTGCTCAGCCGCGGTGACAACGACTTGCGGGCTCTACACCACCTCGCCAAGAGCCTCGTCACCACCAAGCCCTTCCCTTCGGCGAGGGACAGTCTGCTGACGCTCTTTGACCAGGAGCGGCAGTCGCGCCGACTCGGTCGCGACAGCTCCATCGAGGAGCTCTTCCTGTATCTGCACGGCCTCCTCATCACGCGGATCCAGCTCGACGACTTTGAGCCCGTGTTCGACCGCCTGCTGGCGCAACTCTCCTCGCTCATCGAGGAGCACGGTCCGGCGGCGCTGCCGCAGTCCACGTGGACCATGATGGCGACGGTCAACATCGCCGGCCTGTTCGAGTACGGCTCGGACGACGCCGTGCTCGGTGATCTGCTGCTGCAGCCCAAGTCGGGCCGACGCGCGCCGCACACCGAGAGGTCCAAGGCGAGCGTGCCCACGGCGATCCTCGTCAGCGCGAGCACGGCCAAGACGGACGACAACCTGCTGAGCGAGCTGCCGCGCGACGCCGAGTGGGACGATCCGAGCGAGGACGAGGACGAGGCGGGCGACGAGTTGCAGCTCATCGCGCTCGAGCCCAAGGCGGGCGCCGACGAGGGCGAGGCGGCCGGCGAGGTGCTGCCGGACGCGTTGGAGCGCGCCGCGCGGCTGTGCTTTGCGATGCAGGCGCTGACGTTTGATCTGACGAGCGCCGACGCCAGCCTGCGCTCCAACCCGTACAACACCACCGTGGCGACCTTTCTGCTCTCGCTCTGCCAGTCCAAGAAGGCGTTCCGCATGCTGGAGCGCTTCGTCCCCTGGGAGGCGTGGCTGCAGCGCCTCGACGCCTCGCTCGGCCTCGTCGAGCGCAGCTGGCCCAAGGTGCTGGCGAGCTCGTACATCACGCCGCCGCTGCTGCTGCCCGAGGACTACTGCCTGCGCGGCGTGGTCGGCCTCTCGCGCCAGCTGTACGACCGGCAGCTCTGGCGACCCGCAGCCCACGACGCCGTCGGCTCGGGCGTGCACGCCTTTGCCAACGAGGTCGAGGTGCTCGATGCCGAGGACGGTGAGCTCTACACGCGCGCCGAGTCGGCGTGGCGGGCGGGCGCCGCGCGCCGAGGAGAACGCGAAGAGGCCGCCGCGACGCTGGATGCGGTGAGGCTGTATCGCATGGCGTTTGTCGCGCGCAAACTCGCGCGCGCCGGGCGCGGCTTTGAGCTCGACGGCAAGACGACCAGGCTGGGCATCTCGAGGATGCTGGTCACGCGCCAGCTGCGGAGGCGGATGCAGGAGGAGCAGCGCGAGCTCGAGGCGCGCATTCGTACGCTGCGGCTGCAGTCATCGGTGGGCGGCGAGCGCGCGCCCGACGAGCAGTCCGAGGCCACAGCGGAGGATGAACAGGAGGGTCAGGCGGACGAGGATGACGACTTTGACAGCGACTGGGAAGTGGACGATGCACCGGCGGTACGCGAGACTGTGCCTAGTCTGGACGCGGTGCTGTCGGTGGCGGAGGGTGGGGATGCGAGCGACGAGATGCAGGCGCTGCATGCGCGGAGCTGCTATCTGCGCGAGGTGCTGAGCAGCGTGCAGCAGTCGATCTCGGGGCGGCTGCCGGGGCGTGCGGTGGCGCCAGAGCGGTTGGCGAGGCACCGGCCCACCGAGGCGGCGTGCGAGGGCATCGTGGCAGGGTATACGGTGCTTGTGGTGGACACCAACGTGATCGTCACGCCGGGCGAGGTGGTGGTGCGCCTCATCGAGTCGCAGCGCTGGACGCTCATCATCCCGCTCGCCGTCGTCACCGAGTTGGACGGACTGCGACGCAACGATACCGAGCTGGGTCGGGAGGCGGAGCGTGCGATCCGCATGCTCGAGGCGCGCATCCGCTCGCACCCAAAGTGCGTCAAGGTCCAGACAAGCCGTGGCAACTACCTCAGCGATCTCGCGTGTCGCTCCGAGCACATTGATTTCGCCTGGCAGGGCTCCGCCGTCGACGAGACGCAGGGCGAGGCCGAGCGCGCAGACGCAAAGTCGGCCGCTGCAAGGAACGTCGACGAGGTCATACTCCGCATTCTGGCTTGGCAGAACGAAAACTTTGTCGACCGTCGAAATCTTCTCCGCGCCGGCATGCGGGTCAAAGAGGAGCGCAGCGACGTCGACACAGCCGCCGCACACAGGTGCGTCCTCCTCACCCTCGACCGCAACCTCCGTCTCAAGGCAAAGAGTCGCGGACTCGCCAGTCTCGACGCCAAAGCTGCCGCTCAGCTCCTAGACCTCCCCTCGTGGTGACGAGCAGTCTAGCTGAAAATGATACCAATTCTTGCTCGCTCGAACCGAAGAACCGAAAAAGAGCGCATGTGTGGAGAAAAAAACGTGGATGCATTGCAAGAGCAAGAGAAAACATGCGTCGGGTGATGGTGGGCGTTCAGCCCATCTTGAAGTGGAACTGCTGGCCGCCTGCGAAGCCGCCCTGTTGGAAGCCTCCGAAGCTTCCGCCGGGGAAGCCTCCTCCGCCGCCTTGTTGGAAGAACATGTCGAAGGGATGACCGCCTTGGGCAAAGGGGTTTCCGTAGCCGCCCTGCTGACCGCCCATGGGGTCGTTGGGATCGTCGCCGGCGTCGTAGCGCTTGCGGAGCTCTTCGTCGCCAAGCACGCCCCAGGCCTCGTTGATAGCAGCCATCTTCTGCTGGTCGCCACCCTTGTCCGGGTGGTTTTCGCGCGCGAGCTTACGGTACTGCTTCTTGATCGTCGCGAGGCCATCGGTGCGCTTGACGCCAAGCACCTTGTAGTAGTCCTTGCTCTGGCTGAGCTTGAGTCGCTTCTGCGCAGTCTGCAGCTTCTGATGGATCGAACGATCCGTCCGACCCGTCGCTTCAAACGCCTTGGTCAGATCGCGCACCGCGTCTTCGTACTTTTCCTGCGAGAGCGCCAACTCGGCGCGCGCAAGCACCGCAGCCGTGTTGTCCGGATCGCGCGCGAGCACCAGATCGCAGTACGGCATCGCCTTGTCCAGATCGTTGAGCTCAGTGTGCGCCTTGCAGTACATCGTGTAGAGCTCGTGCAGCAACGCCGACTCGGCCACCGCATCGCCCTTGTAGGTGGACGGGATCAGCGGTTCATCGTCGCCGGCCGAGAGTTGGCCGGCCGAGGTGATGGCCTCTTTGATCTCGTCGACGACGGTAGGGCCGCCCACTTTGCCGCCCTTGAGCGCCGAGAGGACGGCACGGTAGCTCTGCGAGTTGTAGAAGTTGCGTGCCTTCTTGAGCGACTTTTCCAACGCCTTGACCTTGCGGTGCAGCCGGGCGCACGCCTTGTTGTCCGGATCCGAGTGCAGACACGCCTTGAGGTGCTGGAGGCCTGCATCGCGGCTCTGCGAGCCTGGCTCGCTGACAACAAAGTAGGAAAGCACCGCCAGCCTGCGCAGGAGGAAGGGCGACGGCGAGAGGTGCACCGCGCGCGTCCAGTCGGCCATTGCGTCTTCGAGATTGCCCTTGATGGTCTGGCAGCGCGCACGCACGAGCCTCGTCTCGAGATGCGAGGGCGAGACCTTGAGCACCTCGCCGGCCATGTGGATGCAGTGATCGACCTTGGTGAGGTCGATTTCTTTGCCCTTGCCCTTGGCCGATTGCGCGTGTTGTTTGTCGAGCTCCTTGGCCAGCTGCTGCAACGACTTGAGCGACGTCTGCACGAGCGTCAGCTTGTTTCGTACGCTGCTGGCCTCGGTGGAGCCAGCGGCTGCGGCGCCGTTGTCGGCACGCACTTTGTCGTACGTGTCGAGCGCCTTCTTGGCCTTGTCGTGGTCACCCTCTTTGAGGTAGACCTTGGCCTGCTGGAGATAGGCCTTGTCGAACTTGGGGTTGAGCTCCAGCAGGCTGTTGAAGTCGTGGAGCGCGGCCGAGGTGCGGCCGAGCGAGAGCTGGGCGGTGGCCCTGCGGTAGTAGGTGAGCCATGAGGATGGATCGGCCTGCAGCGCGAGGTCGAACGACGAGAGTGCCTCCTGGTAGCGGCCGGACTGGAGCGCCGCGTTGGCGTGTGTGAGGTGCTGGTTGGCGAGCGCCGGATCGCTGGCGGGCGCTGTGTGAGGATTGGCGATGCCTTCGGCATGGACGAGCAGCCCGGAGGTGGAGAGGCTGAGCGCGATGCACAGCGTCCAGGAGAAGGCGAGCAGCGACGGAAGCAGGCTGCTCCTCATCGCGGCGATCTAGCTGCAGCTGGCAGGTGCGGCAAAGGTGGGGTTGATGGTGGGGCTCGAGGGGAGAAGGTGACGCAGAGGAGAAGCGAGCCGTCGCTGCGCTGGCCACACGAACGACCGACCAAGATGACGTGCGTGGATGGTGGAGGTGGTGCGGATGCTAGCGAGGTTCGGCCGCCTGATAAAGAGTGAGGAGAGGGTGGAGCATCGAAGCTTCCAGCTCATGCATCCTCGGCCGCCACGCCTTGAGCTCTTTCGCCACGCCGCGGCGTGAAATCCGAGAAATTGGGTGTCTCAGCCCGCCCAAGTTGCCGCAAACGGCGCTCTGCCAACGTGGAAGCCAACCGCCTGCATGCGGGGTCGCGCCTCGTCTCGCACGAAATCGAAATCATTTCACGCGCTGCAGCATTCAACGACGTAACAAACCGAACTTCTCAAAAACCGGGCATTCACTTCAACCAGCGAGGAGCAGCCATTGCACATTGAGAACAGGGGATAGGATACATGCAGAAAACAGCTAGATGAGCAAGCCCCAGCGAGCCAAGGCAGCCACCATGATGGCGAGCCCAAAGAGGAGCGATCCGTATGTGGTGGTGGCAAAGCCCAGCAAGGGGAGCGAGGTGGCCCAGAGCGAAGAGACGATGGTGTGCAGCACGAAGAGCACGCCAAATGTGAGTCCAAAGCCGTTGAACGACGGCAGCAGCTGGAACTGCGGCGAGAGGTCGAAGCGGTCGTGCGAGAGGTGGCCCAGTGCACCCTGTGCATGCGTGAACGACGACGAGAGGAGCAGCTGTCGTGACAGAACGCAAGTAAACAAAGATACGGTCAGCACCACGGCACGTCCATCTTTGGCAGTACGGCTTTCAACTTACGCTGCTGCCTATGCTCCACAGCATGGCGTCGATGCGCCACAGCGCACACAGCGCGACCGGGATCTCGGGCAAGGGTACGCCGAGCACGGCCTCGACCTCGGAGCGTTCCTTGGCGACGAGGAAGCGCTCCACCTCCTCCTCCAGTTCCTGGTCCAGCAGCGAGATGGTCTCGCTCGAGAAGCTCGAGCGGCTGGCTTGCGGGTCGGTCTCGTCGTCCGTGTCGACGGCCTCTTCCAGCGTGTCCATCGCTCCGTACGACGTCGGGGTCGAGCCCGACTGGATCGGGCTGCCCGCCTCACCCGCAGGCTGGACCAGACGCTGGCGTGCCTGTTCCAACGCTTTGGAAGCCGACATGCGCCTCGCCTTGCCGTTGCCACGCTCGGCCGCCTGCGTCGGCTCAGGATGCGCCTCCCGACCCATGCCGGAGAGCATGCTGAAGCCGGACTGGCCCACTGCAGCTCGATCGCGCTGCATGTCGGCTTCGGACCATGGCGTCTCGGGTGTCTCTGCGGTCGCGTCCATGTCGGCGGGCTTGTACAGCGCGACCTGGTGTAAGATCTGGAACGCGCCGAAGCTCGCCTCGGCCAGCGCCCAAGCGATCGACGACCACGCCGCCACAAAGAAGCGCGGATCCCGGAAGCTCAGACGCCAAGCCCAGTCGGGCCCGGTGAGCGACGCCGGATCCTGCAAGCCCGGCGTCGATGCGCGGTGAGCGTACCTCTCCTGGATCGGATACAGGTACAGAGCGGTGACGAGGATGCAGCACGCCCAGTAGAACGAGAGCACGCGCAGCGACTCGCCGATAAGCGCCTGCATCGCGATTGCCACCGTGACGATGAGACCCTCCCTTCCGCTCGCGTTCTCTGCGACCGGAAGCTGGAAGCGCGGCGAGCGAGAGAGCATCGAGAGTGACGGTGAAAAGATGCGGGGTATGATGCGGTCTGCGAATGCCAGGCACGCCTTGCGGCTGGTGTACGATGCTAGCCACCCTACCACTCCGAGGGCGAGCGTCGAGAGGAGCAGCTGTGCATCCAGGATCCTGCGGCACTGGCCCTTTTCGAATCCGGAACGCAGTGACGCCGCGCTGTACGGCATCTCCGGAGGCGAGGCCTGCAGGTGGCAGAGCTCGCGCACCTGGATCGAGCCGACGAGCGCAGCGACCAGGATCGCAAATGTCGGCACGAGCGCAGCTACATGCAGGAAGAAGAACCGGCGATACGAGGATTGCAGCAGCCGCAGGTTGGGCCGTGTGCGCTCGTAGCCGGTCGAAATCGAGGACGATGAGAGCTCCGAAGCGTCGCCCGATGGACGGGGTTGTTCCCCTTTGCGCACAGCCGCCGCCATGCCGGAAGAAGCTTGCGGCACTGCGGCCCAGGGTGAAGTCTGAAGGGAGATCGCGGGCTGCGGCTGCCGGCGTACGGGGGAGATGGTGCTACATGGACTGGAGGTGGTGACGAGGTCTGGGATGCATGCAGTCCATGCAGCCGAGGTGTTGGCGCTGATGGCGCGATATTTTCGATCGGGAGATAGCTTCGAGAGCCGCCGAATCGCATCGGGCATGGATGAGTTGTGTGGAGGCGAACGAGAAATTTGGCGCGAGGACCCTTTTTTGAGCTGCAGGGCTCCGGCGCTTTCTTTGTGCTGCCTCCTCATCAGAGCTTCTTCCGGAAGAAGCCCATCACCATGCCTAAGAAGAAGGGCAACCTCAAAGCAGCGCTCAACGGCCACTTTGCTCAGCAGGAGCAAAAGGCTCGCGAGCGCGCCGCACAGGAAGCTGCGAGACGCAAAGCGCTCTCCTACACCAAGTCCGGCCAGCCCAACTCGAAGAACGCCAAGCGCAAGCAGACCGCCCCATCGCCGTCGACCCACCAGCCCGCTACCGACGTTGACGCAACGTCGTTGCCGCAAGTCGCCGAGGGTGGTCTCGGAAAGAAGCGCAAGAGGTTGCCGCAACCGTTTGCGCGCGACGACAGCATCCTGATCGTAGGGGAGGCCAACTTTTCGTTTGCGCTCTCGCTGCTGCTACCGCCGCGCTCGCATCCGCCGTCCCAGATCCTCGCCACCGCGTACGACTCGGAGCAGGAGTGCTACTCCAAGTACCCCGATGCGCGCGACATCGTAGCGCAGATTCGGCGTCTGGCCGGGCGCGACGATATCGTCGTCTTTGGCGTCGATGCCGGCCAGCTCGACAAGTGCAAGCACGTCACGGGCGCAGCAAAGAAGCCGCAGGTGGATCGGAATCTGATCGACAGCAGCGAGGGAGACTCATACGCAGCGTCGGCGAGCGCGGCCAAGTCGCAACGGAGATGGAGTAAGGTGTGGTTCGGATTTCCGCACGTCGGAGCAGGGCACAAGGACGAGACGCGAAACGTGCTCGCCAACCAACTCCTTCTGCTGCGCTTCTTCATCTCGGTCGCGCCGTATCTCACCTCGGGCACGGTACCCGAGTATGCTCCGGGAGGTGCGTCGTCGAAGCGTCGGGTCGGGTCGGACGAGGAGGACGAGGGGGAAGAGGAGGATGTTGACGACGCGTTTGGCGACGAGATCGAGTTGGCTGGGGTGGAGTCGAGTGCGGCGGATCAGGCGGTGCTGGACGAGACCAAGGCGCGCATCTCTGCGCTGCAGCCTTTGCAGTCGCCATCTCGCCAGGGTTCGGTGCTGGTGACGCTGCGCAATGCTGCGCCGTACACGCTGTGGGATGTGGCGAATCTGGCCAAGCGGTTGCCGCAGATGCTGCCCGTGATCGCCGCCACGGCACCCGCGCTTCCCAAGGGCGTCAAGAAGCCCACGCTCAAAGACCTCGGTACCGCCGGGCTCTCGACACACAGTCCAAACAACTTGCATTCGCGCGCGGCCGGCGCCAAATCTCCCGCCGCCGACCGCGTACGCAGGTACCGAAGCTACCATCTGTGGCGCAGCTTCGAATTCGATCCCACCGAATGGCGCGGCTACCAACATCGTCGCACCATCGGCTGGATTCAGGGCGTCAGCACAGGCGCAAACGACGACCTCCTCCGCTCCAGATCCGCTCACCGCGCCGAATCCGACGCCAGCGTCCGCGCCAGCAAGGCCGGCGGAGGCGAATGTCGCACTTGGGAATTCGGTCTCTCGTAGCTTTCACTCCTTGCAATCAGCGGAAGATCTCCATTGCCTAAATCCCCACATCTTCTAGTCGAAGCCGAATCGATCCGGCACTGTCACGCGCAAACGAAAGAAGGGAGATTCACGTCAGTCAGCCAAAGTTGAGATGCAGTCCTGAGAATGAGAGGGGGAAGGGCAAACTTACGCAGTACAGGGGCGACGAGGCTCCAGGTGTAGATGACGATGCAGAGCCAGCTGCTGACGACGCGCATCCACATGGCGGTGGTGCTGCGGCCGATGTAGGCGATGGGAGCGCCGTCCTCGCTCGGATCGGGCGAAGGGCCACCGAGGCGGACGAAGCGCCAGTCGGTCAGCAGCATGGCGGTGTAGCAGGCGGCGATGGCAAAGACAAAGTGGAAGAAGCTGTAGTTGTAGCGCGTGCCCTGTCGTTCGTCGTCGCTCTCGTCTCCCACGCCCAACTCGGACCTGGTCTCGATCTCGTCGTCGTCGTCCTCTTCTTCATCCAGAGCCGATGCCGGGATGGCACCTGCCTCGACCGCGGCCATCAACGCCTGGATCCTCAGCGAGTCCTTCTTGGTGGGTTGGTCGGTCACCACGCCTCCTCCGGCCGAGTAGTCGATCGAGTCGCGAGTCGCCAACGGTCCGTAGCCCGACGGAGGCCGGCTCTCATTAAGCGCCGCGCGGCGCTTGCCTACCAGCGTCTTGGACTGCGTAGCCGCGCGCGAGGTCGAGTAGGCGATCGCAAGGAAGGTGAACACGGCGCCGATGACGACCGTGGTGGTCTTGGCGCTGCCGCCGCGCCCGCGCGTGATCGGATTGCACTCGGCATTGTCGCGATTCATCACCGCCGATGCGATCAGATACGTGCAGTACGCCGCCACCATGCTGCTCTGCGCCAATCCGCTGCGTGGATTGGCCTCCTGCACCTTGGGACTGATCGAGAGCAGCGTCAGCACCACGATGAGTCCGAGGTTGAGGCTGATGAAGAACTGGTTGAGCGAGCAGCCGCTGGATGCGAAGAAGCCGTACAGCACGCCCGTCAAGGCGATCGCCGCCGCATACATGCCGAGCGTACTGCCGATGAGGGTGAACTTCCAAAAGTCCGACTCGGTCTGCTCCCAGCGATCGAGGCAGGTCTCGGACCAGGAGTGCGCAAAGTCGACGAGCAGCACCAGGCCGACGACGATAAACACCGACGCAAGGATGAGCGAAAAGTAGTTGGCCCAAAAGACGAAGAAGCCGTTGGGCACGAAGAACATGAGCAGGGTCAGCAGCAGCCACAGGAGGACCTTAGGACCCCACCATCCGTTCTGAATGGCGGCGCGCTTGGTGCGCGTGTCCTTGACGCCGATGAGGAGCATGCCGAGGATAAAGTGGAAGAGCGAGAGCGCAAACGTGATGCGGTGCACGGCAAGCACGCCGTAGCATCGATCCTTGTCCTTGCAGTCCATCTTGATGTAGTTGTACGACCACTCTTCGATCTTGTGCATCATGAAGCCCGTCAGACTGAGCCAGGCGAGCAGCGCATCGAGGCAGAAGATGATCGCAAAGCCCACGCGCGTGGCGATCGACGACTGGCAGTTGCACGACTTGAAGAACGCCGAGGCGGCCGTGCTCGTGCAGAAGAAGGCGAGGCCGGCGACGCACGAGCTGGCGATCGACGCCAGACCGCCGCCGAGAAAGGGCAGCGAAAGCGCCACGCCCATCGTGCTGGTGTTTCGCTCGGTGCTGCTCGAATGAGAGTAGGGGCTGAGATCTCTCTACGCTTTAAGAGGTTCGGAAGCTATCCGGACGCTCGATCGATGATGCTGATGAGAGACCAAGTGGTCGGATGGCTACACGACGTCGAGGTGGATGAGGGGCATGTGGAGTGAGGAAAGCGATGCACGGTGCTGCCGCCAGAGTCGACTTTGCGGCAACCCTGCGCCTCGCGTAACCGGGACCAAATTCAGTGGCCTAACAATTGCAGACGAAAAATGCGCAGCCCAGTCACACAGCACCCACAACTCTCTCACCCGGCCTAACCTCCTGCTATGCACCGCGCGATTCTGGGATCAATGAATGCTGTATGTGTGGGGCCGGATGCGCGAACCGATAACGAGTGGTGGCTGTGTACACTCGCCCGTCTAGTCTACGCGGATGGCCGAGTAGATCTTGCGGAGCGAGGCGTAGGTGGCGAGGAAGCCGATGGCGCCAAAGAGGGTGAAGAAGAGGAGCGAGAGAATAGAAAGATATCCGAGGAAGAGGACCTTGTTGGCGAGGCCGGGCAGTTCGAGGCGAGTGGCCCAGAAGAAGAGGCCATAGACAAAGAACCAGATGGCGCCCGAGCCGCCAGTGAGGAAGGCCCTCCAGTGCCAGCGGTAGTCTTCGCTGCAGAGGTGGAAGTAGGCAAAGAGGATGGTGACCGTGGCGGCGGTCGTGGCGGTGATGATGAATGCGAGGGCGAGGAAGCCAAAGGCGTAGTAGATCTTTGTGCCGAACATCGAGTTGAGGATGAAGAGGATCTCGAGGAAGGCGGAAGCAAAGATGAGGATGCCGGCGATGAGCGCCGAGGGTAGAGGACGGAGGTACCATGTGTGCTGGTAGGGGATCTGACGCGGGATCGAGTTGGGCTTGACCGGATGGGTGAATCCGCCGGAGCGGATGCCGAGGAACGCGCCGAGCGCCGTAAGCGGCACGTTGATGAGGAACCAGAGCGCGACGAGGGCGAGCAGCGTTCCGAAGGGTACGGCACCGGACGAGCCGCTGAAGATGAGGAAGAAGTTGAGCAGGAGGACGAGCGAGAAGACGAGGCTGGGGAAGAGCATGGCGGTGAGCACGATGTTCTGCTTCCAGTACTCGCCGCCCATGCTCGCGTACACCTTGCTCGACATGAATCCGGCGATGCTGCCGAAGAGCGTCCAGGTGACGATCATCACGGTAGCTAGCGAGCCTCGGTTCGAGGGGCTGAGGAAGCCGAGCAGCGCGAAGACGAGCGTGACCGCCGCCATGGCGACGAGCTGGGATCCAGAGCCGACAAAGATGGAGAGGAGCATGGGCCGGGTGGGCGGGCGGAAGACTTCGCCGTGGACGAGCTTCCAGCCAAAGTCCTCCTGTACGTCTTCGGTCATGTCGATGGCGTTGTAGCGGTGGATGTCGCGGCTGATGGAGCGCGCGACGACGATGCCGACCATCATGCAGAGGAAGCTGACGATGACGACCGAGTTGATGAGCGCGAGCCAGTGGATGCGCGGATCAAACACCTTGAGGTAGGCGTCCCAGCGCGTTGCCCAGGGCGTGGACGACTCCTTCCAGCGGATGCTGTACGTGTAGGCGACGCCGGTCGAAGTGGAGTTGCTGAGCTGGAGCGGATCGGCGGCCTTGCAGTCGGCGGGCTGGCCCGCAGCGACGCCCTTGAGCGAGTCTTTGGAGAGCGGATAGATGCGGGCGCCCACGACGCGGTACTCGTCCGGCCCGCGCTTGTGGTAGTGGATGTAGATGTCGTAGTGGTTGTGCAGCGCTGGCGGATCGTAGGCTCGGAAGTGCTCGTCCTCCAAGCTGCCCAGAGCGAAGCCGAGCGAGAGGAACTCCTCGTGGGTCTTGATCTCCCTGCGGGATTCGGCGACGGGGAGGCCATCGACCATCCAGTTTACGGCGTACTCCTCGCGTATCCTGTCGTTGATAAAGGCAGCGTTGTCGGGGCTGATGGTGGTTCTGCACATCTCCTTGCAGACCTCGTCCTTGAGCATGACGCCGTGGACGGGGCTGCTGTAGATGCGGTCGCCAAAGAGGACGCTGCCGAGGTTTTCGCTCTGCGACTGGGGCCCACCCTCGGGCGTGCAGAACTGGAAGTGCGGGTCGTAGTAGTCGTACTTGAGCACGCCCTTGATCTGCGATGTGAAGGCCTTGGCCTGGAGCGCGTTGACCGAGAAGGGGACCTGGTCGCCCTGCTTGTAGGAATGGGGTGCGCTTCCTGGGAGATACCACGCTGCCGCCTCGAGGGGCAGCAGGAGCGCTGCGGCAGCGAGCGCAGAAAGCGCTGTTGTGCTGCGCATCTTTGGCGTGAGGAGAAGGGACGCTGTGGCAGCAAGAGAAGGATGCCTGAGAAGAAAGCCAACCGAAAGCGCGCGCTTGCATCCAACACTTTGGCTCGGAGCTGCAATTTGAGCCTCGCTCGGCTCGCGTGCCAACAGAGCACACTGGCTGAACACTTGGTGGAATTCGGATCGCCCGAACGCTCCACCTGGCGCGCTCGGACCCTTGCGACGTGGTTCCATCCCGCTCGCCATCCTCGGCAGTTCCGACAACGGCACGTCCGACTCGTCATCATGGCCAAAGTGAGTAGTAAAGCTGCAATGCGTGCGTGTCTCGTGCATGCTGCTGACCCTTTGACGTCGGTGCTTTGCTCGTCTTGCATCAGGTCTACTCGTTTTGGGTGTTTGATCGGCACTGCAACGCCATCTACCACCAGGACTGGTCGCATCTGCATGCTGCAGCGTCGTCCAGGTCGGGTGGCCCGACCAGCCCGACACCCTCGCAGTCCTCGGGTTTTGCCTCGCTCGGTGCCTCGATCCAGCGCGCGACGACCAGCGCACCGAGCGCGAGCCTGAACGACGTGCCCGCCGCCCCGCAGCGTCCAGGCGCGCCCTCGCTGCCCGGCGTCACACGACCAGCACCCTCCACCGACTCGACGGCGTCGACAAGCGCCGCACTTGCCGCATCGACGCGTCGGTCTGGGCTGGAGCAGAGGAGCACGACGGGCGCAGCGAGTGCAGCGATCGATCCAACCGCGTCCGAGCTGCTGCCGTTCGACGAACAGGCCAAGCTCGTCTACGGCGTGGTGTTTTCGCTGCGCAACATGGTGCGTAAGCTCGGCGGCGACGCCGAGAACTTCAACAGCTTCACCACCTCGACGTATACGCTCGCGCATCTGCATACGCCCACCATGTATACGTTTGTCATTCTCACCGATCCCGTCCCGCCACCCTCGTCGATACCCAGCCGCACCACCGAGGGCTATCTCATCGGCAGCGCCTCCGCCGCCATCTCGGGCCGTTCGTCCTTCGGTACCGGTGGCGGCATCCCTGGCACGGGCGGCATGAGCCTCAAGGGCGTCCTTCTCCAGATCTACCGCGGTCCCTGGGTCGAAGGCGTCGTCAAGAACCCACTCCTCCGCGCACTCGAGCGCGAAGAGAGGATCGTCCAACCCGAGCCGGATGCTCTCGACACGCACTCGCCCAATCTGATTCGCGATGCCAAAATCGAGCGATCTCAAGGCATCGACACAGACGCCTTCCGTGAGGGGCTCGAAAAAGGTTCGTCTTCTCCCTCCCCTCTTTCGGCGAGTCTAGGATCGCATGACTGACTTCGTGCTGTGCTTCTTTTTCCACATTGCAGTGCTGGTGCAAAACAAACTCTCGGCACCCATCTCATGACACGGCCTGCACGCGAGACTGCTGCAAATCACAAGACTCTTGGTGCAAACATCTGAGCGTGTTACCTGTGTCGAGAGAGCTAAGCCACAAGGTGTCCGGTGCGCAGTGCGCGAGACGACTTATGCGCGCTTGGCGCGCTGCAAACGCAGAGGCAGACCCTGTTCGGTGAGGAGCGATTCGGCGCCCAAGCCGCGCTCGAGCACGCGCGGGCCATCGCCCACCTGGGTGTGAATGAGACGACGAACCGCGCCGGCCTCGTGGACGGGGATGACGTTGGCGTTGAACGAGGCGGGCAGAGTCTCGGGCAGACCGACGGCCTCCTGTGCGCCGCGGTGCGACGCATTGGCGCCCTTGCCGAGCAGGTCAAACGTGTCGTCAAAGTCGGCGTTGGGAAAGTAGTGTCGGACGGTCTGGAGGATGAGCTGGATGTTGGCCTTGGGAGCGTACAGCACGGCGTTCGGACCCGCATCGTACGTGTAGGCGGCGAGCTTGCCCTTGCCCTCGGCCTCGCTGGCACGGTTGAGTTCCTCGGTGAGCTGAACGATGGCGCGGCTGACGTCGTTCATGTAGAAGATGGGCGGCGCCGTGTCGAGGCAGCATGCGTGGAAGTTGTTCGAGTCGGCCATGGTGATGCTGGCGAACGAGTCAAAGTCGCGCTTCTGGATCGCCTCGGAGATCTGCGCCATGCGCTGCGGCACGACGTCCCTGATGCGGTGCTGGAGCAGAGGCGAGGTCTGCACCGTGCGCTGCATGCCCGCCGTCGAGGGCGTGCCCTTCTTGGCATCGCTCACCACGCAAATGAGCGCCTGCAGATCGGGCCAGTGCGACTGCGGCGCCACCTCGACCGCCAGACTGTCCTCGCCCGACGCCTGCTCGCCGCCCTGCCACGCGACGTAGCCGCCAAAGAGCGATCGGCATGCCGAGCCACTCCCCTGACGCGCGATGCGCGAGAGCTCCGAAGTCGACACCTCGGGCTGCAGCTCGTACAGCGCAGCCAGCGAGGCGATGAGCGCGGCAAAGCCCGACGCAGACGAGGCAAGGCCCGCCGCCGTGGGGAAGTTGTTCTCGGAACACACATGCACCGCCCACTCGGAAAGCTGTCACGACCGGAGAATGGAGAACGTCAGCCTGGGTGCTTTCTATCTGCACTGGGCACTCGCACGTGCCGAAGCGAGGGGGAACGTACCTTGGGCAAGTTGGCGTCGTTGGCCTCCTTTGTCTGGCGGAGCTTCTTCATCTCGTCGATGCACCTGCGCATGCGGCCGTCGCTCTTGATGGCCTCCTCCTCGCCGTTGAGCCAGAGGCGGTCGCCTGCGTCGAAGCTCGCATCTGCGCGGGCGGTGGTGACGGAGCGCAGGTGGTCCTGGTCGAGCGTGACCGAGAGACTGTCGTTGGTGGGGAGGATGAGCGAGGTGTCGCGCTTGCCCCAGTACTTGATCACGGCGATGTTGACGGGTGCAGAGCACGTCGCCTGGTAGATGGTCGAGCTCATGGTGCGAGGGTGTGTGTTCGGTGCGGGATGGGCTGGTGGAGAGAGGAGGACAAGATGTGCGGATTGGCAGCGATCGGATCAAGCTGACCGTGCAGGTGCAGACCGTTCACGTTTCTGATCTCGTTCTCGTATGATCTGCAGCGGCTTCCGCGTGTGCGCGGTTCCCGAACTGGGCTCCGCGTGCTGAGCGTGCTGAGCTTCGGGTGGGGCTGCGTGTTGGACTTTTTCCTCGCATCGCTCCGTCCTGACTGGAATTGCCATTTGAGTTCTTCTCAAGCTCTCAGAACCCAACACACACGCGCGAACCCTCGCACTCGACTCACGGCTAACTGACTGACTGCCTTTTGGACCCCACTCGATTTTCCACCCATCTACGCGTTCACCACTCCCAACTTGGAGCCAGCCTGTGGGGCAACCTTTTTGCTGCGCTGGTGCTCGGGCAGCGTACTTGCAGAAGCTTAAGGCTCAGTCGGTTGGCCTGCCTCACACGCACACACGAAGATGAGGGGTCCCCATATCAGACAGCCACAGGCCAGAACGGGCGAGCGAGGGAAGAGGACGATGCAGGTGAAGTGCCATCAGACTGAAATGCAAAAGGAAAGGAAGGGCATGGGCATGATTGGTATCGGTACAAAGGCGGTGCTGCACAAGCGCACAGAGCTCCATGATACTTTCGATGAGATCGCATCGCACATGGCTGCGACTAGTGCAGGTCAGCGCCACGCAAACAGCAGAGGCGCTCAAGCAAAGACCTTGTTGCGGCTGAGCGAGTCCTCTTGCGGCTTGAGGCGGTCCTTCTTGGTGCGGAACGACTCCTGCTGGTTGACGCGGTCGGTGTATCTGTCGCCCTTCTGCTTGCGCACCATGTGGCGGATGGCGTTTGGCGAGATGTACTCGGGGTTTTCGAACACGGTGGCGCCGCCGAAGCTGCCCTCGAATACGCGGATGGGCGAGAGGACCATGCGCGGGCCGATCTCGACCAGCTTGGGCTGTCTCGCGGCGTCCTTGCCAGCCGCCTTCTTCTTGGACTCTCCGTTCTGCGCCTCGTCCACCTTGGCCATCGCGTTGGCGCCCGGATCGGACTCTACGATCTGGTAGTTGCGGAACCACACCTTGTTGTCCAGGATGGAGAAGGAGATGACGTGGTCGACGAACGGCTTGGACTTGCGCGCTCCTCGCGGCACGCCGAACATCTGGGTGAACATCTCCTTGATCAGCGTCCAGTGCGGCTTCTCGTCAAACTCCTTGTCAAACGAGAGGATGGGGCGCGAACCCTTGAGGCAGTTGCCCGTCATCTTGAGCTCGTCCATCGTGTGGATGTTCTGCACCTGGAACTTGGCAGACGGTCCGTTGGGCGTCTTGGACGCCCACATGTACAGGTCCTCGCGTTTCCGCGCCTCAAAGTAGAGCGCGTTGTTGCAGTTGTTGAGCTCGGCCAGCTCGTTGAGCATGTGCAGCTGCGACTTGGAGTCGAACTTGCTGTCCTTCTTCGTGTGCGGCATGAGCGACTCGAGGTCGTTGATGAGGTGGCGCATGCGCGACGTGACACCCCTCGAGGGGAGCATCAGCACCCTCTGCTTGTTGCGGCGGATCGGCGCTGCGCCGACGCCATCCTCGTCATTGCCGTCGGCCTTGCGCTTCCCCTTGGCCGACTTGGAGGCGTGCTGGAATACGGACGCCATGTTGCACTGATCTGTCGCTCCGGTTGGTGATCGTTGATGGTGGGATAGATCGGAGCCAGAGACGAAGGGGGAAAGGTGTGAGAGGTATCGGAGAGTGGTGGCAGAGGGCGCCAGACTTGTGAATGTGGAGCAGTTCCAGTCGCTGGAAGAAAAATCCTCACCGTGGAGTCCCTGAACGAAAAATTGTGGTCACGTGCCGTTCGAATGTCAGTTTGCTCGCTCTCACACGAAGGTCAGCTGTTTAAATGGGTTGTGGTCTCGACGCGGCCTCACATTTTGACTCTTTTTTCCAAGGTTCTCCATCCTGTCGAGACCAAGTTGGCTCACTCGGTTGCAGCACTCACCTTGGCCATGGCGCCTGGATTCGAGATCCTCGCGCAACTTCTGAGCACCTCATTCGCTTGCCAGTGAAAACCGGCCCGACCGGGCTCGACCAAGCTCAGGAGCAAGGAAGTATGAATGGTGACCCGCAGCATGCGCGACAGCTGGCAATACTGTGTACAGTAGCGAAGCCTTGTGCTTGACCCTGCTTGACCCTGTCTTTCTATTGCGTGCGTGTGCAACGCTGGTTGCTCCACAGCCCGAAGCATGTTGGACGTTGGCAGGACTGGGACCGCGGCTGGAGCTTGGATTGGAAACCCCGCCTGGAGATGGGCGTGGGGAGGCGGTGGCTCGGTGTGCGATGCATGCATGCACGGCTCGAGGCGAGGCGTGTCAGCCACGGCTGGTAGCGCGTGGACCGGCATCAATTTCAAATTGCGTGCCCACTCTTTCTTCGGCCTGGGCGTCTGGGCAGTGTCTTTGTTTGGCTAAAATCGAAAAGAAAAAAAAGAAAAGAAAAAAGGGGGCCAGAGCCATTCAGGCACGAATCAACAATCTCGCGGCGGATTTACAGTACTTGGCAGCCAGAGTTGCGCGTGTCCCCCCACGGCGAGATTCGAGACCGAGCATTCCAGAGCCGTTTTGTTGTTTTTTCGGGCGTGTCAGCGGCACAGGGTCACGCCGCGTGAGTCGGACGGCTGGATCCGCAAGACCGCTGTCGCGCGTGCGGTCGGTGCCTAGCTGAGATTGATTCGCACTCTTCGACCCGTTTAACCGAGGTTCGAGAAATTCCATCACTCTCCTCGCTCGCGCCCACGGCCATGCCTCGCCATAAGTTGACGGCACGCCTCTCGATCCATGAATCTCACCGGCTCAGGTTGTTCGCAATGCCCTAATGCCGACGCAACCACCTCGTGGTCCGCAGCCTCCCCGACACCGAAGTGTTGCCAGCATCGAGGCATCCAGAAATATCAACAACGATGCTGCAAAGCCCGGCAGACTGCGTTGCGATCCAGCGTCCCGTGGTGGAAGCGTGCAGCCTTGCGTGTTGCTCGTGGATCCGTCAGAATCAAGCTACAGTGTTGTGGAAGCGGCCAGCGAATCCGGCGAGCAGAGTGAACCGCGGTACAGGACACCATGGGTTTCAGATCGACTCGCTTCCGCGCATAGTGCAGCTTGCACGCAAGGGCATCCAAGCCTGGGTTGATTCGGAAGGCTCGAGTCCGGATTGTATGACGGGCCGGGGCGTGGCTTGCACAGGTTCCACGAGCTCGCTCGCGAGCGAAACAATAAAAAACGTTTTCTGGGGAGAGGGCGAAACGTCTCTCGGATCCATGCAAGGTCTCGCGGAAAGAACCAAGCAGACAATGGCCGCCATAAGTTCGCTCGTTTGTCTTGATCGTAAGTCCTACGGTCCACGCGGGCCGATGCTGTCTCGACAAGCGAGCCTCTACGTCGATGCGGTAGCGACTCTGCTGCTCTACCACACGCTCCAGGGGCTGTTACAACGGACCAGCACTCTCCTTGCACATCCGAGAACCAGAGACACTGGGACCTAGGGGCAGTCCCTGAAACAAAGAAATAAGAAATGAATAAAAAATAGAAATGAAAAATCACACAAAAACAGAAATCGAAAAAAGGCCAGAGAAGAATAATCCACAAAGGCACGCATGGATTTAGGCAGTTCGGAAGATGGCAAGCGCAGCGCGGCGGAGTCTCAAAGCGGGAGGGACAAGAGAATTGGACAGGCTGAGCTTGAAAAGACGAGCAGCGTGGTCCGCGGAATGGAAGCGGTTCTCAGCTCTAGCGCCCGGAGTCCTAGATGTGGTCGACGTGGCGTTGGAGCGTCAGGCCGGGCCAAGCGAGTCGCGGGGCTTGAAATCCACTCGCATTCGCTCGGGACTCGGAGAGGCTCAGGTGTCTTGGCGCGACTTTGCATTCGGAAGCCGTGGATTCGTGCAGATGTGCATGCCCGAGCCCTGGCACTTGCACAGCCGTGCCTCGGCCCAGGTCCATAGCCGGACGCCGACATGACCGCATCTGCACGATCCAGCATGCTCCTATTTGATCCCGTCCCTGCCTCCGCCACGGCGTTCTTGGCAGATGGAAGCGACAACACCGACAACACCGAGGTCGATGACGCCAGTGTCTGGTGCCATGAATTCGATTCAAGACGTGGACAGGGGGTCCGATACCGGGTTGTTTGGTGGGTAGGTGGCCAAGAGCCATGACGCTGGATTGCAACCGCCCTGGCCGAATCGAAAGCGGCAATGGCTCTCTCGACTGACTCGCGTTTCCATCAGGAGGCGCGGCAGATGCAGCATGGGTCTTTCGGGAGTCCCAAATGGTTCGATCGATCCCACACATCGGGCTCGGGTTGCCGGGACGAAACGAGGGACGGAAGCACAAAACGGGTTGAGTGTGGTTCGCTGCAAGTTGAGAAACGGGGACCGACGTATGGTTGCGATGAAGAGACAAAGACGGGCACGCGGCGAGGCATGAAAGGAAGTCAACCGTGATTTGGGCCGGTGGAACGGGTGCCTGATGATCCGTCACCACGGTCGGGGTGGGGCTCCGGGGGTGGACAGAGGTAGACCGCCACGAAGCATGAATGTGAGATATGAGGTGCATCTCCCCCAACCGATGACGACGAGCTCTACCGTCTGCCAATTGGATTCAATCGCGAGGTGCAGCAGACACGGGTTGAGTGTGTCACGCCCTGTCGACACCTCGCCTAGGCAGCCTAACGCCGGATGGATAGGCGGGCGGGCATGGCTCGGCGTGCACGCGTTGGAGTGCAGGAGCTAACCGAGTCGCGGACGCGCTGGCCGGATCTGAATTTAGACGCAGGCTGCAGCCTGGCATGGCTGGCATTGCATGTCGGGTAATCGGACGAGGACAAGTTCATGCCCACGGAAGTCGAAAGTGCAATACACTAGCGTGGGCGACAAATGTGGCGCGCGGATGTGCAGCCTTTGAGATCCGCATGCGCAACCAAGCCAAGGCCGAAATCCCCGAACCGACCGCAAATCGAGAGCGAGTCCATATGACACGAGCCAAGCAGCAAGCAGCGATGGTTCCCGTCGTGGAGCAGCTCGGATCTCGGCCTGGGACCGATAGCCTTATCGCACCTGGCCGCTTGTGTATGGTCTCAATTTCGATCGTGACGAGCTTGGCAGCGAGGAGGAAGGAGTATCAAATAATAATTTTCATCGCAAGAAAAAGGAGAAATCCAAATAGTCACAGCGTCAAGCACATGGGCAGGGCGCATCTCGGCGCAGAGACACTGGCGAGGGCTGGATCGCGTTGTGTCATCCAGAAAAGGAGCTGCAGGGTCAATTCAAAGAAGAAAAAATGGGACCACGCGGCACGCACGACGGATTCTGACGGGTAAGCTAGCTCGGGCGATTCCATGTCGGAGGCTGGCGGGCCTTGCGGCATTTCCGCGCGTAAATCTGCCGAGGCGGCGAGGAGCGAGGCGAGCGAGGCGAGCGATTGGCGATTGGCGATTTTCAACGGGCTCCGCGCTGGCGTGATGGACGTGGGCGAAAGCGAGGGAAGAATGCAACTCGCATTTACGGTACGCAGCCCGAGACAGGCGAGCGTGCGCATAGCAGCTCGTCGGTAGTCCAGGTTCCAGGTTGCCAGCTGAGCGTCTGGGCCGTGTTGGAGTTGCGAAGCCTCCAAGTTCCACTCGAAGCAAAAGCCGGAACTCTCTCCGATTCGAGAAAAGCAAGGAGGCCGAAGCGACCCAGACCGGGCGTGTTGGGCAGCGGTAGGACAGAGATGCGTCGGAGATCCAATCGTGGATGCATGCGCTGCATCGACGTCGCGGATGCTCGGTGCAGAGGCCAAGCCTTGGGCCAGCCAGAGCTGGCTCCCGCTCCGATCCGAGTGGGCTGCGCATGGAGAGTCACAAGACACGGGTAGATGGGTTCGATATGGTGTGCCGTTGATGCGTGCAAGTGCCCGTGCCTGGACAGATGCGTCGATTCGAACCACTGTATCTGTGCAGCTTGCCTGGTTGCTTCCCGCGACGTGTGCACCTGCTGCCAGCGTCGAAGCCACACCGAGATTGGAATGGAAACAAAGCATAGGTACGGGACGGCGCTTCTCTCGAGGGTGTGCGCTGCGCGCCGATCCATCGATACGGCGTGCAAGGGCAGGGAGGATGAGGGTGGCCAGCAGGGACCGCGGCTGCTCCTCGTCTTTTTTTAGAACGAGAGAGGTCGCCAAACAGAAGAGGAAGACGAAAAAGAAACAGAGCCGGGCGACGCAAGGGAATAAAGCATTTGCAGTTGCTCGAGCCGATTTTACAGTAACCGGATTTCGAGATTTGGGTTGGGGATCGTGATCCAACGCGGTGCGCTCGCTGTCTCGGGATCTGCCCAATGTCATCAGCGAGCTCGATTGGGGGGCGGCGGCGCGTGGATTGGCAGCCTCGCTTGGCCGAGTGCAGAGGGGGGGCGCGTTCTGGCACCTCGGCTGGTGCAGAATTGCCCACGCTCTCTCGCACTCCGCACCTCGGTATATCCATACGGTATGTGACGCCGAGTCGAGTGCCACTGGCTGCGCATGCGAAAGAGGCTGCTGCGATGATGTTTCCATTTGTTGCTCGCATGCTCGGATGCTGTCTTCGGCGCAACCCATGCAACGGTGGGCTGATGCAGTGCATTGCATACACGGACATCGGCATGGACAGCTGCCGGAGTGTGTGAGAGAGAGAGAGACGGGGGGAGCCAAGGCGGGGGACGAATGCAATTTGTTGTGCTCTATCCGAGACCGAGCCAAGTTCCATGAATTTTGGTTGTGCAGCGCCCGCGACCATGTGCTCGTCCGCTTGGTGCGAGACGGCTGCTTGCTCCGCCGTCGGCCGCAGTTAGCATCTCCGTTTGCAGCGGGATAAAGTGGCGCCACGCGATGCGCTGTCCATGAAATGGAAAAGAAATACAGAAAAAAAAATGTCTCCAATCCGTCTGCTTGGTTCGCCCGGCTCACTCTGCTCCAGCGCTGAGCGCGCATTTCGCCTTTTCTTTATTTTTCTTTTCTCGAGGTTGTGCCGTGCCGTGCCGTAATTTGCAGTGCAGGGCCTCGGTTGCTGCGTCTGCCGATGGGGGATGCGTGCTCGACGGGCTTCTTTTGCCTCGACCCTTCCGCGGCTCCTCCAATTTTTCCGAACCTATGCAGCGCTCCTCCACGCCTCGCCTCGCCTTGATTGGCTTTGGTTCAGAGGCTACGGCGGCTGCTGGCACTGCTGCTGCGCTCCGGTGGCGTGGCACGCGTGGCTCTTGCAGCTCTGCCTGGCTCTGCTTAGCTCGGCCCAGCTCGGCCCAGCCCTTGCCAGGCGAGTTGCGGCAGCTGCTTCCGACCTAGACGAGCCGAACTCGTCCTCCGTCTTGTCAGCTGCCTCTGTCCCCTGCACTTCCGGAAGCACGCATCAATTCCAGCAGATCTGGCCAGCGGAACAGCTTTTCCAGCTCTTGCTCTCCTCCTGCCCTCAAAATTCAGCCTGAGCCCGCCTGCCCGCCTGCCCGCCTGTCCGCCCGCTCGCCCGCTCCGTAAATCTGCCTCGTGGCACATGAGCTCTTGCGTCACTCAGCAAGGCCCAGCCATGCACCCATGACACCCTGCCACCCATGCACCCAGTTCCGGCCCGCCCAAACTTAGCCTACGCTCCTGTCGAGCGACAACGCCTCGAACCACTGACGCTCGGCTCGACGCCGCCGCGTTGCTTGCTTTCGTCTCCCAGCCTCGCCCTCTCGAACCTCGCTTGCTCCCTTCAACCGCACACCATACGCTTCCATATCCTCGCCTCCGCCTCGCCTCGAATCCCTCTTTTGCTTCGACGCCCTCTCCCTCCCCGCCTCCTCCTCCTCCGCCTCCTCCCCTTTCTTCTCCTCCATCACCACCGCTATCATCCCCGTTCCTCTACCAGTCTGCGGAACCCATATCAACCTCGTCTCTCCAAGCCACGGCTCATCTCCCAAAGCCCTCGCCTCTGCTTCCATTACTGCCTCGCGCTTTGCTCTACAATCACGCCCTCGCCACCTTTCATTTGCACCCCCGTGCATCACCCTACAACCCGCCCAGACGCCACATCGCAGCTCCTCCTCGCTAAACCAGACGCGTACCACCTGCAACCGCACGGCGCTCCATCATTATTCCTCCATCTCCATCCCCGAGATCGCCGAGCGCCGCCTCGCATCTTCCCGTTGCACCGCTTTCGTTGTCATAAAGCCCGACTCGTACGCTCGACTCTCGGCGTCTCGATCCAGTCTCGCTAGACGCCAAACTCGCTCTCGTCCGCCCGGCCCGAAGCTCTCGCTCCACTCACCACGGCGACGCTGCATCCTCGCTGCACGCGCTCCGCGGCCACTCTTGGTCGGTTAAGCTTTGCAACTGCATTCATCACTTTCAGGCGTCCCTTTTCTCATCTCGCGCACGGCATCTGCCGGTCAACGCCCACTCAGCCGAACCTCTCCCCATTCCGCTCCTTCCACCGCGCCCACCCACGCAACCCTACAAGCAAGCAAAGCCTTGCCTCTCCCCCTTCCATCGTCCCCACCACCGCCATTGTTGGCGCTGATCTCCCGACCGCAGCCGACCGCCAGCGCCGTCTCCCGCTACCCGCCCTTGCTCAACAGCTCGGCCACCCGCTTTCTCGCTTCGCTAGCGCCTCTGACCAGCGCCGCCGCCCTTCATGCCCATTGCTTACCGCTGCAGCCACTCCATCACTGTCGCCTTATAGTATCAAGCCCCATTGCTCCCTTTCAACAACCCACCCCACCTAGCACCCACTGCGCTCACGCAGTCGCCGGCCCTCCGACAAGTGTCTCCATCCCCTAGACCCTCCTGCGTCGGCTCTGCCACCTCCCGACGGCCTGTTCGCAGCCGCTGCTATGATGAGCACCGAACGTCGTGCTAGCGGACTTACCCCGTCCTTGACGGCTGGTTCGCCCAGAGCACCCCACAATGCGGCTGTCCCACGCGACATGGCTCGCAACGCCCCCGACGCCTCCTCGTCCGCGCCCAACCCGCCCAGCCCCGATCGCAAGAGGCCCAGATACGAGCCCGTGCTCGCCCGCTCGGCGCAGGACGATGCGCGCTCGCACAACATGCCCGACGAAGACGAGATGGACGAGCTCGACGAGTCCAACGACGTCAAGAGGCCTCGCGGCGAGTCGGACGACGCCATCCACGACCGCAAGGGCTCAGGCGCAGAGAACACCAGCAGGCCCTCGTCCGCCGCAGCTCACCACGCGCACTGGAACGGTAGGTCGGCCTCGGCTACCGTCGAGTCGCGTTATGTGCCGCACCATCAGCATCCTCAGCAGGGCCGTCATCGCGACGCTCCTGCCGACTCGCGCAGGTACGACTTTGACCGCGCCATGCCGAGCCGGTACGACGCGCCAGGTCCTGGCAGAGACGAGGCGCGTCACGCCGGTGGTATGGTCGGCGAGCGGTATGCCGGCGAGCACGACCGCGACCCACGAGACCGCATGCCGCCCCCGAACTCGGGCGAGCCCGGCCTGAGCTACCGCAACCGTCCGGTATCGCCGCCACCGAGGCTACCCAGCTTTGCCTCGCTCGAGCCCGAGGCTCATGGCCACCGCTCGCGCGACGAGGCAGCGCTCGGGGGTCCCTATGGCGGTTCGCCTCGCCGCAGCATGCCCTTCCACCCGTCGCCGTACGGAAGCTATCCACCTCCGCCCAACCGCACGCCGCTCATGCACCACCATCCGAGCCCTACTCCCTCGACATCGTACGGCAATCCGCCGATGATCCACCCCTCGCTCGCTGGGCTGCCCGGTGCGGGCGGTGGACCGGGCGGCAAGCAGCAGCCGAGCTTTGTGAGCAAGCTCTACTCGATGCTCGAGGACGCTTCGATCTCGGACCTGATCAGCTGGGGTGCGTCGGGGACCGTGTTCAGCGTGGCGAATCCGGCCGAGTTTTCGCGGCTGGTGCTGCCCAACTGGTTCAAGCACTCGAACTGGCAGTCGTTTGTGCGCCAGCTCAACATGTACGGCTTCCACAAGGTCAACCACTCGTACCAGGGCAATCCGACCGACGAGGTGCAGGTGTGGGAGTTCCGTCACCCCTCGTTCCGCCGCGGCGAGATCGCGCTGCTCAACGACATCAAGCGCAAGAGCTCGAGGCAGAAGCGCGCAGGCTCGCCCAGGGGCAGTATCGGTGGCGCGGATCTGCGCGCGGATCGGAGTGGCGGGAGCTCGACGCCGTCGCCCGAGGTGCCGTTGGCTACGATCCCGGGTGGAGCAGAAGCGATGCGCATGGGCCCGGGCGGCGCTGCGGCTGGCATGCCAATGGGTCCTGGAGGCCATCGAGCAAGAGACTTTGCGTACGCAGACGAGAGGATGGATGCGCACTATGCGGATCGTCGCGCCGACATGCGTGCTGGATACGGTCCCGACAGAGGATTTCCGGCTGGGCCGGCGGAAGAGTACGGATACATGCGGGCCAAGATGGAGGCGCCCCCATCGGACATGCCCAACGCCGGCCATGCGGGTGCGACGATGGGTCCGCCGTTTGGCGGAGAGGCACGTCGCGGCGAAGCGCTGGATCGTGCCGAGGCCATCGCGAGGTTCGAGGACCTCTCGGAACGCACGGATGCCATCATCCGCCACGCCTCGTTCCTCGAATCGCAGATCCGCATCCTCTCGAACCAGCTCGCCGACTCGAGGGCTTACACGGCGCAGGTCGTGCGCGACGAGATGGTGCAGATGCTCGACCGCCTCGAACGCGCACTCTCGGCACCGCCCCAGCCAGGCGTCGATCCGCAGGCAAAGATGCTCGAGACAGTCCGCCAACAGCTCGCTTTCTACATGCACCGCTCCAACGGT
Organism: Moesziomyces globuligerus; assembly: GCA_030849465.1. Lineage (NCBI taxonomy): Eukaryota > Fungi > Basidiomycota > Ustilaginomycetes > Ustilaginales > Ustilaginaceae > Moesziomyces > Moesziomyces globuligerus. Next base: position 321,378 of record JARVLF010000005.1, read on the forward strand.
CCTGCCGGCAGCACTCAGGTCACCTCGACACCAGCGCCCAAACGCCCAAGCATCTAATATGCCCTCTATCTAGACTCGCAGCATTGTCTGCCAAAGTCGCAGCCCCATAGCGTTCCTTTCCCCCCATCCCCCACACCTTTTCGTTCGTGTACCGTGTGCCGCTAATCGTTCCAGGTTCCCCTAGGCCCGTTTATTGCTCTTCGCCCCATGTGCGACAACCTGCCTGCGTCTCGACGGAACACAGAGCTAGAAGACGGCAAAGACAAGCCTGGGCACGTTTCGAAGATTGTTGGGGGGTTGGATAGTGTACAAATGAAGAAAAGCAAGGGAAGCGAGACGGAAAGCGGTGCGTGGGAAGCGACGTGCAACAGGAGCTGGCTCGACAGGCCAACGTGATATGAAAGCCCAAGTCGAAGCCTGCACCAAGCTTTTGTTTTTTTGCGCGGCGGAAGGAAGCAAGACGACTGGGAGCGAAGGGAGGAAGACAGACGGAAGCCGAGGGAGAGGCAGACTACCATTCGAATTCGCCGTTGCACTTTGCAAAGAGGTAGTCTCTGCCGTCGATGGAGGCGACGCCGTCCTTGAGGACGCACTTCCACTTGTTCTTGACGCGCTGGACCTTGTCGTAGAGGCAGAGGACCATGTCGTCGTTGTCGCCGTCGGCGCCGCCGTCGAGGTCTTCGTCGTCGGAATCGTCGAGGTCGCTGCCGATCTCGTCGTCGTCGCTGATGCGCTTGCGCTTCTGGCCCGCCGCGGCCTCGTCGTCGGCGGCCTTGGCATGGCCGTTGCCGTCGTTGAGTCCGCGGTCCGAAGCACCCGCGACGTCGGTCGATCCGTCGGCGCGAGCGACCTTGGAGCGATGCTGGTCCGCGCCGTTTCCACTCGAGCTCGAACCATTGAGCCCGTTCGCCTCTTCGGCCTTGGGCTCGCTTTTGGGCTCCTGCTTCTTGCTGGACCGCGACTTGGCAGGCGGAAGCGCAGGCGCCCCCTCGAACTCGGCTACTTGGGTAGCCACGATCTTGGCCTCCCATGACTGCAGAACGCACAACCCACGAAGGCGTCAGCAATTAAGACCAGGTAGCAAGGATGAGGCCCGCACAGCGCACTTACCCGTTGCAGCTCCTCCAAGACCTCCTTCTCGATGCCCATCTCCTCAAAGTCTTGGCGCACATTGTTGATCACATCGTCGATGATGCTTCGGTACACCTGCGACTGTAGGAGTGCGAGCACAGATGACGTGTGTGAGCAGGATGGCTCTCCCGATACGCAACACTGAGAAGTTACGACACTTACGACCACTTTGTTGCTCATGATGGCGATGCGATCTCTTCAAAGACAAGGCTGAAGGGGACGAGATGGATGCGGGCGCGGCGCACGGTCCCAGTGGATGAGACGCAACGGACGGTCGGTGGCAGAATGAGCGTCGCTCAGCGAGCCAGTACCGACGTCGCGATGTCGATGCGACTCGAGCCAGACCGAACGGCACAAGCAGCTGAAGCGAAGCTTGACCAGCGACCGGAGCTTCGGCTGAGGTCTACTGCCGGACCGGAGACCGAAGCTTTCCTCCGGCGAGCAGGTCTTGCTCGGTGGGAAGTGCTGGGGGACGGTGCCAGATTCTGCCGACGGGATGGATTGGCAGGTGTGAGCAGGATACGCCCGGATCTACGACAAACCAGGGTACCTAGATGCTTCGAACTGATGGTGGAAAGGCAAGGAGCGTATATATACTACTGTGGCGATGAGCCTCACTGGCGGCTCCGCATGTATGCTCAGTCACAAGGCTCACTCGCACGATACAAATCGATCACGGGCGGCGGGCTTTTCGGCAGCTGCAGTGTGACCTCAGGCCGAGGGCGGGGCGGTCGCGACGCGCCCAAAAAGGCTGCGAAATGCGCAAATCGGTTGTGCGCATGCGAAGGCGAAGGCGAGGGCGTTCAGTGGGCCTCGATCTCGATCTGGCTGGCACCGAGGCGCGGCCCAAAGCCAAAGCGTCGACGCACAAAGCCTTTCGCCCGACCACGCCAGATCGGGAAGGCGCTGCGGGCACGGCCCAACGCAACGACGCGCCGTGAATTCTGGCTGCAAGCCACACGAACACGGCGCGATTTGGTGCTTTGCTTGCTTGCTTGCTTGCTTGCTTGAATGCTTGAATGCTTGAATGCTTGGATGCTTCGCCCGCATCCGTACCCCGAATATTCCATTCGCTCGAGGCTCATCGGCCCCCACCCTCCACCACCATCCTCCTCATCCGAACGCATCCACCGACCGACATCCCACGCAACTGTGCCCGACGCCGGCTCCCTCAGGTCCTACGCCTCTCCTCCATTCGCACGAGCAATCGCACACCACGCGTGCAGGTCGCCTTCCTCGCACTCGCATTCCCGCTACCGCGCGGATCCCACGGACATCGCACTCGTTATCCATCGCCTCGCCGCCTGCGCTCCAGCCTTCACAATGTCGACCACAGAGAAGAAGTCCAAGGAGGCACAGCTCAATCGATCCTCGCACAAGTTGTAAGTCGCCATCTCGCTCCTCGCATGTTGAGCCTGCGATTGCTGACTTCCGCTCAATCTTCCTCGTCCTTCTGGCGCTGTCACCAACACAGCCAAGTCAACGATGTCGTCCTCGCCAAGATCCGTGGGTTCCCAGCGTGGCCCGGCATCGTAAGTGCCAACGACACAGAAACGCGCATGACAGAACCTAGACCGTTCAACTGACCTCATCGCTACCTTGACTCCCCGAAGGTGATGGACGACGACAACGTCCCTTCCGCTGTCCTCAAGGAGCGTCCCCCCGTCAAGCACAGGGACCTCTACACCATCCGCTTCTTCCCTGCCGCCGACTAGTGAGTGCCTGCCAACCGAGCGTCTCGCCACATCGAACAACTCGTGCTGACCCAACCCTCCTGCATCACCGCCGTCCAGCAACTGGGCCTTCTCCAAGGACCTCGAATTGCTTACTGCCGCCAAGATCGATGCTTTCCTCGCCGGTCCAAATCGCAAGAAGGGCGATCTGAAGCAAGCGTACGAGCTCGCACGTGACCCTACCAGCTGGAACCAAGAGCAGAACACCATCGTGAGGAACCACGAAAAGTCGCTCCAGGATGCTGCCGAGGAGGAGGAGGAGAACCAGGACCAGCTGGAAGAGGACGAGGATGAGGCAGAGGCCGAGGAAGAGGACGACGACGACGAGGATGCGCCCAGCAAGAAGAGGAAACGCGGCGCCGAGACGGCCAAGATCCGCGAGAGCGCCGACAAGCGCAAAAAGGCCAAGTCCGCCGAGGCGCCCAAGCCCAAGTCGGACAAGCCGAGCAGCAAGGTGGGCGCGGCGGTGGCCAACGGCGAGGACAAGTCGGAGGACAACCTGGATCCCGAGACCAAGAAGGTCAAGGAGTGGCGACACAAGGTGCAAAAGGCGTTCCTGGCCAAGGACGCGACGATCAACGCCGACGACATGCCTGCGGCGGATGCGACGTTCAAGACGGTGGAGGAGTACGACGGCATGACCGCCGAGCATCTGCGCACCACCAAGATCGGCAAGGTGATGAAGAGGATCATGCAGCTCGCCGACATTCCGCGCGACGACGAGTTCCACTTCAAGGAGCGCGCCGAGAAGCTCTGCGCTCGCTGGGGCGCCATCATGGCCGGTGGCGAGCCACGCAAGGATTCGGCCGGCGACGAATCGGTCGAGCCCGCCAGGGAGAACGGAGATGCGCACGCCGCCGCCGCCGAGCCACAAGACGACAAGCCCAAGCTCGAGACAGAGTCGGAACCCACACCCGCGCTCCAGGCGGAAGCATCTTGATCCTCCTCCCGACCTCTCGCGTCCAAAAGCCGCATACCCACCCGACCCAGCCCTACACCGCCTCACTCCATCGCCCTATTTCCTGGCTACCATGTCGCCGCTCAGCCAACTACGGGCGACATGGTTCAGCGACCTTCGGATTCCGCCCCACACCTCGTCCTGTGGGCACTGTAAGAACAACAAAGCCGTGTAACATTCAGCTCGACTCCCTTCCCAACCCCCTCTCTGGCCATCTCACACTCTCACTTTGTCTTTCTTTCGCTCTGTCTACCGGCGGCCGCTGTGCGATCGACCTCGATCGGTGGCCGCCAATCCACCTCCACTGGACACGCCATGTAATACGCTCGTCTGTTCACCGTCGTACTCTTTGCCAGGCGTGTGGTTGTGCTCTGTCTCGCTGCTGGATCGGTTTTGAGATTGGAGCGACGGCGGTTACGGTGAGCGATGAGCATCTTGGGCCACGTGTGGTTGAGGTGGGGAGGGGGGAGTCTGCGACTCGATGGATCGGACGTGGGCTTCCTGGCTATGTACCGTCTGTGTCCAGGAGCGTGTGAGGTCGATGATGCGTTGGGAAGCGACGGTGGATGGGCTGAGGATGTGGTTTCGCAGTACGTTGTCAAAGTTGCGCTTGAGATCCTGGTCGAGACCCTCGGAGAAGCGTTGCCAGTCTTGGCGGAAGCGACGACGGTACTTGTTGTACTGGCCCTGCATCCTCCACCCTACGAGCGTGAGCGTAAGCAGACCCAGACCCACACCCGTGCTAGGATCGAGTGCCAAAGATGCAGCCGTAGCATCGAGCGAGGCTCCAAGAACGCTCGCCGACCCCAAGCCAGCCGCAGTCACCGCCACCGCCGTCGAGCTCGTCACGGCCAACCGACGCGACTTTGTCGCAAGCACATCGATGGGTCCTCCGACCTGAAGCAACTGCGCACGACGCCGCTCGATCGGCTCCATCAGCGTCCCCGGCTCGAGCGAGCGCACCGAAATCCTACCTGCCTCGGCATCGTTGGTCAGCAGCACTGCATCTCGAGTTGCCAACGGAATGCTCGGCGCTAGCTCGGACGCCAACCGTCGGAATTGCTGCACCAACTCGTCCGCCGCCCGCACGTGCTCGCGCTGCAGCGTGGCCAGTCGACCCGATTCGTACGCCAGGTCGGACTCGAGCGAGGCCGCAAAGCCCGCGCACGCCGTCTCGAGCTCCTTGCGCAGATCATCCACCTTCCAGACGAGTTTCCACCACTGCAGCTTGGTGTCGAACGTAGCTTCGAGCGCTTGGTCCGTCTCGCGCATCGCCTCGTCCACGGCACTGCGCGAGCCGGGCACGGCAGGACGCCACACATGCACGTCATCGCTCGAGAGCTGGCCGGTGTAGGCCGTCACCGGCGGCCAGATGCGTTCGAGCGATTGCTTCAGAGTCGCCTGCTCGCGGTCCGACGCCTCGGCAGTAACGGCTCGCAGCTGGTACAGGCACGCCTGGTTGCGCTTGACCGTAGCCAAGGCCTCGTCGAGGCAATGTTGCAGCAGGAATGCAGCCGACTGGGCAAACAGGGCCTGGGATCCCTGCAACGATTCGAGCGAGCGGACCGCATCGATGAGCGAGCCGACATTTGATCGCTGAAAGTGGCGGCTGAACTCGTCCCACAACAGTGCCGATGCATCGGGAGTGCTCGAGACGAGCTGCGGATCCGGCTTCGCTAGGGCTTGACGCAGCGAAGCGTTGGCGGCGAGGGCATCGGATGTATCGACAGAGATGAGCTTGGCAGAGAGCAGCGCGCCGACGGACGGACCGGTGGCAGCATCGAGACCCTCGAGAACCTGCGTACGATCCGAACCGAGGATGGAATTGACGACCAGCTGTACGTTGGGCTTGGCAGCGAAGCGGCAAAGAAGGTCGACCATCGCATCGCCGTGCGCATCGGAAGCTCGTGGCCTGTGAGCCGAACGGCTGAGTGCGTAGTCGTCGGTGACAAGCAGCGCAGCCTCGCTCTCGTAGAGCAGGTCGTAGGTGGCTTCTGTTGACTCGGGGTCGACGAGGACGGTGAGGTGCAGATTGGCATGCTGGAGCCAGTGGCGGTCGAGGGTGGCTGTGTTGGACTCTGCAAGGACGTGTGCGGGACCGGGCGCGTATCGAATGGTGAAAGGGGTCGAGGGAGGCAGACTGGCCAATGCAGAGAGGATGGCCTCAGTTTCGTTGATCTGGTATGAGCCCACCTCTCGAAGCGGCTCGTCGATCATAGCAGCCAAGAGTTGACGTGTCTGGCTGAGAGATGAGCCGACGAGAACGACACGTGTGGGGACGGCTCCGTGGGCAGCAGCTTGCTCGAAGAGGAGAGCCTTGCGGCTGAGCTGATCCAGCCTGCTGATCCATGGTGCGGAAAGCACAGTGAGTCTAGGATCGGCAAGCTTCTGAGCGCGCGTGAGCGTGAGCGACAGAGGCTCCGATCCAGCTGATGTCGCGACAGCTGGGTTAGTTGCGCGACTGACAGCCTCGACAGCTTGAGCGCTGGCAGAGGAGGTGTGGATGAGCCTGCCATCGATAGGACGCACGCGACGAGCGGACGAAGATGTGGCCTCAAAGTCCAACCGCGAAGGCCTGGCCGCCAGGCGCTGAAGAGGCAGAGATGATGTCGATGCTGTGTTGCCCAGACGCAGGCGGAGGCCGCGTTGCGCGCTCTGAGTGGGCCGAGCGAGCGACATTGGCGAGGACTACCGCCGTATGATCCGGTCACGGCTCCAGCTTGTCTTACGAGCCCACGATATGCCTGGAGGCTGCGATTGCCTCGGGCCTCAGCAGGAAGGCGATTAGGTTGATGGAAAGATGAGTTGGGAGAGAACGAAGCCGAGACCAACGCGGTGACTTTCGGCTCAGCAGAACGACGCATCGCCGAGTTCTGTGAATGTGAGATCGACAGAGGTTCAGAAATCGAAGCCGCTCGTGGCTGCTCAGCCCGAATCGGTGCCGAAAGCAGCGTCGCTCGACAGGCATGTGCGCGTAGCCACGCCAAAGGCCTTGTCCGCCTCGCCGAGTTTCGAGATTTTCCACCACCGCTCGACATCGTGGATTTTCGACGCTCAGCCATCCAAGTCGCTCGCTCGCCATCCTTGCCTTCCTTCTTCTCACCCATCCATCGTTTCGCGCGCTTCTCATCTCCCTCCTTCGACAGGGCACAGCCCTTCGCTCGACCCAGGATCTCCTGATCGTCGTCTCTCGACCCTCACCCTCCAGGTCGAATCGGTGACGGCGTTCCCCATCCACTCCTTTTCTGAGCGCCGCCTCGCATGTGCTTGCCCTGCTAGTGCGCTTTGCCTTCTTGTTGCTGCGGTGATTTGGATTCCTCGATCACTGGCTCAACATATAAGCATTGCGCTGTACACGTCGTGTACTATCCTCGCCTTTTCCAACGGTCTTGTGGTCTTTGATCGCCCTCGAAGCGACCCACCACGATCTTTAGAGCCTAGCCGCCCACCTTTGTGGCGCTGCCCGTCCCCACCACTCTGCATCCCACGTCGTCATGCTCCATTCCATGTCGAGCTCCGACGACCGAAAGCGGTCCCTCGTCGCCTCCACAGACGACGGTGGGCCTCGGAAACGCCTCCATTCGGATGAGAATGCCTCGCGATCCCCCGCCGCCACAAACGACGAACAGGATGAAGAAGCCTTGCATCCCGCCTATGCCGGCCTCGAGGCGTTCAGGAAAGAAGCCATCTATCGCAAGATGCTCGAGGCAAGGAGAGATTTGCAACGCACAGAGCGCAGAGCCGCCACCTTTCGCGATGATCTCGCCGTCTCGGAACAGCGCACCGCCACCCTGCAGCGCTTCTGGGGCCTGCTTCTGGCCGACCTCGCGAACCGTCTGGCTATCCGCGACCAAGACTCATTGGCCTCGCTCTCCTCGTCCGAGCGTCCCCTCGATCCATCGATCCTGGAGAAGCAACTCCAAGATCAGTCGGCCGTCATCTTACAATCCTTGTCCAGCCAGACCGACGTTGAAGTGATCGAGCTCCAACAACGATACCACGACCTCGCAGAGGAAGCCTCCCGTCACAAGCAGGATCTCTTTCTCACCCAGTCCAAGCTCCAGCGAGCCGAGGACGCCCTGGCTCATGCCACGCTGAAGCTCTCCAAAGTAGAGCATGAATACGTCCGCTACCAGAGCAATCTGCTCCGTGCCACAGAAGGCAAGCCCACCGTGCCAGCCGGCACCACTGTCTCTGCGGACGCACCGCCCCCGGCGACCACCCAATCAGCCGATGTGCCTATCAAGCAGGAAGAAGGCGCCGTCCCTAGCACAGACGCCACGGTCGAGCAGTCGGAAGCGTTGCAGAAGGCGATGGACGAGCTCGAAAGTGCACGCCAGGATGTCGAGCTCACACGGCGAGAGAGCGATTCGAGGTACGCCGAGATTCAGACGCTCAACGAAGAGGTCAGGTCGCTCAAGCTCAAGCTGCACGACACGCAGGCCAAGCTCAGCACACTGCCAGAAGAGACGCTACTCAACTCGGCCCTCTACCTTGAACTCCAGGCCAGCTTGCGGCATGCCCAGCACGACTTGCAGAGCGCCAGGGACACCATGCAGACGCTCGAGAACGAGGCCAGTGCGCTTCGCGAAGAACGTGCTGCATTCCAGCACACGGTGGAGACGGAAGCCAGCGCCAGGACCGACGAGTTGGAGAAGCAGGTCAAGGCCAAGGAGGCAGATGTCACACGTCTTCGCAGCCAGCGAGACGAACTCAACGCCGAACTCACCGAGCGTCGCTCGCGCGAGCAGGTCAAGTTCACGCAGATCGAAGAGATGAAGGCGTTGCTCAACAGCAAGGAGGAGCGACTCACGCTACTCACCAGCCAGGTGCGACGCCTTCGCATGACCGTGGCAGCTTTCCGTGGTCAGTCGGCCGGCGTCGCTGCATTGGCCGAGTCCGAGTCTGAGGAAGACCAATTCGAGAAACTCAGCCGTACGGTCTCCGAGCTCGAGAAGCGCCTCAACTCGGGCGGAGCTCCACCACAAGTAGACGCCGCGGCTGTCAACGGCGCCAGCAACGCCGACGCGACCGAGCTGCAGTCCGAGGTGGAGCGACTGCGGCTGTCGCTTCAGGCGGCCGAGGCATCAAGCAAGGCGGTGGACGACGAGCTGGAAAAGATCAGCGCGGCATACGCAGAGCTGGAGAGGCAGGCGTCGGTCAAGGTGACCGACGTGAGCCGGATGGAGGAGAAGGCTTTACGGTGGGTGACGGAAAAGTCGAAAGCGGACAACAAGTACTTCTCGACGATGCGCGCCAAGGATAGCCTGGAGGCCGAGATGCGCGCGTACAAGTCGGTCAACGAGCGCCAGCAGAAGGCGATCGAGGTGTTCACCGAGACGGAGCGCAGCTATACGGCGCAGCTGGGCCTGCACGAGAAGGAGGTGTCGACGTTCAAAAAGACGATCGAGGTGCACAGCCGACGGATCGAGACGCTGCAGCGGGAGCTGGAGCAGGCGGGAGAGAAGCTGAGCGAGGCGGCGCGGGTCAAGGCGTCGGCGAGCGAGTCTGCCAAGGAGCTGATCGATGCAGCGACGCTGGAGAAGGACCAGCGGAAGCGAGCGGAAGAACGCATCGTGCGCTTGGAGAAGGATCTGGAGGGCGCCAAGCGACAGCTGGCGCGCGCGGCGGCTTCGGCGGCCAAGAACAAGGGACGGCGCGAGGCAGAGGCGGGCGATGGGAGCGAAAAGGACTTCCTCAACGCGCTGCTGCAGTGCTCGTCGTGCAAGGAACGCTACCGAAACCGCATCCTGACCAAGTGCTTCCACACGTTCTGCTCCGAGTGCATCGACACGCGCGTCCACACGCGCCAGCGCAAGTGTCCGCACTGCGGTTTGGCGTTTGCGGTGAGCGACGTCCAGCCTCTTTACCTGCAGTAAAGAGCGCATGCGCTGCTCTCTGCTGGTGTGTAGCTCCTTGCCTTACCCCCCGAGATACCGCGCACATATCCTGTACACTAGCCAAAAGGGGCTCCGCGTGAAACCCAGCAATGAGACGCTGCTTGCTTCTTCTCTTACCTTTAGGCTCAGAGCGTGCGTGTGTGGTGTTGAGCTGGATTCGTGCTTAGTCGAAGAAGGGCGATGGCGTAAGATGCTGATGTTGGAAGAAAAACGGGGATGCTAGAATTACACGGTGCTGGAGGAAGGGAACGGACAAGCTGCGACGGGGGCGATCAAGCCTGGACCCTGCGCTCGTGGACTGTTGTTGATGCGGAGACGAAGAGGGGAGTGAGGAGAATAGTAGGATGTCAGTCGAGCGCTGAGGCTTGCGGTGCGGGAGGACGAACGCTGGGCAAGACATACTGTTGTAGTGGAGAAGTTTCTCGATGAGGTCGACGTGGGTGAGCACCATTCTGCGGCAGCAGTAGCGCTTGAGGTCGAGCTCGGTGAGAGCTTCGCCCTCGGTGCGACCGTCGAGGAGGAGGGCGAGGTAGGCGTTCCACTTGTCGCCGATGACCTTGCCGCACGAGAAGCAGCGGATGGGAATGATCTGCATGAGCAGCACGGAGCGGCATCACAACCAAGACGGGGACGTACATCGTAAGTACATTGCATCAGAAGGGCTGGTGAAGAGCAGCTTGATCACGAGCTGCAATAAGGATGCTCACCATTTTGAGACTGGACCAAAGGGCCTAGCTTGTGCAGGGCCGGTTGAGGATGTGAGGAAGTTGCGAATCGGTAGGTGCGGCTGGAGCCTGTTTGGATCTAGATGGTCCGGATGCGATGCGATGCACGTGTCCAAGCGTGTGTGCAGTACGAGTACGCGAGCGAGATGGGTCTATGCAGCAGGCGCTGCAGCTCGGACGAAACGAGACACGGAGAGGCGGCGGGTGGGGTTTAGGATGGAGGAAGTGGGAGGTTTGGCTACAAAGCTGCGATGGTGGAGCAGGGTCGAAGCGAATGCTTCGAACTTTTGTTTCGGCAAATCGACTTTGCGAGCGCGCTGCGCCCGATCTGCACTCTTGCGTCCGCGTCGACAGCAAACTGGGTCTAACAGATTGAAGCTCTCAATCGCGTCTCGCACGGCAGTTGCGTTGGCAGAACGAAAAAGAAGAAATGGGCAAATGGCGAGGCAGATTGGACGCAGCGCGAGTTCCACGTCGCCGGAAGTGGAATTCATCAGGGCGTGTCGCCCACAGCGCACGACCCGCTTCCGAGCGAGTTCCAGGTCACCGACGTCTGCCAGCTGCTGCTGCTGCCAGCCCAAGCCAGCCCCAGCCAGCCCCAGCCAGGCCAATTAGAGTCCGCTAATCCACGCTCTTCTCAGGGCGCGAAGAAGTGTCACTCGCTCGTGTGCTGCTGCGGAGCTGGGCTACAGTACTGTACGCAGCACTGTGCGTTGCGTGCTTGGTCCACCGTCCACAGAGACTCGACGCTGCCCTTCCCCGCGCCGCGTGATCTGCAATCTCGAGCTCAGCATCGTCCAGTGTCACTTCTCCTCACATCCATCAACAACATCCTTCACCACCTCGCTCCCGTTTCTCATTTGGCCAGCCGGGTCACGTCTGCAAATATGAGCGGCTGTACGTATCCCAACCCTCGCCGCCGCCGCCGCCGCCGCCGCCGCCGTCGTCGCCGCCACGGCTAGCCTCGGCCCAGCTTGCTGATGCTTCCTTCCTCTTGCTTCGCATGCTCTCAGTCAGGTTCTTGTCGCTCGTGCGGCCCTTCATGTCCGTGCTGCCCGAGGTCTCGGCGCCGGAACGCAAAGTCCCCTTCGAGAGCCGTGTCATGTGGACCGCCATCGTCCTCGCCATCTTCCTCGTCTCCTCCCAGATCCCCCTCTACGGCATCGTCTCCAGCGACAGCTCCGATCCGCTCTACTGGATGCGTGTCATCCTCGCCTCCAACAGAGGTACCCTCATGGAACTCGGCATCTCCCCCATCGTCACCTCCGGAATGATCATGCAGCTCCTCGCAGGCGCCAACCTCGTCGAGGTCGACTTCAGCCTCAAGGAGGACCGCGCCCTCTTTGGCGGTGCTCAGAAGCTCTTTGCTCTCATCATCTCGCTCGGCCAGGCCACCGTCTACGTCCTCACCGGTCTCTACGGTCAGCCCAAGGACCTCGGCGCCGGCGTCTGCCTCCTCCTCATCCTTCAGCTCGTCGTCGCCGGTCTCATCGTCATCCTCCTCGACGAGCTTCTCCAGAAGGGCTACGGTCTCGGCTCCGGCATCTCGCTCTTCATCGCCACCAACATCTGCGAATCCATCGTCTGGAAGGCCTTCTCGCCTACCACCGTCAACACCGGCCGTGGTCCCGAGTTCGAGGGTGCCCTCGTCGCCCTCTTCCACCTCCTCTTCACTTGGAACGACAAGAGCCGCGCGCTCAAGGAGGCCCTCTACCGTGACCGTCTGCCCAACGTCATGAACCTCCTCGCAACCCTCCTCATCTTCCTCGTCGTCATCTACCTCCAGGGCTTCCGCATCGAGATCCCCGTCAAGTCCAACCGCTTCCGCGGCCAGCGCGGCACCTACCCGGTCAAGCTCTTCTACACCTCCAACATGCCCATCATGCTCGAGTCCGCGCTCACCTCCAACGTCTTTATCATCAGCCAGATGCTCGCTTCGCGCTTCCCCTCCAACCTCTTTGTCAAGCTGCTCGGTATCTGGGAGCCTCTCGAGGACAGCGCTCAGCTCCACGCCGTGGGCGGTATCGCTTACTACATGTCGCCCCCGCACAACTTCAAGGAGGTCGTCGGCGATCCCATCCACACCGCCATCTACATCGCCTTTACCCTCACCGCGTGTGCGCTCTTCTCCAAGACCTGGATCGAGGTCTCGGGCTCCGGCCCGCGCGAGGTCGCCAAGCAGCTCAAGGACAACCAGATGGTCATGGCCGGTCACCGTGACGCCTCGATGTACAAGGAGCTCAAGCGTGTCATCCCCACCGCTGCTGCTTTCGGCGGTGCCACCATCGGTGCGCTCTCCGTCTGTGCTGACCTCATCGGCGCTTTCGGCTCGGGTACCGGTATCCTTCTCGCCGTCACCATCATTTACTCGTACTTTGAGATCGGCATGCGCGAGGCGGGCGGTCCCGAGATGGCCGCCATGGGCGAACTCTTTGGTTAAACCCGTGGCGTCTATTCGTGACATCCAAACCCTTTTTTCCCCCTTGCGGCATTAAGCAGCGATTCCACACATCCTGCATCCATCCACCAAGCGACACTCCTCTGTCGAACCAGCATGCTCGCGCCTGGGCCTTCGAAGCACGCCGCCTAGGCGCATTCGTGCCATTGACCCAACCACACATCCCTCCTTTTCACAAACCTGTACATACAAACCGACTGGCTCTGAAAGCTTGCTTTCCATCCCCAAAAACGCCCGTCTGCAATAGCCAATCGTCCAAACAAATCCCTCCTCGACTGGTGGTCCGAAAAAAGTGCATGTGTGTCAATCTCGCAGCCAGATTCCCCGTGCTCAAGCCCCTCCCAGACTCCACTCCAACCATCATTACAGACCTTGGCTCATGTTGGCACCGAGTGCACAGATGCAGAGATGCAGGCAGAGATGCTTGTCTGGAGAAGTTATGATTTTGCCGTAGGATGTGAAGCGCCCCCGCGGAATGGGTGCGCGCGGGATGCGATGAGGCCTACAAAGCTTTTGGTGGAGCTACACGAGGTCTGGTGATGGTTTGTGCTTGTCATTACAACGCCGATTCCCAGTCAGACCTGAGGGACCTGAGAACCGAACGTGACGGGTGATGATGAGGGAGGGAAAAACGAGTGTCGGCCAATGTGACCACACTGCCTCTGCGACCGAGAAGAGACGGAAAATGCTGCGGAAAGTCGCGAGAGGCCGAACGAAGAGTAAAAGGTGGTGGCGAGCGTGCTGAAGATGCCGATGGGATCTAAGGGTCGAGAGAAAACCCCATAGAGAGGAATGCACTTAGAAGCGGAGGGGAGTGAAGAACCACTTGTTCTTGCCCGACGTGTACTTCTCCTCGAAGATGGCCTTGATCTGCTTCTTGGCCTCCTCGCGTTGCGAAGGCTCCTTGAAGGTCTCCTGCGAGACGGCACCCTTGAGACCCTCGAGCTCGAGAGCGTAACGAGTGGGCATGAGGTGGTTGTACGAGATGACCTTGACGAAAGGCTTGACCTTGGAGCGCTTGGCGATCTTCTTGGCCCCCATGCGCTTGGTCACCTTCTGCGGGTATCGCTCGATACCAGCGGCAACAATGTAGGGGAAAGCCTTCTCCTTGGAGCCGTCATCGAACTGCTTGATGACGACAACCTATCGGGAATGGAAGCAAATCATGTCGAGTGACAAGCGGGCAAAGTGTCAGTGAGGCTGTCGCAACCGTTGAAACGCAACGTGCAGCATTCCGAGCAAGACCTTGAACGCATCCTCCAGCGCCGAGCCGACTCCGCCGTATGCTGCCAGAGCATGTGGACAGCCGTATGGGTCGAAGATGGAAGTTACGACATCACCACATCCCGCAAGAACTGCGAGATGCAAAGATCTGTGTCTTCTGTTCCGCGCCCTTGTCCGGCCGTCCAACATGTGTCACGACGCAACACCGCTGTGTCCTCCTAGATCCCACTAGGAAGAGCGAAGCGCTCCCTGGTTGCAAACTTGTCGACGACATCCCCATTCCGCATCCTGCTCTTAGCTCCTGAATGGTATGTCCTGTTCCGGGCTTTCGCGTGGGTCGCTTGGACACAAAGCCTGCGCAAGGATAATGCCGAGCATGCGATGTACGAGTAGGACTTCCGAACCTCGGAATGGTGATCCTCGTGCGACCGATCCCAACAACGACGACCCAGCTTCCCTGGCCCCACTAAGGCCCTTTTGATCCTCCCGTCGTGGCCCTCTCCCTTATGCTGTATGTGCTGATGTCGGAAGGATGTGCTCGGAATGCTGCTGTCGGAATCCCAATTGCTGGGAGGGTGGGTGTACTAACCTTCTTACCGGCGTGACGGCCGGTGAGGACGACGGCGACCTTTCCTGGCTGTTGAGATCGAATCGATGCGCAATGATGCGAGTTCGTATATCAGTATTCATTCATCTAGCATCCGCTGTTGCAGCATGCAGCATCGGAACGGTTTGGTGCTCGACTCTGCATCCAAGGATTGGGCCTTGTGATACGTCTCGTGGGTGGCTTCCCGGCTGCATGCTTGCCGACGCTCTGATTGCTGAGCGTATGTGTGGTTCGAACACGTACCTTGTAGATCTTGGGCATTGTGACGAGTGGGGGGATCTTGATGGAGGATGATGGTGACGAGGGTGCAAATGTCGCAAGGGTCACTCTCTGGCTTGCTTGCCCCAGACTCGGTGTGTAGCAGTCGGCTTGCTGCATTGTCCAGCCAGCCAGCCAGCCAGCCAAGCCACTTGGACGTCGCTGTGCCGACTGGGCTGCCCGCCGTTGGGTCGAGGCCACAGATTCCAGAAGTGCTCACGCCTGGCCATGCTCGGCCAGACGCAAACACTGGCTCCAGACTAGGGGGCCTTTCGTGCGTTGATTGGGCTTGCAGACAGGCACAAATCGCTCTCTGCAAGAGACGCTGTTCGTGCTTCACGTGATCCAAAACTAAAACTTCCCACGACTCGAAATTCGTCTCGCGGCAAAGCGCGCCTCTTTGGCCACGCCAAGACGTCCTTGATCAAAATTATTGAGATTCGGATCCGAGAAGTCTCGACGACACGCCAGCATGTGTCGATGGTGCTATGCAACTCTAGTGGGCGCGCACGAAATTCAGCAAACGAATTCGTCAGCCATGCTGGCTGCAGACCGCGAAATCGGCGTGGGCTCTGCAGTGCCGACGTTGTGCCCCAGCGTCAGTTGCGCCTGCCTAGAGAGGCTGGCACACCCCAAGCCGTGTCTAGCGCCCGCGAGGATACCAGAGTGCGCGCGCCACCCACCTCTTCTCCTCACCATCAAGACCACCGTCCTCCCCAGCAAAGTAGGTATCATCGTCCAGCATCTCGACTCCTCGACACACGCACGTCGTTATCAGTACGCAGCCCCTCGGAACAACTCCAGCATTGTCGCTATGCAGTCGTGGACTTTGATCGATCTTGTTGCGCGCCCGCAAGTCGCTTGTCATCTGCAGCCGAAATAGCCCCCAGCATGCCGCAATCTGCTATCGAGCAACACTGCCAGTGTTCTCCCACCGACACCTTACTTCCAACAGCGAACAGCATACACAACACACGGCTCCATCAGTCACTACTCGCGATCCAGCAGATCCATCTCGACTACAGCCTCGCGACCAAACACTGCACCAACAGATGCCGCCTCGGTTCACAACGTTGCACGCAGCGATGAATGCGATCGCCCCTACCCATGATTTCGCAATGGAAGAGGAACGGAAGAGAGGGTGCATCCATGTACGGCCTCCAAGTACGCCGGCATTCGCGGTCTATTGCACAGCACTTCGCAGATGGCATTCGACATTGCAGAAATCTTCCGACTACGAGCGCGCAACAATTTGATCAGGGGCACGCTGCACTTTGCAACAATGCGAGAATCCGGAATCTGCATCAACCTGAAGTAGAGTTTCCCATTCTAACCACCATCACTTCCCTTCGCATCTCATCGACGTCATCTCTCGCCAACCCACTTCACAGATCCTTCAAGATGGCTAAGCCCCGTGGACTTAACACAGCCCGTAAGCAGGTCTCGACCCGCCGAGACAACCGATGGGTACGTATCCACTTGATTCTGTTGGCGGAGGTCCACGCATTAGCAGTTGTGCGCATGTAGGCGTCTCCCGCCCTCTCGAGTTGCATCAACTCAGGCTGGATGTCGTTTGCAACAGACGTCTGTCTTGGCTTGGGCGACTTGACTTGCTCTTCTGCACTGGGCCTCGTCGCCTCCGACGTGATCTCGAAAGCATTTGCTGACCGTAGCGCATCAATCTGTCCTCCACTACGATCCACGCCGTCACTCATACCAGGCCGACGCTGCTTACAAGAAGCGTGCCCTCGGCAACTTCTACAAGACCTCGCCCACTGGTGGTTCGTCCCAGGCCAAGGGTATCGTTCTCGAGAAGATCGGTGTTGAGGCCAAGCAGCCCAACTCGGCTATCCGAAAGTGTGTCCGTGTCCAGCTCATCAAGAACGGCAAGAAGGTCGCCGCCTTCGTCCCCAACGACGGCTGTCTCAACTTTGTCGACGAGAACGACGAGGTCCTCATCTCGGGCTTCGGTCGTGCCGGTAAGGCCAAGGGTGATATCCCCGGTGTTCGCTTCAAGGTCGTCAAGGTCTCCGGTGTCGGTCTGCTGGCACTCTTCAAGGGCCGCAAGGAGAAGCCCCGTTCTTAAGCAGCACACGAGACGCATTTGTCTTGTCGTTGTATCTCCCATGCTTGCCAAAAGGTCGTCCCCGACCATTTTTACTTGCAGCACCCTTGGTGTTGCCCCACGATGTACCATTTAGCGAGCGCTTCGCCCTCACCCCTGCTATGCGCTCTTCGAATCCATCCCCAGCTTCTGCAAAGATCTCCGAGTTGCTTGCCATGCATGGTTGGTGAGCTATGGTCCGGGTTGCCTCTATACGCGAGATGGTGGGGTTGAGGATTGACGGTGCGAATCGGGATCTCGATCGGGGAATGGGTGTGGAGAATTGAAGCGGGACCCTTGAATTTCGGGCTGGAGCGGTGTGTTGAGTGATCCGCCTTCACTCCACCAGCAAGCTTGCTGTAGATGCGGGAGGCCAGCGATTGCTCCACCAGCACCTTTCACCCAATCGAGGGGTTGCGCCAGACGCCCATGTCGGCATCGTGAAGCATGACGGAAGCATCATCGGGCGCACCTGCGCCAGGCGCACCTCCGCCAAGCGCACCGGTCGTGGCGGACTCCAACGGCAGCACCTCGACGCTGTCTCTTCGCGAGAGACTCCGCTTGAAAGCGCAGCAGAAACTCAACGAGCAGGCCGCCACATCCGCTTCGACCAGCCGCGGCCCGCCAGCCTCCTCGTCTGCACCTGCGAGCTTCGAAGATGACGACGAAGAGGTGCTCGGCTCTCTCACGCTCGGCCGCACGAAGCGCCAAGCAGCACTCAAGCGGCCAGCCACGTACAGCATCGATCCGACCGACGATGCGACGCGGCTTCAACGACACCCCAACACGCTCGCCAGCCCGGCATCCCGGTACGCCGCCTCGGCCAAGAAGCACAAGGGCGTAGACGGCATGCTGCGCGAGATGCAGCGCAGGATCAAGCGCGGCACCGACGCCGACGGATTCTCGCGCGCAGAGGAAATCGCCCGCAGCATGGAACAGGAACGACTCGGCCGCATGGGCATCGCCTACTCGGACGAGGACGAGCTCGACGATTTTCGCATCCCCAGCAGCTCCAAGCCGAACGCAGCAGCCGCCCGACAGAGAACAAAGGGAGCCTTCGATCCGGCGCAGGTGACGGGCTCGTCGGGTCTCCGGACGAATGGTACTGCACCGGAGCCAACGGTCCGCGCGCTGTCTCCCACCATTCCCTCGTTCCTCTGGTCGTCTCAGTCCGAACTGGCTATCTCGGACGACGAGAATGATCGTCATTACCCAGCAGAGTCCAAGCCCGACGCAGGTCAGAGGGGGTTAGAAGCCTCGTTGGCAGCCGTCGGTGCGGACGAGGACACGAGTCGGCAGACGCTCGACCTTCTGCAGCGCGACATGCGCGACGAGGCGATCCAGCTCTCGCTCCCACATGGCGGTCACATCCCCTTCTACCGGCCGGGCAAGACGCTGGCGCCCGTGATCGAGGCGTTCTGCGAGGTGCCGTGCTTGGGCATGGGTGATCGGGATGCGGAGGCGGATGCTGCGACCGAGGCGACGCGGGAGCGGATCTGGAAGGCGACGTATCCGCACATCCTCATGGCTGGAGCCATCCCGCCATCGCTCAAGGTGCGCTCGGACGAGCTCGGCCGCATCGTGACGTGGACGGCCATGACGAGCCTGCTGGAGCGCGATGTGCTGCAGAGCCAGCTGGCGTTTGCCCTGCTTGCATCGCTGGTGCTGCGGCCCAAGGAGTCGGCGTACCGTAAGACGCTCCCGAACGCGGCGGCCAAGGCGGTGAGCGAGATCCTCGGCGTGATCCCGCGCTTACTGAACCGGATCGGCGTCAATGAAGGCGTGCTGGTCGAGTGCTTTCCCGACCATGCAGATGCGACGGACGGCGCGTTCTTTGTCGTGATGCACGCCAAGCCGCGTACGCACGACCGGGCGACGTCGGTGGGCGAGAGCGTCAAAGGATCGCAGAGCCGACGGACGCCGCGCTCGCCGCTCTACCTCACGCAGGCGGAACGCGACGAGCTGCTGAGCAACCTCGCGCGCGTGGTGGAGCTGGTGGTGCAGGTGGGCGGGACGGTGGTGGAGGAGAGCGTCTCGCTGCTCGCCGGGTGGATGACGAGTATGGCGCTTGCGTGTGCGGCGGGCACGAGCGTTGCGCTGCAGAGCGACGTTGCACGCGGCATCGAGAGCGTCTTGGCTGCAGCGGACGAGGCTGGCGTTGTGCATGGGCTGCAGGAGGCTGTGTGTCGGCGTTTGTTCACGGCGCTCGAGCACGAGTCGGTGGTGGTGCGCGCGCGGGTGGTGGAGGCGCTTCCTGGAGGAGGTCGGTTGGTGCAGGCAGTGCGCGCGTGGCTCGGATGGATCGTACTCACGGAGCATCTTGCTCAGCAGACCGAGTGCGTGGTGGCTACCGCGGTGGTTGAGGAGGGAGTGCCTTCGTCCGATCCGATGGAAGCTGAGGAAGAGGCGGATGCAGCAGCAGAGCGTGTGCGGCGCGAATCGACGCACTGGCGCCAGAGCCGATTCGTAGCATGGTCGTTGGATCTCTCGCTCCTCGCACGCGCGGTCGACTGTGGCGATGCTCGTTCGCCGTTCCATGTCGCTTCGCATTCCGAGGTCGAAGCGGCCGAGGCTGACTTTGCAAGGCTGATTGCGGGTGTACAGCTTCTGGCGCTCGTGCTGCGCGATTTGCCACTCCATCTATGTAGCTTCTCCCGCGACCCACGGACTCCGACCAAGGCAGATCCATCCGGCACACGAACCGATCCCATGCCACGAACGCTTCAACTCGCCCTCGCACCGTACGCCTCCCTCCATCCAACCCTCGACGAAGTCCGCGTCCAACAAGTGCACTCCATCGTCGCCAAGCTCAACCAGCTCAATAGTCGAATCCGTGACGGACGCGCCGACGTCATCCTGCGTACGCTCGCAAAGGACCTCCTCCATCGCACCAGCCTCGCACTCGAATACCAACTCGCCCTCTACCACCCCGCCTCAGCCCCCTCGTTCATGCAGTAATCCATCCACCGCAATTCGTTCGTTCTCGATCATCAATGCAGATCCCTTGCACACACCCATGTTCGGAATCCAGGAGAAAAAAGCTTTTGGCATTCGCAGCTTGTTTTTGAACAACGACATGACGTCGTAGGGGTTTGCAATGCACAGGGAGGCAAGTTCAGCTGAAGGAGCCGGCGAACATGGCGAGGAGAGTGACCCAAGCGCCCCTGCCGAGGCTCTCGATGCCCTCTTCGTCGACCATCTTGTTGAGGCAGTCGACGAGGCCGGTGTAGCGGGTGACGACGGGGGCGCCGAACTCGGCGGCGGCCTCTTCGGCCGTCTGCTCCTCGATGGGTCGCAGCGCGATGACGGGCTCGGGGGGCTCGCCGCCCGAGAACGAGGGCGGCGAGTAGCCTGGCGAGCCGAAGCCGCCAGCCGCCGCTGCAGGAGGCGTGTTGTTGGAGCGCGGGCTAGGCTCAGGGATCTGGCCCAGGAGACGCGCTGCCTTGTTGCTACTCGGCGCCTTGCCGTTGGCCGCGGGCTTGCTAGCAGGAGAGTCGTTGTCGGCGTCTTCGTCGTCGTCGTCCTCGATGGCAAACGAGGGACGACCGGGCAGCTCGCCGGGCGACGAGGGGAGCGGCTTGTCGGCCGCGGCGGACGCGCTGTCGGACGACTTGCGCGCCGGGTCGGAGGCCTTGTACGCACCGCCCTGCTGTGCCTGGGCGGCGGCGGTGGCCTGGTGCGAGTAGGGCGACGGGCCAGAAGCGTTGTTGCCGTTGGGAACGCGAGCGTAGGCGCGGTGGAGCGGATTCTGTCGTTCGGGGCGCTGGGTGGAGAGGCGGATGATGGCGCACTCGAGCGGCGAGAGGACGACGACGCTGAGCACGTTCCAGAGCACAAAGATGGGCAGACCGACGGGGCTCAACTCGAGCATGTTGGAGTTGGGGCCCGAGTAGGTGTCCTGGTCGGGGGCGACGGGCGTTGCGCCGGGGAGACCGCCGAGCGAGGGCACGGTGAGCTGACGAACGATGCGCGTGGCGAGACCGATCCAGGCGACGTGGAGCACATTGGCAGCCAACAGACCGGGGAGGAGGTAGAGGCGCCAGGGCTGGCTGAATTCGGTGTAGGAGAGGAGCTCGCGGAGGTTCTCGCGGGGCGAGTGGATGGGCAGGATGCGCGGATGGACGATGGTTCTGGCAGGTCAGAGCGGCCGATGCGGTGGAACGTCAGTATGCGCGTCAAAGAGAAAAAGGGAGAGACCGAGTCTGATGCAACGCGATACGTACCGGTCGGTGATGACGTTGAGCGGAAGTGCGGCGAGGGCGACGAAGAGCATGTAGAAGAGGTTGGCAAGGAAGCCAAACTGGCCAGGGCCAGCCGGACCGGCCTTGTATGCGCTACCGGGGGAGGAGGCGGAGGCGCCCGAGAAGAAGATGAAGGTGAGGGTGCTGAGGGTGAAGATCTGGATGGCGACGGGGATGGAGCCCTTGTAGATGCCAGCCCAGCCCTCGAGGCGTTTTGTGCGGAGCATCATGGAGAAGACGCCGGGGACGACGGGGCCGATCTTTGCGGAGGAGCGGCGTTCGGAGAGGAGGAAGGAGGAGAGAGCGCGAGGCGAAGCGGCGGAAGTGGCGGAGCCATCTTCGAGGACGTTGTCGAGGCTGACGGCCTTGGGGAGGTAGTTGGCACGGAGACGGACGATGGCGCCGTTGAAGGGCTGGGAGATGAGCACGCTGATGCCGATGGAGAGCGTGATGGCTATGAGGAAGACGACTGCGTCGAAGGGAAACATGTTGTGCGAACGAGTGGTGTTGGTGGTGGTGGTGGTAGGCGCTGCCGGCGCGAGAAGTGGCTTGGAGAAGGCCAAGTCCAAGTACGACGGGGTTGTTGGGCTGTGGTGGAGTGGAGTCAAGCTCCGAGTCGGCAAGCGTCGTCTCAGGGTTCAGCGGCTGGCACAAGCGTAGCGTACGCTTTAACCGCTGCAATCGTGAATGGCAATGGCACGGTCCAACACCACAGCCACGACGCGCGCCCTCGCTCGGCCTCAGTGCCGGCTGAGTCAAATGCAGTCCATCGAAATCAACACACAACACAGCCATTCACAATCCACGCGTACCCTCACCCTCGGCTCAACCCGCCTTGAATCCCATTTCCCATTTCCCATTTCCAAACGGCCGCTGCTCCCCGAGCAACGTCAAAGCTTCCACCGCAGAACTCTAGCGCCTTCGACTTACACCAAGTTGGTGTCTTTGAGCTTCAGTGCATACTTCCGTGTCCCAGAAATGACGTCTGCATCGATCGAAGCGAGTCAAAGATGCCCTGCTTTGTGTCGGCCTGTCCGGCGGGACCATAAACTACTATGTTTTTTGCCGCCTCTTTTTTGGCCTTCCTTATTCGGCAATTAAAACTTCCCATCCCTCCCAGTCCGCTTCCATCACCCTACGACCCCCGGCCTTGTCTGAACAGATTCCTACAGATCACATCTCACCCGTCTGACTCGCTGAACAAGTCAAGGTTGCAATCTGCTCAAGGTTGATCACGGTGCAAATCACAAAAAGAAAATAGGATGCGAAAAAAAAAAACGACACCAACAGGATTTGAACCTGTGCTCCCAGAGGGAATGGCATGTATTTTTGAGCAGGATTTGCTCTAGAATGCCATGGGATTCTAGTGCCACGCGATAACCACTCCGCCATAGTGCCAATTGATGTGAGGCGGGCAAAATGTATGCATTATATTCCTCCTACTGACAGCACGGGTGCTCAGACTCATTGCACAACGACAAAGCCACTCTCTCGGCACACTTGCAGACACGCAAGACTGCTGCAGGCACAGGTGCCATGTATCAAGACGTGCGTGCTCCAGGATCAGCAGAGCTCGAGACAAGGCCACGAGCAAGATAAGGCATTCGGTATTGGAAGCTGGCGCGCGAGCGTTACAAGAAGTATTCGACGGCCTCGTGCTTGCCGTTGGCCGTGGGTCCGCCGTTGAGGTTGTGCTGGTTCGGGCCGTCGCGTTCGTTTTCGGGCGCGGCCTCGAAGGTGTTGAAGTGCTTGCTGCCGTCGGGGAAGACCTCCAAGATCGACGCCATGTTGCCGCAGCGATAACAATAGTTGGGCGCGCTCCATACCGTGCTGAGACGGTCGTCGTAGAGCACGCTGAATCCCTCCATGCAGAGCTGGTGCGCGCGCAGGATGTGGTTCATGTTGTTGCGGTGCAAAAAGTGCTTGACCACCGACGCGCCAAACGTGTAGCCTGCTCCGCGCGGCGAGATGGCAAACTCCTCCTTGTCTGGATCCGGATCCGACCATACGAGGTCGGCCATCGGACCTTCGTGCGGGATCTCGCGGAAGCGGTCGATGATCTTGATCTGATCAATGTAGTGCACCGATGGAGACAATCCGCCGTGCACGCAGAAGATCTGGTCGTCAATCACCACCGAGAGCGTGAGGAAGTCAAACATGTCGGTAAAGTAGGTCCACACGTTGGCCGAGCCGTACTTGCGCTGGCACTCGGTGTAGAAGCCGTACGTCTGCGTCACTGCGCGCGATTCGTGGTTGCCCCGGATCAGTTGCACCCGATCCGGATACCGCAACTTGAGGCACGTCAGCAGCGAGATGGTTTCGACCGAGAACAGTCCTCGATCCACATAGTCGCCGAGGAAGAGGTAGTTGGTGTGCGGCGCATATCCGCCGATCCGAAAGATCTCTATCAAGTCGTAGAACTGGCCGTGGATGTCGCCCACCACCGTCACGGGCGCCGAGATGTGCACCACGTTCGACTCGCGCATCAGGATCTCCTTGGTCTTTTCGCAGATCTCCTTGAGCAGCGCCTCGCCGAGCAGCTGCTTCTTGAGCAGCGTCGCGATGCACGCATCCAGATCAAACGCCATCGGTGCGCGCCCTCTGTGTGCGCCCGCACACCAGTCGATGTGCTGGGCAGATGCAACCGTCCCTCTACGCCCGACTCCAACACCCGAAAGAGCGTATCGATTCCTCGAGACGTATACGTTTGCGTGCGTATGCGCGTGGTCGCCAGATCCGTACCGTCAGTCAAGGCTCTGGACAGGCTCGACTCGATGTGCGGAACGGTCTATCCGACGGAGTGCGGAAAGCCTCGATGGGTGCGTAGCCGGCTGCTTTGCGATCGTAGTCTGCTCGAAGTCTGTCGAGCTTTTTTGGGATGCGGTCCGTCACGAGACAATGCTGTGCGAGAAACGACGGTGGTGGGTTCGCTTCCAATGCGATCCGGGTATCGAGATGACCAAGGCTTGGTGCGAAAGTGACGGGCTGCTGCGGTCGAGAAAGAGACCGAGATCGATCGACGGAACGGATGCGCGCAATGCAGGAGCGAGACTCCACCTGTCTGTATGGAGCCTGTCGTCCGGGGCGGAGTGTTGGGGTCGAGTAAAGCCAGCAGCGGCGATCAAAGGTGCCGGCGATGCTGAGGTGGATGACGAGGGTGACCGCGAGAACCGGTGTGGAGTCGACCATTTGCCGTTGCGCTGCAAACGCATCTGCAGCCAGGCCTCACACTCGGGCCCACGCTTCTCGAAAAGCTTCAAACAGCCAGCCCAGCGCCATTGCGCGACGAATTGAAATTTGTTAGAGCGAAACCACACCTAACGGTCAGACTTCGAAAAGGTGCGTCGCTCTCCACCACCAACCCCCGCTCCCAACCCTGCCACCAGCCCTCAACGGGGTTGACCACGTCAGGCACGTGCGTCGACCTAGTTACACACAGATCCAGATGTCATAAGCTGACACGCAGAGTATCTCACTGACCAGTCCGCATTGCGCACAAGCATGAAAGTGGGAGCTATCTTCGATTCGAGGTAAGGCAGGCTAGAGGAGATGGGTTTGTCGCGAGACGTAGGTGGGTGGGAGATCGTAGATATCGTGCATGGACCGAGCCAACTTTTCGGAGTCCTCAAAGAGATGGGTCTGTGCGCTGTCGCTCATGTCGACACGCAGGACGTTCTGATGTGAATCTGTCCGTCATGTCATCGAAGCATAGATCGAAGCAGGGTCAGCATGCATGCCTACGAATCCGTGCTTTGATCAGAGTCTGCTTACCTGTGACGTTGGCGATCTCGTCCAGCTCCGGCGTGTTTCTCAAGTTGAGCGAAATAAAGACAGCGTAGACGGCGAGGACGGCGAAGAGGGACCAGGCGGGCAAGAGGAAGGCCCACTCGCGGTTGGGATACCACGTGATGCCGATAGCGTGGAGCATGCTGTCCGGCGTCAGCGCCCAGAGCACCCATCCGATCCAGAGCACGGTGGCAAAGATGAAGAGCGCAAAGCCATAGTACTCTCCAGACGAGGGCGTGGTGCGTGCTAGAGGCGGCCCATCAGCGGGCCCAGCTCGAAAGGAATGCGCAGGCCAGCCGGTCTTTTCGTCCCTTGCCAGCTCCTGCTCGATCGAGTCCGTCCCGTGGCGAACATCCGTCGCGCGAGCATTCGAGCCTTCCAGCTGATCCGGGACCGGAAGAGCGCTGAGGCTGTGCATCTGGAGGGTGAAGGGACCGGACTGGGTCTGGAAGTTGCTGCGTGCCATGAGGCTCCACTCGTATGTCTCCTCGGGCCGGAACTCGCCTGCGGTATCCGAATCGACGGGCCTGCCGCGATAGGTGGGCTTGAAGTCGTCCCAGGTGGAATCGAAGATCCAAAAGTCGTCGTTGGTCAGCGCAACATTCAGCCTGGGGTCGCGCACGTCGTCGTCCTGCGGGATGGAAAAGCTCCACTCCCACACGACGACGCTCTCCCTCCTGCCGTCGGGCCTGCGCGGAGGCTCCTGCGTCTTGATCTCAAAGACAAACGACGTGACAGGGCCCTTGCCTCCGCCTGGCGTTGAGCCGTCGGAAGGAGGGTTGGACGGCTCGTGCCAGCTAGGCTGCTTGCGGACGACGATGCGCAGACCCTGGAAGCGGTCCTTGCTGAGCGCGACGGGGAAGCGTTTGGTGGAAGCTTGCGAGGCGAAACCGGCGCCACCGAGCGTGGTGGTATCGAGAAATCCGGAGAAGATGATCTCGCCACGGCTGTTGGGTGGATACTGGACGATGCCCATGTGCGAGTGGCTGGAGCCGCCGCGGACGCGGTCGTCGACAGCGTAAAAGTCGTCGGAGCGCCAAGGGAGCGCGGGCGCCCGAGGATTGGGCCCAGGCGCGAAGAGCGGGGTGGTTCCGGAGTACGCCATGGCGTCGTGCGGTATTGTGTGCTTGCAGAGTACCGGTACCGGTGTCAGGGTAACAATGGCGGTGATCGTGGTGGCGCGGAATGAGGCTAGTCGATGTGGGTTGCGGGTGGTGGGGCCGAGCACGGCCGGCTGCCACGGGTGCAGATCCAAATCAAGTGGAGGCAGATCTGCTGTGAATGAGAGCCCTCGCGGGTAAAATCGTCGATCTCTTCCGATGCGGTAGCCGATGGAATCCGCTGTTCGACACTGAAGCTGGGCGAGGCTGGTCCGGCAACACGGCAACCATCGCCTGCAAGCTAGCCGACGCCGTCCACCACCGTGTCTGCGTCGAGCTGTGTGTGCTTTGACACTGCAAATCTACGCTGTCCGTTGCGCTGCATCCATTCGTCCAGCAGCGCCTGCTTGCAGCCAGTGCCGACGAAGCGCTGTCTAGGATGACGTCGCATACGTTGGCGCGGTTCGATTCGAGCCGGGAGGTCGAGGAGGATTGTGCGTTCTGCCGCATCGTTGCGCGCCAGTCACCGGCGTACATCGTCTACGAGGACGAGGACAACATGGCATTCCTAGACATCCTGCCACTGCGTCCCGGTCACACGCTGGTGATCCCGAAGAAGCACGTGCAGCAGGTGTCGCATCTCGACGCTCCGACCGCTGCGTCGCTCTCGAATGCGCTCGTACGCACTACGCAAGCCATCGGCAAAGGTAAGCCTTGCAGCCCGCACATGGGCGCCACAACGCAGCTGAGCGCTCTGACTCACGTTCACCGTTGATGCAGCGCTGGACGATGAGAGACTACAGGTGATCACCAACCAGATCTATGCTCAGCTCGTCCCTCACGTAAGTCCGTTCTTCCGTACACGAGATGCGCGCCGGAAGCACTGACGAAGCTCTCGGAGTGGCCGGCTTGTAGGTTCACTTCCACATTGTGCCCGCTGCGCCGCGTGCCAGCAGCGACGCAAGCACCAAGCCACGGCCAGCAGCGTCCACCAACCCGCTCGCGATGATGGGAATGGGACACGGACGCGACGAGCTGGACGAGGACGAGGCGCAAGAGCTGTGTGCCAAGATCCGCCGAGCCGTGGAGGAGATGGGGACGAAGCGGGCTGCGAAATTGTGACCACCATGTGCTGCGCGGTCGAGTCGTCGAGTGTGCGAGAGTGCGATGCTGTGCGCGTGTTTGCGGACAGGCAGGCGAACAGGGTCGGTAGGAACGTGTGTTCTATTGCACGTGCTGCGATGGATGTCGCATGCACCACAACGGAAGGAATGATGCGGAGGCGCAAATCTATTCGGATGCTGGCTTGATCTGAAGACCCGAAAGATCGGCTTGGGAGCCAGCACCGATGCTGTGGGGCGAGGCTTGCTCAAAGATCCTGAAACGAAGGTCGAAAAGAGGCAGGGATGAGCGGAGCCAAGGCGAAACGAGTCAGTAGGTGGAGCTAGAGGAGACACAGAGCTGAAAAAGGGGCGGTACGCACTGGGTGTATCGCAAACGGTGGACAGGAGGGCGTTCGGCTTCCTGGAAGAGGAGGCGTTCCTCTGCCTTGTCCTTGACGAGCTCGAGGTGTCTGGCGTTGCGCTCCTTCCAGACGGAGGTGGGGGTGGACCAGTGCTGGATGTAGCGGGTGAGCCATGGCTTTTCGGAGTCGGAGTGGAAGTTGTCTTCCGACTCGTTGCCCGGGGCGGAGCGGCCGGAGGAGGAGGCTCTGGAGGGGTGCGGGTCGGCGTGCAGGGTGGAGATGCGGTAGAGGCCGAAGGCGGCGATGGCGCCGAGGAAGGTGTAGCGCCAGATGGGGGCGCCGAAGCCTTCGGAGGGGTATTCTTCGTCGGCGCTCGAGGCGGACGAGGAGGAGGAGGCGCCGGCGCGGAGGGTGCGGGTGGTGTGGAGGGATCGGAGGGGAGCGGATGCAAGCGCGGAGCGAGTAGCGGCGGCACTTCGCAGCGCCATGCTGAGCGAAGGTGTGGCGACCATGGCGAAGATAGGATGGGCGATGCGGTCGTGGACGTGATCAAGGCGAGAAGAAGGAGATCGTATCTGCGGCTAGATGAGAAGCGCTGTGCGGCGCCGTGTTCCTTACTGCCCAGCACTCCACTGGTCGGTTCCGAACTCACAGACTGGGACGCCGCCGTGGACGGACGAGGAGGGCTTGGATTTCCAAGCAGCGTTGCCCATCCCAAGGTGATCGACTCGATTTCGCACGGATCGACTCGACGCCCGTTTTTCGAAAACGTTAGACCCTTTGTCCTAACAGCCTAACAGTGGGAAGTCAAAGTCGATCCATGCGAAGGTCGCGCGTTGTCAAGGCTGGGCGCTTGGGAAAAGCGCGTGTTGGTCTCAGCTCGCACACGCGCGCGGTGGCATGCCAGCCAGGCAGCTGTCTGGCTCCAAGTTGGACGAGAGGCTGCAGCAGAGCCAGGCTGCCGAGGCGGATGCGCTGTTTACGACGCGCAGCCCCTGTGCAGGGTGCGTGATGCGGCGCATGCAAAGAAAGATTCCCTTTTCGACACTCTGCCGTGCAACTCTGCGCTTGAGCACTCGCAGCACTCGCAGCACGCCCAGCACGCCCACCCCGGGCCGCAGCTCCAGGACGATTCTGCAGTCAAGTGGGGGATCAACGAGAGAGAGGAAAAAGTGGGCTGCTCATCGGCCCAGCTCCGCCTGCTCTGCAAGAGGGCACGTTGGCCAACGCGCTGCTCTATGTGCTATCGGAAGCTTGCCGACTGCGAACCCAAACGAGCGCAACGAGGCTGAGCCTGTCTGTCGGTTGGTTGCCTCCTTTTTTCGATTCGGCGCGTGTTGGGATTGCGATTTTGGCTGCTTGGCCTCTTCGACCCGTCCGAGACCCGTCCGAGTGCCTCTCTGGTTTGTTCAACACCAACGCCTCGAGTCCCAACTCGACTCGTCTTTCCATATCCTCCTTCATCTTTTGGTCCGCTACCTTAATCCTCCTCAACCTCGCCACCCTCCGCGCCGCAGTCTACTTGAACGGCTTTCTCCTTCTCCGACGCCGTCTCGTTCTATCCTCCCTTGGCGCATCGTGTCGTCCTTTGCTCCGTCTCGCAACCCTCGACACACATCCCTTTTTTCACCAACTACGACGCTGCACTCTACGCTCCTTTCCTTTGATCACCTTTCTCGTCTCACCGCCAGCTCCACGCGGCCCTACAACGCCAGCGTAACATCAACCCAAAAACACCGCGCACCGCCCAGCCCATCCGGATCGCCAAGTCTTTGTGATGCTCTGATCCAGTCGCCTCCCGACTTTGCGCTATTCTTTCGTCGAGCCGTGCTCCATCGCTGCGAATACACCACCTTTCGTTTGCATGCCCACGAGTCACATGGCCGCCATGCCAGCCTCGGCCTCACCCACACCTCAGCTCGCTAGACCCCGCCCATCACACAGACATGCGTCCTCGACATGGTCGCGTCTGGCGCGCGCCGTCTCTGCTTCCGCTCTCTTGATCACCACTGCAGCGCCACTCGCTACTGCATCCATCGCAAACTTCCCCAGCATCGACTTTGACCTCCTCGGCGCCGTCAGCATCGCCGGTTCGTTTGCCGGCATCGAGCTCTGGAACCAGACCGGCTCCTCCGCCAGCCCAAACGCCACTTACGATCCAGCAGCATCTTCCCTACTCGCACGCGCAAACAATGGTTCCGTATCCTTCATCACTGCCACCGAACAAGGCGGCACCATCCGCGCCATCTGCCAGATGCAGTCTCCGCCCAACACCGTCTTCGTGGCTGGAAACTTCTTCTCCATAGGCGGCATCCCCGTCAGCAACATCGCCGCTTACGACCCAACCACAAAGGCCTTCACAAACATGGCTGGCGGTCTCGACGGCACTGTAAACGCCGTCTTCTGCGACAACGACCACCAGCAGCTCATCGCAGGTGGCTCCTTCTCCGGTCCAGTCGCCGCCAAGACAGAACGTTACCTCGGCAACCTCGCTCAGTGGGACGTCGCCGCTTCAACATGGAATCCGGTCGACTTTGGAGGCCTCGACGGCGCCGTCAACACCATCACAGCAGGCGGCAACACCTCGCTCGTCCGCTTCGGCGGCAGCTTCGACACCCGCTTCGCTTCCTCCGGCTTGAACGGCGCGGCTCCCTCGGGCACAAACACCTCCGCCTCGTCTCTCACCGCAGCCCTCACCCCCATCTCTCTCGGTCAGGTCGAGTTCGTCGGCGGTCCTAGCTCCAACGACGCCGGCTTCAACAACCCTGCTCAGATCCTCTGTCCACAGGGTCCCGACGGCAGCGGCAACTCCTACCTCTTCCAGGACGGCGTCGATGGCCGCCTCACCGCTCGTGCCTTCCGCGCGCTCAATGTCCGTGCCATTCGCCTCGCAAACACCTTTGTCGATGGCCGCGGCACGCGCACCTTTGGCATCGTCTCCATCCCCGACAACACCGAGCTCGAGCTCATCTACCTCGACCCAGCCTCAAATCAGAACGTCACCTGCACAACCAACTGCACCCTCTCGCACGACTCCTCCATCCCCTACCAGGACTTCCTCATTGCAGACACGCCCGCTAACAATGCCCCCGGCGGCGTCAAGCAGCTCACCGGTGTCCAATTCACCGCGACCGAATACTATGGCGCCGGCGCCGGTCTTCACGTCCTCGAGCTCCTCTCCGAAGGCGGCTGGGCCTACGCCTACAACGCCCTCAACCGTGGCGCTTGCAATTCCAACCAGAGCGGCGTCAACGGCACCCAATCCTCGGCCACCAATCAGGGCGGCTGGTACACTAGCACCATCACCACTCTCGCCGGTACCACCGAGCCCGTCCTCGCCTTCACCGATTCCGCCTCCAACCTTGGTTCAGATGCATCGGCAAGCGTCACCTGGTCCGTCGACATCCCTTACAATGGTAACTACACCATCAACATGTTCGTTCCAGGATGCCGCGCCACTGGTCAATGTGGCCAGCGCACCGAGGTCAACGCCAACGTCTTCGCCGTTCAGGGCTCCCAGGGCAACCTTACCCGCGTCTCCCAGACCAACGAGGAGGATCAGACCGTTCAGATCTACAGCGGCGAAGTCAACAAGGCCGGTCAAGGCTTCCAGCCTACCGTCATCCTCTCCATTCCCAGCGACGCACCCGCGCCTTCGGGCGGCGGCGACTTCACCGTCATCGCCGACAAGGTCAGCTTCCTGCTGCTCAACAGCAACGAGACACTCCAGATGGGCCGCTCCTCCGGCTTCGGCTTGCTCGAGTACAATCTCTTCGACCCCGCCATGATGGCATTCCAGGCCAACGGTACTGGCCTCCTCGCCAACACAAGCATGACGCAGGTCGACACATTCGCCACCACCCTCTTCCAGTACGGTGTGCGCAGCAATGCCAGCGACACCGCCGTCGCCGCTATCGCCTCGGTCGGAACGCGCACCTTTGTCGGCGGCTCCTTCACTTCCACCGGCAATGTCAGCTTTGCCAACCTGGCTGGCTATTCGATGGATTCCGCTGGCCTGTTGCCCATTGCCATTGCCAACGGGGGGCTCAACGGCCCTGTCCAGGCGCTTGCCGCCCTCGGAAACGCTCTCTATGTCGGAGGCAGCTTCACCGCCACCGCCGATGGCGCCGTCGCTGCTCCATACCTGGCCCGATACAATCCTGATGCCAACAGCTGGAATGCACTCGGTGCCGGCCCCGACGGCGCTGTCTCGAACATCTATCCGCTTGGTCCAGATGCGCTGCTCGTTGCAGGTGCCTTCGAGACCGTCAATGGCACTGGCCAGTCAGGCGGATACGCCGTATGGAACTCGACGTCCAATAGCTGGCAAACACAGTCCAGCTTCGTCGCGGCAGAGATGACCGCCGCTTTTGCCGACTTCTCCGACACCACTCAGCTCAGCTTCCTCGCTGGAAGCGTTCGCGCCGTGAGCCTCCAGTCCGCCTCGGGCGCTGCGCAGCTGCGCGCACCAGACAAGTCCGGCGCTCTGCCTGTCGTCGAGTCGCTCAACTTCCAGTTTGCGACTCCCTCAGACTCCGCGGGTGCGTCCACAGCCTCGGCAAGCAGTGCGCGCAAGAGAAACCTTGTCACCGGTTGGAGGCAGCAGCAGCATCAAGTGCAGCAGCAGCAACTGCAACAGAGACAGATGCTGAGCCGAGGGGAATCCGCCTCCAGCCCTGGGATTGGCTCCAGATTGCTCTCGATGCTCCCGAGATCGCCGTTCGAGGCAAGCAATACTGATGCTTCGCCTCGAGTCGCGTCTCTCACCAAGCGTGCAGACATCATGGTGCCTCCCTCGCTTCAGTCCAGCGGCCAGAACGAGATCCTCGCAAGTGCCTTCTGGCAGCGCGATGACGGCTCCTTCGTCAACATCCTTGCCGGCAACTTCACCACGACCAACGGCATCCGCAACCTCGCCTTCTACGACGACTCGAGTGACACGGCCACAGCCTTCCCAGCCCAGCCCGCTTCCGCTTCCCGCCCCGCCGTGTCCGTCGTCCGATCGCTGCTCGTGGACTCGGACATGCTCTACATTGGCGGTGACGGTGGCTTTGAGACGTACGACCTCAAGAAGGCCAGCTGGGTGACCAACGGCGCGCCGCTCTCGGCTGGCGCAGGACAGGTGCTGTCAGTGACGTCCATCGACCACCGGCCCGACACGACCACGGTCATCGTGACCGGCAGCTTTGCATCCGCGGGCTCCCTGCCCTGTCTCAACGTCTGCCTCTGGGACACCAGTGCCATGCGCTGGAGTCCCTTGAGCGCAGGTCTCACTGGCCAGATCTCGAGCGTCGACTTTGCCGGCAGCAAGGCCAACCAGCTCATCTTAGCGGGATCCATGACCGTCAATGGAGCCGAGACTTCGCTCGCCAGCTACAACTTTGACGCCCAGACGTGGGCGAGCCTCGGCAGCGTTGGCAGCGGCTCTGGCCAGATTCCCGGACCGGCGACGGCAGTCAGCGTTAACGACCTCAATGCAAACGCGATCTTTGTCGCAGGTCGAACTGCCGACGGCAACGCACCCTACCTCGTCAGGTGGGACGGCGCTCAGTATACTGCGGTCGACGACGGCGAGTTCTTGCCCGCGACCGGCATCTCGCAGCTCACGTTTGTGCCCATCTCCAAGGCGCATCCCAGCAACCCCATCCTCGAGGACAACCGTCTGCTGGTGGTGAGCGGCGCGCTGGTCACGCAGGGCTACGGCAACATCTCGAGCGTCTTCTTTGACGGTCAGAGCTACTCGCCCTTCTTGCTCGCCACCAACCTCGACGGGTCTTCGGGGATTGTTCGTGCCTTCACCCGCTCCACCGAGGTGCTGCGCTTCCCAAATCTACACCACCTCGCCGTGGGGCTGGTGATCTTGATCTCGATCGCCATCGGTCTCGGCATCGTCTTCTTGCTCGTGCTCCTCGGCCTCATCTGGGCCGTGGCGAGGAGACGGCCCGAGCCTCGCGACGTCAACGTGCCCATCTCGGCCAGCGAGGATTCGCTCGGTCTGGGCGAGAAGAAGCGTCCGTCGAGCCTGCTCGCCACGCTCAATGCAGCCACTGAGAACGCCATGCTCGGCGAGCACGGCGGGGCTGCGGCGGCCGGCTTGGGCGCTGCGGGTGCGGGCGGGGCAGCTGCGTTGGCGGCAGGCCATCGCCGTCAAGGCTCGCCGGGCTACGACCGCCAGTTCGGCGACGAGGCGGCGACGTCCAACTACCACAGCGACGGCGGGCGTACGGGCCAGAGCATGCACACGCAATACATGACGGATGGCGGCGGATTCTCCGAGGCCGAGGCGGGACTGGCTACGGGCATGGTCGGTACGAGTGCTGCCGCCGCAGCGGCGATCGGGGCGAGTGCGGACGAGGAGGACTCGCCCATGGAGGGCATCCCCGCACACGCGCGCTACGAGTTCGTCCCCAACCACGAGTCCGAGCTCCCGTTGACAGCCGGCGAGCCCATCGAGATCCTCGACGACCAGGACCGCCACTGGTGGCTTGCCAGGAATACGCAAGGGCAGACCGGCGTCGTGCCAAGTGCATATGTCATGTGATTTGGTCTACACTTTTTCTTGGTCCAAAAGCAGTAGCAACACCGCCGCCCGAGCGAGCGGCGGATGCGCTGCTTACATACCCGTCTCTAGCTCCAACACCATCAGCTGCGACCGGCGTGCCGGTTGGATCGATGTTGCTTGCGCTTGGGACAGCTTACAGTCTTTTCTCCATGCATCTCCATCCCTCCTTTGTCTTGGCTCCTTGTGCTTCACATCAGAACCAGTCACTTCAAGAGCACCTTCGTTTTGTGATTCTAATGGCATGTCTTGTCTTGACTTGGCCCGGGTGAAATGGCGGTCGTGTGATTTTGATTGAAGAAAGTGTGCAGCTTCACCTTCCTGAGCGGGAGCGGAGCTCAAGCCAACTTGCGCGTCCTGACGAGCTGGAGTTGGCACCGCTGCGTACCACGTTGGAAGAGACGTGGTTGCGAACAGCCGGGACGCCTTCGCTTGCGCAGCGCATGATCTCAGCATTGTAGCATTGGTTGCCGAGCAAAGCACGCTCTCACTCTCACCGCTTTCGATGCTTGCGTGCACAAGCGGACTGCGTGGTTGGTATCGATTTATGATTTGTGAATCAGGTGGGAGAGCTTGAGCCAAGGTGGGTATCAGCGGAAAAAGGTGCGGGCCATGGGACCAGGTTTGACGAGCTTGGCGGAGGTTCTAGCTTTGAGTTTGGACTTTTGCTTCTTGGTCGCATTCGCGTTGGCCGTTTGCGTTCTGGCGTGTTCGATGGTAAAGTCGGGGAGGTCGGGTAGGTCGTCGTCTAGCCAACCGTTTCGGAACGAGTCGTGCTCGTGCTCAAACACGGGGCTTTCGACTGCGTCGTTTTCGTACACTGCCAGAAGCGCATCCCTGCTCGAAGGTGGGAGGAGGCCCTTTGTCCTTTGACGCGGAGTGGTGTCGGTGGTAAACGGGACGCGTTGGGCGCCCGAGTATCTCGACTTGATCTTGCGCTTTGACGGTGCAGGCAAGGGGGTGGAGTGCGTCAGCGCGCCAAAGTGCGTCGTGAGCGCGGGCACGTGCGACGTCTCGTCAGTTGCCGTCCAATCCGCCAAGCCGTACGGAGACGGCGAAGGCAGCGCAGCATCCAGCAGCATAGCGTTTCCAGGAGTATCCAGGCCGGAAAAATCGCCAATCGCTCCCAGCGGAGGCGTCGAAGCACGTACCAGCTCCGACACACGTCGCGCCTTGATCCCCAGCGAAGACATCGCCAGACTAGGCCGTCTCGCTCCTCCAGCAGTCGCAACAGCGCCACTCTCTGCTGCGACCTTGGCAACCGGTACAGCGCTCTCTGCTGGAAGCTTGGCGGAGGAGACGGGCAACGATGCTCCAGTGCCAACACGCAGTGCTCCGCTGTTGACAAGCGTCGGCCGCGGCGGGTTGCGCTTGGCGGACCTCTTGACCGGAGCGTCCTCCGACTCGACCTCGGGAGCTGCTGGGGCGAGTAGCGTGTCGTCCTCCACATCGCGCTCTTCTGCTTGCTCGATCTGCGCTGCGTCGTCGGCCTCGATGGCATGCACCGACAGGCTGCCGTACGACCGGCGCTTCTTCATCGAAAGACCCGTGTGTACGGGCAGTGGGGGATGTGGCAGCGCCTCTGCTACCCGAACCGGAGCTTCCACTGGCTCTGGCTCACGCTGGTGTGTTGCGACGCTCTGCATAGCCCTTTGCACTTCCGGCTGCAAAGGCTGTACGCTGAAGCGAGGCTTCGCTGCCGAGAAAGGCGTCTTGCTGCCACCCAGCCCAAACGTCGCCCGCACCGGCGTCGATGTGGGCGCCTCAGTGACCTTGGTTGGGACGTAGACCTCGCTCGTTGGTGCGGGAGCCGCAGACGCCGCCGAGACCTGACGGAGCAGCTGCGCAGGGTCGACGGGTGCCCTGAGCACGCGCGTGAGACCTGCCCTCGGCCTCTGGCTCAGCGGCACATCGACCGCCTTGAAGCTCGCGAGTTCGCGGTTGAGCTGAGCGTTGTCGTGTTCGAGGCGCTCGATCTGCATGCGCAGAGCCAGATTATCGCGTCGGGTCTCGTCGAGCTCGTGGCGGACGCGGTCCATGTACATGATCTTCTGGTTGGGATTGTTGTGCCCGAGCAGCTCAGCGTTGAGCGCCGAGAGCGACGCCATTTCCTGCTCGGCGAGCGCATTGCGCTCGATCAGATGCTTCGACTGCTCGGCGAGCTCGTGGTAGAGCGTCTCAAAGTGCTCGGCTTGGTCGAGCAGCGTGGCGATACGGTTCCGCTCGTCCCTCCATGCCTCCTCGGCCACGCGCGCGTTCTGCAGCGAGGCCGACACGGATCGTGCAGTTTCGGCCTGGATCTGCGCCTCCTTCTTGGCTGTCGCCGCTTCTTCGAGCGCCGCAGCGAGCCGACGACGCAACGGCTCGAGCTCAGAGAGCTGCGAGACGAGACCGTCCACCTCGCGCGTCTTGGCTGCCACCGACGTCTCGAGAGCGGATACCTGCGCTCGCACGGCGGCAAGCGCCTCCTCGGCCTGCTTGGCCTCGCTGGAGCGCGAGAGCACGAGCTGCTGGAGCTCTCGCGCCTCCTCTTGCAGTAGCGTGTTGTGCGCATTGGTGTCGTCGAGACGGACTCGCAACAAGTCGGAAGACATGTCACCGGCCTCGATCGTCACTTGAGAACTGGAGCTCGACAGCGCTTGCTGAGTGCCCTGACGCTGCTGCAGATCTTCGAACTGCTGTGCGATGAGCGTGTCTGCGAGTTGGCGCTCGGCGGCGAGCTCGGCGGCGATGCTGACGAGGTCGAGCTGGAGCGACGAGGCGAGATCTTTGGCGTCGTCGCGGTCGTCTTGGACCTGCTTGACGACGGCGACCAGTTCGTCGATCCGAGCCGCACGCTCGTCAGACAGAGTCTCAAGCCCGATGCGCTCCTCGGTGGCACGGTGCCACCTTGCGATCCACGACTGCATCTCTGAGCTCGAGCTCAGCTTGACAGCATCGAGATGCTCGGCAACGGCCTTGGCCACCACTGCGAGATTGTGCACTTGCTGCTGCTCGGTCTCTTGGAGCTCGTACTGCAGCTCGTCGATCTCGAGCTGAAGATCGGCGCGTGCTTCGTCGGCTGCTGCCTGGTGATCGCTCGCGGTTTGTGCCGCCTGTTCGGAGGCGAGCTGAAGTTCGGTCAAGAGCTCTTGGATGCGGGCGTTGAGCTCGTTTTCGATCTTGCGCGCGTACTTCTGTGCATCGATGAGAATGACCTTGTCCGAATCGCGCTGAGCCTGGAGCTCGTCGATGAGCTTCTGCTTCTGGCTGACGAGGTCGTGCGAAGCGGTACCCTGCGCCCGGAGTTGGTCGAGCTCGGTTTGGAGGGAGGTGCATTTGGTCTGATACTGCTGCCACTTTGCATGTTCGCTGGAAACGGACTGACGTGCCTCGGCGAGTTCGTGCCTGCGTCTGTCCTGCTCCTTGCGGAGTCTCTCGGTGAGGTCGTCGATCTCGTTCTGCCTGCGCGTCTTGGACTCCTCGTGGACCCTGTGGAGCTCGGCGAGACGAGCCTGGAGGTCGGAGAGCTTGCTGCTCTTCTCTTTGAGCGAAGCGTGCGCCTTCTCCCACTTTTCGATGCCGTGCTTGAGCTTGGCTTCGCGCTGAGCGGCGAGGCGGAGCTCGGTCTGCAGGTCGCCGAGCTGGTTGTGCGCGGTGTCCTTCTCCCTCTGCAAGTCTTGGATCTTTGCTTCTGCTCGAGAGAGGCGGTCCTCGAGCTTGAGCTGCGACTTGATAGGATGCGCCGTGGCTGAGGGAGGTGCGGCCGGGGCGATGTTGGATCGAGTGCTGGGGCCCAGTGGGCGACGGACCAGACTGACCATGGCGGGATGTGCACCGGGTGCGGAGGCGGAGGGAGGCGGGGCAAGGGGTCTTTGCGACATGGTGGCGATGCCAGGCGCGAGGGGCTGGTACGCCTTGCTTTTCTGTAGACGCTTGTTACTGGTGATGATGATGCTGCTGCTGCTGATGCTGCTGATGATGGTGGTGAGGCATGGTTGCTGAGCTCAACAGAGAGCGCTACAATGTTACAGTAGCGATCCTCCACACGACCAGTCCAACACTCTCTGTGACTTTTTTCTAGCGTGGGGTGCGGTAAATACGGCAGCCCAACGCGCCTCGCATGAGTCCGGCTCCAGTCGCCGCCGAAGCTCGTCCAATTCAGCAAAGGCGCGAAAAGGTCACGTGCCTCTGATGAGGGACCTTTGGCCATTAGGTCTAACATTCCAAAAGTTTCGCCGCCTGGGCCATGCTGGGAGGTGCCGAGATGGGCGCTGCACCCTACAGTACAGTACCGGCGCACGAAGCTGCCGCAAGAGCTTGTGAGTGTTGCATTCCAAGCCCTCCACCCATTCTTCGTTGCTTTCGGTCACCACATTCGCAGCTGTTCCGCACTCCGTCGGCTGACACCTGCCGCTCTGCCCGTCTCCGAAGCCATGGCGGCTCTCTCGCCCGCTCCGGCGCCCAAGGATGCTGCACTTGAACAGCTGCACCCGCAGCGGCTACCCTCGACCCAACATCCAGACGAGCTGTCGGACGATCTCGCACGCCAGATCGACCAGATCCTGTCCAGGCCACCTGCGCGGCAGACATCATCCTCATCAGAGCCGTCAAAAGCCTCGTCAGTGTCTCCCTTGAATCTGGCCGACCGCTCTGCGCTCGCGACGCAGCTCAACCTCTTGCTCGCACAATCCCTCCCAAAGGATGAGCCTATCAGTCTTGCCGTCATCGACCGCGTGCAGGCCGTGCTCCGACTGCAGATTCAGGCATGCCGCGACCGGATCCAGCAGCTTACCGCCGAGCTCGAGACGGAGATCGACGCAGACCGCATGACCCACGTCCAGCAGGCCATCGCTGCGCTCCTCGAGCAGCTCCTTACCATCCGCGAAAAGGCACGCGAGTCCGAAAACGTCGTCAAGGAGATCACCCGCGACATCCGCAACCTTGACATTGCAAAGCGCAACGTAGTCTCCAGCATGACCGCCTTAAAGCGCCTTCAGATGCTCGTCAATGGCGTCGACCAGCTTCAACGCCTCGCTGAATCCAAGCGCTATCGCGAGGCCGCCTCGGCTCTCCAGGCGGTCCGCTCCCTCCTCGACTTTTTTCAGGCCTATCGCGGCGTAGAGCGCATCGCATCCGCATACAAGCAGGTCAGCGAGCTTCAGACTACCCTCCGCACCAGCATCACCAAGGACTACGAGAGCTTCTTCCTGCACGATCCCAACCGCCCCGTCCGCTCCACTAGCTTGCCCGAGTCCGCGCTGGTCATCGATGCCATCGGTCCCGACGCAAAAGCTTCGCTCATCGACTGGTACTGCTCGCTTCAGCTTCGCGAGTATCGGCGCATCTTTAGGGCGACCGACGAAGCAGGTCAACTCGACAATGTCTCCCGCCGCTTCGCCTGGTTCCGCCGCATCCTCAAGATCCACGAGGACGAACACGCGCCTGCCTTCCTCGACCAGTGGCATGCAGAAAGATGGCTCGTCCGCAAATTCGCAGATGTCACCAAGGAGGACCTGCGAAGCGTCCTCATCCGCGAACAGTCCCGACTCAACGTCTCTACCCTCATGGAGGCGCTCAACGCCACGCTCGAATTCGAAGCCGCCATGACCCGAAAGTACGATCTCCCCTTCGAAGAGCTCATCGCCCCTCCAGCTGCTCCTTCGGCCGGCATCGCTTCGCAGTCGCAGGCACAGACACTCTCCGTCATCTTCGACCCCTATCTCGGCGTCTTCGTCGAGGCGCAAGACCGCGCACTCTCCGAGATGTTTGTGCAGTATCGACGCCAAGGCGCTCGCATCTCGCACGACGGATTTGGCGCTGACACCAACCAAGCCGTTGGAGGCTTTGCGGCAGACAGCGTCTTCGACCCTTCCAAGCCTTCCGATTCCGCCGCCGCCGGCTCGGGAGGCGGCACCATTGTACTGCCCTCCTCCACCGAGCTCTTCTACTTCTATCGCCAGACGTTGGAGCAGTGTGCCAGGCTTTCGAATCGCGAACCGCTCCGCGACTTGTATCAAGTCTACCGCAAGTGGCTCCGCGTCTACGCCGAGGACGTGCTGCGTTCGGCGCTCGTGCGGCCCGAGCCCGCCCGACGCTCCATTGACGTGCGGCCCAATATCACCGACATCCAGAAATGGTGTCTTGTCCTCAACACCGCCGACTACTGTGCCACCACCGCAGGTCAGCTCGAAGACAAGCTCCGCGAGAAGATCCATCCGGACTTCAAGGAGGGCGTCAGCCTGGACGACGAGCGCGGCATCTTCAACACGCTCGTCGCATATGCGGTCCAGACGCTGGCCCGCGAGCTCGAGCTGTGCTCCGAGCCGATCTGGAACTCGATGCTGCGCCCCGCAGTGCCGTGGAGCCAGGTACAGCCAAGGACCGACCGAACGCAAGAACTCGGTGCCGGTGCCAACGCGGCCACCTCGCAGTACGTCGCCGACCTTGCGAGTCTGCTCGAGCAGATCGGCGTGGTGGTGCGCCAGGACGTCGAGAACAAACGCTACGTGCGCAGCTGGTGCGACAAGGTCGTCAGTGTCGTCACCACCCGCTTCCTGCAAGGTCTCGTTCGGCTGCGTCCGCTGTCGCAGGGTATGGCCGAGCAGTTGATGGCAGACGCCAGTGCACTCAGGAAGAGCCTGGTCGATCTGCCCCGATATCCGATCGACGAGCTTGGTGTCGGCACAGACGGTAGCGTCGGCGCGACCGAGGCGAGTTTGTCGCACTGGGCGCCCAAACTCTCGCCCGAGCAGGCTGCTCTGTCGACTCAAGCGGCCTCGTACGTCCGCTATGTTCACCGTCTCACGGAACGCATAAGCGTCCTTCTCCGTGTCGTCCTTGCGCCCATCGAGCTCGCGTCCGACGCGCAAGGAGGGTCACAGCGCGATCTCATCACGACCTACGTTGCGCTCGTTGCCGACCGCTCGTTTGCCAACTTCCAGAAGGTGCTCGAGCTCAAGGGCGTCCGTAAGCTCGACCAGAACGCGCTCATCGATCGCTTCCTCTCGTCGACCTCGACACATGAGACCGGCGACGAAGAGGGCGCAAAGAAGCTGGCGGATCAAAGCTTTCTCACGCAGCTCGACATGGATCCGTCCGGCCACCCTGTGCTGTCGTCGCCCTTCACACAAGCCACGCCCTCGTTCCTCGACACGCCTGCCCGTACAGAGCAGACACCGCAGAGATCCACCTCGCTCTTCGCGCCGGATAGCTTGCGCAGCCCCACCATGGCAACCACACCCACCTTCGAGTCCAACCAGGCCCAGCCCGGCGGCGCAGGCAGAGCCTTCTCCGACCTCCGCAAGTTCGGCAACTTCTTCGGCGCGCTCGGCCGCAAGGACTCCAAGCAGTGACGTGATTCGGCGATGGGCGGCGTGGTGGACGCGGCGACGGAGGCGGCCGTGGTGGATCTCACAGCTAGAACAGTGCACCTGATCTTTGCTTCAGCCCTTCTCTGCATGTTGCACAGCTGTAGTCTAGTGATCTTTCAAGTCTGTCAGCAATGTGACTTGTGTCCTACCAACGTGCGTGCTTTACCGCCACTTCCGAGAATTCATCATCGTCAGACTGAGACTTTGGCCTTCTCAACATTATCCAAAACGCCACCTCTCGTCGATTTGAAAGACCGACATGCACTGCTGCAAGAGCGCTCTTGTGCCGTTTGGCGATGCATTGCATGTTTTGGTTGACGATCATTTGCAGCGCATGGAAGATCTCTTCATCTCGGAGGCCGAGGGCTCGCGACTTACATCAAGCGCACCCGCATCACGCCAAAAGGCCGTTATCGACATCGCCTTCAAGTTTTGCGAAGTCTTCTACCCCGCTGACCGAGGAATCCTGGGAGCCTCGGTCGACGACGCCTTTGGATTTGACGCATGTGCCTGCCCATGTCAAGGGTCTCAAGGCTTTCCCGAGCTTTCTCGGGAGTCAATCCGATGGTTTCGAGGGCAACTGCAGGACCTTCCATCAAGACCATGCAAGGACTCGTCTGGCTCATCCGAGACGTCGTCAGGCACAAGATCGAGTCAAACGTGGAAACTGCAGACGTCGATGCAGAGCAGACCCGAGTGTCCAAACCCTGACGGAGAGCAAGGCGTCGGCAAAGCGAATTACGGCCACATGCACGCGAAGCTAAGCGGCACAGTCGCTGCCCGTCACTATCCGTGCAAGTTGCTCACATCCACGGTCTTGATCCTCAGAAGTGATGGTCACGAACGCACATTGTTGGGACACTTATCACATTGCTGACAGACTTGAAAGAGCATGAGACAACAGCTGTGCA
The DNA here is from genome assembly GCA_030849465.1 of Moesziomyces globuligerus. Taxonomy (NCBI): domain Eukaryota; kingdom Fungi; phylum Basidiomycota; class Ustilaginomycetes; order Ustilaginales; family Ustilaginaceae; genus Moesziomyces; species Moesziomyces globuligerus. The sequence goes on from JARVLF010000005.1 coordinate 363,890, forward strand.
GCATGCAGGCTGGGGTTGAAGCAAAGACCAGGTCCACTGTTCTACCTGCGAGAGCCACCGCGGCCGCCTCCGCCGCCACCACGTCCACCACCGCGTCCTCCGCCACGTCCCCCGCCGCGTCCACCACCGCGTCCACCGCCTCGGCCGCCGCGCTTGCCCTTGGCATCGCTTCTGGAAGGCCTGGCGTTCTTGTCCCTCCTCTTCTGCATGATCTCTCGCTCCTTCTGGATCTGCCTGGCGCTCTTGACCTCGTCCTTGGCGGCCTGGCGCTTATGCTGGCCAGGCCTGCCCTTTCCATGCACCTCTGCCTTTGGCGGGACGACCTTGGTGTGCCTGAACTTCTTGAGACCCATGACGGAGCCCATGGGCTGGTCGCCCCTCGCTGCGTTGGACGAGGACTCGAGCTCGCCGGTCTTGGGCATGTCGATGCGCTTCTCGCGCTTCCAGTCCTCGAATCGGCCGGATCGGAACGATGCTGGCAGGCGGACACCGGACTCGGTGCGGATCATCTTCTTGTTGTCCGCGCCTACGGTGCCCTGGATGAACTTCTTCTTCTTGGCGTCCCAGCGCGTGACGTTGGGCCGCTGCGACTGCGTGCCGAGCGTAGCGTCGTCACCCGCCAGATCGAACGATGCCGCCGACGCCTGCTGGACAAACGAGTCGATGCCGGCCGTCTGCGGGTTGCCGAGAGAGTAGCCACGTTCGGCGCGCGAGCCCTCCTGCTCGTACGACAGGTAGAAGTTCGGATCGCGGTACGAACCCATGGCCCCCGCCTTCGACTTGCCCGTCTTGGCGGCACTGCTGCGCGCGCGCTTGGAGGGGCGGTCGGATTCTTCGTCCGAGCCCGAGTCAGCTTCCGAGTCGGACGCGGCGAGGGCGGTCTTGGCCCTCGCCTTGACGCTCGATGAGCCCGTGTCGAACGCCGCGAGGATGTCCGCCTCGTTGGCCTGCTCAAGGTCGACGGTGGCATCGCCCGCCGCGCCCTCGTCGTCTTCCGCGGACTTCTTCTTGCCGCCCTTCTTGCTCGCGGCGAGCTTCGGCGCGTCCGCCGCCTCGTCCATGTCATCAGGCGAGGAGCCACCTTCCATGGCGCGCTTCCTCGCTTCAAGCGCCTCGGCACGCTTGGTCTTTACGTCCATGGTCTGCCTTCGACTGCGCATGAGCGCGCCGAGCGGCGTCGCATCGCCACGCATGCCGATCTCGAAGACGGTCTCCTGCGGGCGGAACGCATTGACCTTGGCGAGTAGCGACGCGCGTGCCGCCGCCTCTTCGGCCTCCTTGCCGGCCGCCTTGACCGTGCCGCCCGGTGCTGTGCCCAGGACCGCCTTTGCCGACTCGGACATCTTGGCGCCGTTGAGCTTGTACACACCGGGACGCTTGATGACGTCGTGTACTGCCATCTCTTCGAGTGGCGATCCGGCGAGCGTCCATTCAGGCACCTCGCCCTCGACACCGGCGGCGGTGCGGATGTTGATCTGCTCGATGCTGCCGAGCTTGATCATCTCCTTGGCGCGGCGGTGCGACTCCTGAGACGCCTTGCTGATCGACTTTTCGTACTTCTGCTGCGCGCGTTCCGCCACCTGGCGGAGGGCGGGGAAGTCGTGCGCAGTCGACGACGATGTGTTGGTCAACGACGATGTGATGAATTCGGTTTCGAGGTCAAGTGCCTCTCGGGGGAACGTGCCCAGCACGAGCGTCTCGTGAAGCCCGAGCGGGTCCACATGGACCTCCTCCTGACCATCCGCAATCGCAGCGACGGCTGTGTGGGACGATACGAGCGGGCGGGCGAGGAAGAGCTGCAGATCACACAGATACGGCAGCTCGGCGTTGGTGCACATGCTCCACGCCCATCCGTTGCGGCCCGCACGCGCCGTACGGCCGACACGGTGCACAAACGTACGCGGCTGGGGCGGGAAGTCGAAGTTGACCACGTGCTCGAGCACGGGGAGATCGATACCTCGCGCCGCCACGTCCGTGACGATGAGCAGGCTGGTCTGGCCGCGGCGGAAGCGCGACATCTGGATGCCTCGCGTGGCTTGATCGAGCGAGGAATAGATGTGCGAGCACGCGTATCCGGTAGTGGTGAGCAGGAGGAGGAGGTACTCGACGTGGTGCTTGGTGGCGCAAAAGATGATTGTCTGGTGCGGCAGCAGCTCAAGCGCGCCGCCATGCGGAGCGCGCTTGCGCTTGCCATCCTTGCCCTTGCCCCTGGGCTTGCCTTTGATGATGAGCTTCTGGTTGGCCCATGCCTGTCGCTTGTGCTGCTCGCCAGCATCGCTGTTGTCTTCGTCGAATTGCCCCTCCTCTTCGAGGTCGGGCTCAGCCTGCTCGCCTAGCGGCACGCCGATGACGTCGCGCAGAAGCAGAAGCAGCGCAGCCTCCTTCTCCGAGGGCTTGACGCTGAAGAAGGCCATGCGGAGGTCCGAGCTGATCTTGCTGTCGGCGTCGAGTCGAACCAGCTTGGGATTTGCCTGGAGACCCGCCTTTGCAAACTCAACAAGCTTCTTGGGGAGCGTAGCACTGAAGAGCAGCGTCTGTCTGGTCGGCGGCAGACGCAGGAGCATCTCCTCGAGCTGCTCTGCAAAGCCCATCTCGAAGAGACGATCGGCCTCGTCGAAGACGACGTACTCGACCGACTTGAGGTCGAGATTCATCTCTACCGTAAGGTGGAGCATTCGACCGGGTGTGGCGATGACGACATCCGGATTGTTGGACATGATGGCAAACTGCTCGTCGAGCGACTCGCCACCGACGATCATGGCCCAGCGGATGGCCTCGCCACGGCTGTCCTGGCCTTCGCCTGCATCCGCCTTCCAGCCACGCGCGATCTCCTTGCCGACGCGAAGGATCTGCACTGCGAGCTCGCGCGAGGGGCAGAGAATGAGGCTCTTGATGCCGAAGGTGCGCGAGTGGCGACCGTTGAGGCGGTTGATGAGCGGAATGAGGTAGGCGAGCGTCTTTCCGGAACCGGTGCGCGCCATGCCGACGACATCTCTGGGCGGCTGGGCCATGATGGCAGGAATGGCTTGCCTCTGGATGGGTGTGGGAGTGTTGAAGCCGCGGATGAGGAGCGAGCGAAGAAGCGCGGGGTGGAGACCCATGCTCTGGAAGGATCCGCCGCCGGTGACGACGCCCGAGCCGAGTTTGTTTTTGCCCTTGTTCTTGCCGGATAGCGCCTTCTTGGCCACTTCGACACCGGCCTTGACGTTGGCCTGCTGCATGACTGAGGCGATGAACTGGGCCTCGTCGGCGTCGTCATCGTCTTCCTGTGTGTTGGTGCCAACTGCACGAGAGCGTGGCTTCGCAGCGACCGGACGCGAGGCCGAGGACGAGGATGCCGGTGTCGATAGAGCATTGGTTACGAGAGAGGAGGTGATGTCGAATCCATCGTCGTCGTCGCTGTCGTCGTTCTTGGCTTTGGTGCGTCTTTGCGCTTTGGAGCTGCTGGAGGATGAAGCGGCAGTGCGGGTGCGCTTTTGCTTGGACGACGTGGCCTGAGGCGCCACATTGTCTTCGCCGTCCGAGGCGAGGAAGTCGATGACCTTGGCCATACTGGTGGGCTGCTGCTGCTGCTGCTGCTGCTGCTTCTGCTGCTGCTGCTGCTGCTACTGCGGCGGGCAAATTCTCAAAGATGGTGGGTATGGTGGGGGGAAAGGCTGGCTCCGTCGAGAGGCAAGAGTGCACAGAGCGGCAGCGAGTTGCGAGAAATTTGCTGGAATTCAGCAGCGAGAAGAAAAAAAGCTCAGCCGGGACTCGGAGTGGGAGTTGAGCCAGACATTTTTCAAGTGTTAGCTCGGCAGGACCCTGAGCCACCATCACGTGCTGCTCACACGCTGGAGCCGTAATTTACGAGGCTTAACCTCCACCTCTGCAGAGTGTGAGTGTTGAGTGTTGGTACTACTGTACGCCCACAACTTTTCGACGCGCGCGTGCTGAGCACCCGTCGTCCTTCTAACACCACCACTACACACACTTTGCTTTCACTCTCTGGCTACTTGCGGCCAACCGAGCTGGCGTCTCAGCTATCCTTCGCGCTGCACCGTGATGCCGTTGGCCTGGATCGCTTGCCTTGCCAACCATGGTGGGCGCCCTCTGGATTGACAGCGGCTCGGACACCGACACCGATCCTCACCCTCATCCGCGTCGTTCGCGCAGATCCTCACATGGCGTCCGCACAGCTATCACCAGCACTGCGCAGCCCGGACCCTCTCGTTTGCGCACATCGCCTCGGCAGAAACACCCGCGATCCCCCGGGTCCACCTCTGTCATCGTCCTTTCGTCGTCTCAGGACCACGACGGCCGCACCGCAGCAACAGCGCAGACTCGACTGCCTTCGACGTGCCAAGACGCACAAGACACACCGACCAAGCTTACCCACAGCCAAGGAATGGCTGGCTTAATGTCGCAGCAGTCGCCAGACTCGTCGCTGCCCAGCTTCCGAGAGTTGATCACTCGGCATACTTCGGGCGCAGCGGCACCGGAGCTGGAGACTTCATCTCGGTGCAACGGTGGCACTGCAGGAGCTCCTTCATCTCGCATCCTTCCGGTCTCGACGCGTGCGGGCTCGCTGAGGCGCACCGCCTCGCAACCTGCCGCCTCGAGCTCACAAGAAGACCCACCGCCTTCTCACCGAGTCCGCTCAGCGAGGACGCCGATGCGCGGGACGAGGACATCTACCGTGCATGAAGTCATCGAGATTGGCTCTGATCCAATCAACGACCCTGCCAGCGAAGCACAACCTCTCCACTCACCAAACTCGTCACCTATCCGCTCCCAATTCAGCGCAAGACATCTCCCCAGCTCCAGCTTACCGCTTCCTGTCTCTCCCGTGCGCAATCGCCAGCAAGATACGTTGGTCGAGACTGCAGCCTCCTCTGCTTTCGAGAGACCGATCACGGCCAGATCGATCCGCTCTGCGGGTCTGCACACCTCTCGAGCCGCCTTCAGGACCGAATCGGCGCCGATTGTGATCCTGTCCAGCAGCCCACCGCCGCCCTCTCTGCCCCGAGCTTCGCAGTCAGACGCGCATCCGGTGCACATGGATGACGATCTTGGCTTCGACTTTCCGCCATCCTCGCTCCCATTCGAGGCGTTTGCACTGCCCAGCCCGCCTTCCTCGCCCTACATCGGCCCGTCGCCGGAGCACGACAAGTCGCCGTCAATGCCAAAGCGGACTGCGCCCTCAACGTCCAAACTACCGTCGCCCAAGCGGGCGAGACCTCTGAATCGGACGCGGTCTCTGCTCGACGCGCTCGACCAGCTCTACGTCCCCGACACACGAGCTGGGCCAGTCGAGCCGGCGAAAGCAGCTGATGCAGCTCACGCCGAAGTAGCTGTGGCAGATGCGCCTCGCCGCGACGGTGGCGGTGATGCTGGAGCCTCACGTCCGAAAGAGACGTCCAAAGCAGCGCGTCTTGCTGCAGCAAAGGAAGCACGCGAGGCCAAGGCACGCGATCGCGAAGCGGCCAAGGCGGCCAAGGCGCGCGCGGCGGCCGAGAAGAAGCGCTTCGTCGAGGCGAATCGGCTGCGTACGTCCAAGGCGGATACGATGCGGGAGCTGATTGTCGATCTGGACCGGACGCTCTTCGCCGCAGGACAGCCGTTGGCCACGTGCCAGGAGTCGATCACCGCACGGCTCGAGCAAGAGGGGGCGACGGTGCACCTCTGCGATGGTGTGGTCGCGCCACCGCTGGTGCGGTTCAGGAGGAAAGTGCGAGCGGAGTGGTCGGACGAAAAGAGGCACTGGGTCCCCCTGGATGAGGAAGAGGTGAGGCGCGAGGCGGTGACGATCGTCTATGTGGACGCCGCCGAGGTGGTGAGGCTGGTCGGCGAGGGAGAAGAGACGCTCGAGGTGTGGTATCTGGATCTGCTGCGGCGGTTGGATGCGGTAAACCAGCACAAGAGCAGCCGGGGACGGGAGAAGGAGCAGCAGCAGGTGTTTCTCATCTGCCAGGGCTTGGTCAAGTTCTACGCTCGGCGTCGGGCGAATGTCAACAGGGCGTATACGGCGCGCATCCGACAGCAGCTCGCCGAAGGCTCGGCAGCTTCGACGGCCGCCGAGGTCGGTGGAGACGCTGAAGCTGCGACAGGAGCGAGAGCTCGCAAAGGTGGAGCGGCGCAGGCGGGGGAGGAGGAGGTGGTGGCGCAAGCTGTGGTGGAACGCGCGCTGCTGCAGCTCAAGATGATGCGGCGGTGCTATGTGATCCATGCGGCCTCGCTGGTGGATGGTGTGGAGTGGGTGCACCAGCTCACGGCGGATGTCTCGCTCAGACCGTACAAGGCATTACGCGATACGCACCTGTCGTTCGCCGTGGATACCGGCCGCAACACGACATGTGGCGACTCGGCAGGCATCTATGCGATGATGCTGCAGCAGATCCCGCGCGTCACGCCGGCGATCGCGGCGACGATCACGACACTCTATCCGTCGTTGAGCGCGCTCGTCGCAGCGTACGAAGCGTGCGCGAGCCACGAGGAGCAGAAGAGGCTGCTAGCCACGGCGCAGATCCAAAGCAACAGGGACGGAACCGTGCGCAGCGCCAATCGGGCGAGCCTGGGGCTTCAGCTCAGCAAACGCATCCATGCGGTGATGAGGGGCACCAACGCAGAGACGCTCATCAACCATCCCTCGAAAGACTAGCAATAGCAAAGGCGGTTGAACATGACATCGTGTGGACGATCACTGGTATCACAAAGACACTTGGAAAGAGGAAAGGATGAGGAGTGAAAGGAGAGCAAGGGGTCACAGGAGGAGGATGGGGTGAGGTGGGGTTTGGGGGGTTTTAGCCGACGAGGGGGGCGCGTTCCTCGTCCGAGAGAGCGGCGTTGGAGCGGTGGCCAAAGAAGATGGAGAGGACGGCGCGGAGGACGGCGACGAGGCTGATGAGGAAGAAGGCGAGGGCGGACCAGTGGATGAACCTGCTCTGTGTCTGGTGTTGGAAGATGGCGAGGAGGCTGAGGCTGATGACAGCGGCGCCGGCGACGTCGCCCTCGGAGTACCAGACGTAGCCGGCAGCGGTGGATTCGAGGAAGAGGAGGGCGAGGAAGACGATGATCTTTGTGATGACGCCTGCGCGGTGGGTGGTTGCATTGACGCCAAAGGCATCGAAGCCCGAGACGAAGAGGAGGACGACGACAAAGCCGTGGTAGAGGCTAAAGGGGAGGTGGACGAGCGTCGTATCGGCCAAGTTGGATGCGGTGTGGTGGACCTTGAGGCTACGGTAGCAGTGCGAGACGGTGGCTGCGATGAGCAGCATGACGACAAAGGCGACGATGGCGTAGATGCGGTCGTGGTGTGCGTCGACCTGCGCCGAGGTGAGGCCGGCGTAGGCGGCGTTGAGGATGCAGAGCAGAGGGAATCGCCAGCCGATGCCGTGAACGACGTGCGTCGAACCCGCATCGGTGAACTGGTAGACGATCATGCCGAGGAAGAGCACGTGGATGAAGGGCCAGACGCCAAAGATCCATCGCTCGGGCGTGAGGTAGGTCTCCTTGACCACCGTCCCGCCGAGCTGCGAGTAGACATTGCCCGAGGTGAAGAGCGCGTACGCCGCAATGTTGCCCAGCTTGAGCAAAAGGTCGTCGTTCCAAGCCATGTTGCAATTTTTCTTTATGTGGACGGCGACGAGGGCAAGATATCGATGTGGTGGTACCGTAGCGGTGGGCAAAGGCTGTGTGTTCTTGCGGATGGGGATGGAGTGCGGGTCGACGGATCATATAGGATTTGCGTCCGGAGTTGCGACTTGTAAACTCAGCCTCGGCCAAGGAAAAGGCAGCTTTTGGCGGTCGCAAAGCACGACGCGGGTTCAGGGTCGCGGTCTCGAGTGGAGGCCTCGGCGCCAGAGCGCGTGGAAGCAGCTGGGATCGCCACGCACGGTGACGCAGTCGCAGCCCATGCCTTTGCACGACTCAGCTCGAACCCTGAGCGCTCTCGCCGCTCGCTCCCCTCGCATGGTGCTGCTATCTTTGGCCCCCGCTCATTTCTCAGAGTGTTGGAAAGGCCATGCTCACGCGACCCTGCCCATCGAGCCGTCGCCTACCCGAGACTGGCACGCCCCACCCTTGCCCGAATGGCGCTTTCCGACTGCGCTGTGCATGCCCGGTGGGCCGGACCATGGCCATCCGTCAACTCCGAACTCGCTTTTTTCTGTTCAAGTTTGTTATGTCTGCAGATATGACAGTTTGGGTCGGAATAAGGTCTCGGCAGTTTGGCACCAGCGCTGATGGTGGTGATGGCCGACTGCGGCCTCGCTGCCGTTCGCGAGTGGCATGGCCAAGAGTCTGTCGTGCGGAGGGCGTAACGTGCCAGTGCACCTGCCGTCGATGCTGCCGATGAGTGCAGCGGGCGCTGCAGGGCGCAGCCGCCGGTCCAGGCTAGCTGCCGCTCATGCACGACTCTGACACCTGTCAGCAGCAAGTGTGCGCCTCATCCCGCCTCGCTCGCTTGGCCCAGCAAGAACGTTGTGGCAGCAGCAGACTTTCTGATCCATCAGCCTTGTCTTTTGCGCTGGTGGCTCAGAGTCCACTCGATTTGGAGTGGGACGTATTGCCGGCAACGTTGCTGGAGCGTGCTCGACTCGGCGCTCGGAAGCAGATGTTCCATCAACCTAAAAATCGGCTACAGGCTCGCTTAGCGTCGCCGCCCGCTGCCGGTGTCCCGCACGTGCACGCTCATCCTGTCTGGAAAGAGCTGAGTGCAGTGCACGCAGGTCGGGTGTAAGTTGCGCCCATTGAACGTGTCGATGGAACGTGGCAGGGCCAAGACGGACGCGCATCCAAGCGTTCGGCACGGTCGACGCCTTCGGATCGGCAGAGGTAGCGTCGGAAACAAGTCACCCGCCGGCACTAGCTCCATTTGGCATGACAACCGACACCTCGAGCCTTGGACCCGCTGTCTGTCGAGGGACATCGCACTGAGCGCCTCCTGACGCGGCCACCTCGGCCATGCGTGCTAGGCAAGGGTCCCGTCGATGCCGGAACCAGCTTGTCCGAACCCGTAGCGTGGCTACGCCTGCGGGCACGGTAGCAACACCTCGACCAGACATCAAGAGCTATATAACCCAGTGCTTGCCTTGATTCCCGTCAGGGGTACCCTATCGTCTTAGCTATTCTCCGTTGCTGTCAAGATGAAGTTCGCCGTGGCCGCTTCGATGCTCGTCCTGGCTGGGGTTGCGGCCGCTTGCTCGCCGCCCGCCACCACCAACTGCGGAGGCAACGTGTACACGAGGAGCGACATCAACACGGCCATCCAGGCTGGTCTGGACGACGCCGCCTCGGGCGACCGCCCCGACAAGTAAGTCGAGCCCAACGTGTGTCGCGCTCATACGCGTTTCCCAGATTGCTGAACCACTATCATCATCGACGTTTGGCTTCCCAATCTAGCTACCCGCACAGCTACTACGACGTCGCGTCCGAGGGTATCGAGCTGTGCTGTGGAAGTGGACCCTGGTCGGAATTCCCCCTCGTCTACGACGGGCCGTGTAAGTCGATCGCGAGGCCAGGCCATTTTGGTGGGGGATATCCTACTGACATCGCCGAGTGTACAACAGACTACTCGACCTCGAGCAACTACGTCTCGCCTGGGCCCGATCGCGTCATCTACCAGACCAACACTGGAGAGTTCTGCGCCACTGTCACGTACGTTTTGTCTCTATGTCGTGGGGTCGATGGCAAGATCGATACTGACACCAAACGGAACGTCTTGGTTGCGTCTGCAGCCACACTGGAGCTGCGAGCTACAACGCCTTCACCCAGTGCTCGTGAAGCCGCTTCATGCGCTCGCAGTGATTCACATCGAGAGAAGCAAATCGATCGTTACATGCTCTGTCGCCATGAGCATGAGAAGGAGTGGCTGCAAGACGGGCTCCGGTGTTTCTAGAATTAGAAGCGGCGTGCGGCATGTGCATGTGCGCAGCCCGTGGGTCCGCGGCGGGTTGGAGCGATTCCATTCGGCCGTGAGTAGGTTGCGGGGCTGAGGCTGTGGGAGCTTCGGCACGGAGACGCGCGCCGCGGGCAGAGGCGAGGAGACATGGAATTGGAAATGACGTAGCCGACTGCACGCCAGGAGCGTGTCGTCTTTCCGGCTCAAGCGTCCTCTCGGTTGGGTGCTGCAAATGGCCGAAGCGTACGAGTTGCGAAAGAGCCGCGTCCGACGGAGGCTCACGCTCTAATGTGAGCGATGTTGTTCTGTGAAAGCGTTCGAAGAGTGATCAACAGAGCTGCAGCTCGTGCAGGTGCAGGTGCAGGTGCAGGTGCAGCAGAGCGCATGCGCCGGCGCCAACGGCAAGATCCACAGCATCTCCCCAAGCTCCAAAACGCAGCGGCGGCGGCAGTGATGAGTGGGCTCGAATGTGAATGCGACGTGGATCCGAAATAGACATGTGCAGTCGCTCCCACGTTTTTGCAGCTCTCAGTACTTATCGTAGCACAAAGTCACCCGCCGCGGCCCCTCGGCCGCTCGTCAGCGCGAGAGCTGTCGGCTGACGTTGACCAGGACCAAGCAGCCGCCTCCGCCATGCGCGTCACCCCTCAAAATCACCCAAAATCACCCAAAAAGCTGCAGATGCCCTCTCGCACTCGAGCGGTTGAGCTTCTGAGCAGCTGAGCTGCTGCGCTGCGATTATTATATTGCAAAATCGTGAAAATCCAAAGTCACGACCGACGGACGGACTGGAAATGATGGCCGATGCGCTTTTGTGCTTCCACGCGGCTGCACTCGCCCAGCTCCAACCCGCAGCAAACAGCCTGCCGCCCTCTCGCCTCGCCCCGACCGAGCACGGCTCGACTCGTCCTTGCCGGCCTCGCCTCGCTCAACAGCCTCATCTGCCTGCTCGCCATCTCCTCCATCATCCCACCAACATCGACGCCCCTGCTCCTTCGATACCCATCGTCATACACGCTCCACCCACAGCACCGCCGCACACAGCTCCGCATCTCCCTCTCAGCCTGCCGCCACCTCGGCGTGTGCGTGCCCATCGCCCGTACAACAAAAACAGCATCATCCAGCTCGCCTAGATCTCACCCACGATCCCCACTTGGCCATCGCCGCATAGGCTCCCTTCACAATGGCGGCACCCAGGCCGTCCACGCAATCCACCAATGGCGTCGCTGCTCCGGCAGACGAAGGTAAGTCTACTCCGCATCGTCTCTGCTCTCGCTGCGTCTCAAACTCACCCTTTCTCGCTACTGCAGTCGCCGAAGCCGTGTACAGCTTCAAACTGCTCGAGGCGCTGAGGAAGGCCGACCAGCAGGCGCTCATTCCGCTCCTCCAGCCCACCCACCAGCACCTCGCAAAGGAAAGCACCAGCCCGCTCCACCTCGCCGTCCGCTGTGCCGACTTCAACATCATCTCCTTCCTCCTCAACTACAAGACCATCCACCTCAACGCCGCAGAGACGCAGCACGGTAACACCGCCCTCCACATTGCCGCCGCTTCCGGTCGCGACGACGTCGTACAGCTCCTCCTCGAGCAGCACGACATCGACGACGCTAAGCGCAACCTCGACGGCAAGGATGCCCTCGACGTCTCCAAGTCGCCCCACATCGCACAGCTCATCCAGGTCAGCCGCGCACAGCTCAACGTCAAGTTCGTCGACCTCCTCTCCGCCTACGAGCAAGACACGCCCGGCGCAGACGCCGCCATCCACGATCTCCTCAACCTCCCCCGCCACTCGGTCATCGACCTCAACGCCCACGGCGCCAATGGCTCCACCCTCCTTCACGAGGCCGTCAGGCGCAAAGATACCCGCATGATCGAGACCGCCGTCCGCAAGGGCGCAGACGTCTACGCCCGCGACCGTCGCGGAAAGCGCGTCGGCGACGTCACAAAGGACGAAAAGGTAAAGGCCCTCCTCCGCCAGCTCCACAACGCAGACGCCGCACGCGCAAGCCAGGCCTCCACCGCAGGTCAGCCCCCCTCCTTCAAGGGCTACCTCGGCAAGTGGACCAACATCGCACACGGCTACAAGACCCGCTGGTTCGTCCTCGAGGACGGCATCCTCTCCTACTACCACTCCCAGGACGACGAGGGCAAGCAGTCCCGCGGCGCCTTCAACATGCGCTACGCAAAGATCAGAGCAGACAACAACGACAAGCATCGCCTCGAAATCATCAGCGAGTCCGGCAAGGGCGTCTCCAAGCTCTACCTCCGCGGCACCCATCCCGTCGAGCGCGCACGATGGGTCCAGGTCCTTCAGCAGACCAAGGAGTACTTCAACCTCGAGCGACAGTCCAGCCGCGCAGAGAGCTTCTACCGCCAACGCGCCCCCTCCGCCTCCTCGCTCCACAACCCTCACGCCGCCGCTCCGCTCGCCAACCCCGCCGGCATCGTACGCCCCTCTTCCACCGCTCCCAGCGAAAAGGGCAGCCGCGCCCCTCTCCTCTCCATCAAGTCGCCCAGCACCCAGCCTCCTTCCGGCGCCGCCAGCGAGCGCTCGCTCCAACTCGCCAACCGCAGTCCCAGCATCCTCAGTCGTCTCTCGAGCGACGGCCGTCTGGACGACGAAAACGAGAACGGCGCCACCGCCGGCGCCATGCCCTACGAGTCCGAGTTCCCACTCACCGCAGAGGCGCTCAAGGCCCAGGCCGAGGCGAGCCAGCGCTTGATCGAGACGCTCCTCGGCGCCGGCGTCGTCCCTGCCACCACCTCGTCCGCCCGCACCTCGTCCGACGACGGCACCAGCAGCGTCGCTAAACCCAGCCGCTCCAACCGCGCCTCGAGCGCCTCGATCAACAGCAACACCAACGGCGACGCAGTGCGCACCGCCCTCGAAGACGCCGTGCGCAGCAACCTCCAGCTCGTGGAGCGCTACCAGACCATGGTCGCCGCCCGAGAGGCGTACATGACCAAGCGCTACGAGCGCGAGCTCCAGATCAAGCATCTGTGGGAGGAGAACATGGCCGTCCTCGCACAGCAGCACGCCGAGATGGAGGCGCAGCTCAAGGAGGCTGCCACCGAAAACGCGCGCAGGCGCAAGGCGCTGCGCGAGGTGCGCGAGACCATGGGTTCGTCCCCCGGCTCCATGATCTCGCCCACCATCGGCGCGTCCGCCTCGACCGGCTCGGGCCTCTACGCACCCGAGCCTCGCCGCGGCTCCACCATGCTGAGCAACGTCACCACGCAGTCCTACGAGACCGCCCCGACCGATGCGCCAGGCTCGCTCGCCACGCGTCGACTCGGCCAAGAGGGCGGCGCGCAGCTGCAGCTCGACGACGCGCCCTCCCCTCCCATCCAGGCGCAACGATCGACCATCCTCAGCATCGCCGACGAAAAGGCGATGGTGCGCGACTCGATCGACGATGCCGACGACGAGTTCTTCGACGCCATCGAGACTGGCAACCTGCCAGGACTCAAGGTGGACAAGTCGCTCGAGGAGCCCGAGTCGGATCCGAACAAGTGGCCCGACAAGTTTGACAAGGACCTGATCGAGGGGCCCATGCAGGAGGCCATGGCTCCCTACACGCATCTGCGCACCAAGATGCCCATCGGCAAGGACGACCGTCCGTCGGTGTCGCTGTGGGCGATCCTCAAGAACAACATCGGCAAGGACCTCACCAAGATCTCGTTCCCCGTGAGCTTCAACGAGCCCACGTCGATGCTGCAGCGCATGGCGGAGGACATGGAGTTCTCCGAGTGCCTCGACGCCGCCTCGATGCAGGAGGACTCGACGAAGCGCATCGCCTTTGTCGCCGCGTTTGCCATGAGCAACTACTCGTCGACGATCGGACGCATCGCCAAGCCGTTCAACCCGCTGCTCGGCGAGACGTTCGAGTACATCCGGCCGGACAAAAAGTACCGCTACTACTCGGAGCAGGTGTCGCACCATCCGCCCATCTCGGCGTGCTTTGCGCAGTCGCCCACATGGGAGTACATGGGCTGCGTCGACGCCAAGTCCAAGTTCCTCGGACGCACGTTTGAGATCCGACCGACGGGCGTGGCGCACGTCAACCTCAAGGTGCCGCGCGCGTGGGTCAAGACGGACAAGGAGCTCAAGCCGGCGCAGATGCTGAGCGGCGACCACGTGCTGGAGCACTACTCGTGGAACAAGGTGACCACCTCGGTCTCGGGCTTCATCGTGGGCAGCCCGACGATCGACCACTTTGGCGACATGGAGGTGACCAACCACGCGACGGGCGACCGATGCGTTCTGACGTTCAAGCCGCGCGGCTGGCGAGGCAAGGACGCGTTTGAGATCCGCGGCAGCGTGTACGATGCGCAGGGCAAGCAGCAGTGGGACATTGCGGGCCGCTGGAACTCGCAGCTCGTGGCGCGCAAGTGCGGAGCGGGCTCGGGCGATCTGAATCCGGACCAGAGCGTGGATGCGCCCGACGGGCAGATCGCGGTGGCGCAGCCGCTGGCCGAGTACCTGCTGCTGTGGCGCAACTCGGACAAGCCACCGACGCCGTTCAACCTGACGCCGTTTGCCATCACGCTCAACTCGTGCCCGGACGACCTGCGGCCGTGGCTGGCGCCGACCGACTGCCGACTGCGACCCGACCTGAGCGCGTTCGAGAGCGGCAAGTTCGACCAGGCCAACGATCTGAAGCAGAAGCTGGAGAACTTCCAGCGCGAGACGAGGCGCAAGCGCGAGCAGGGCGAGCTGCCCGCGCACGAGCCGAGGTGGTTCAAGCGCACGACGGACCAGGATACCAAGGAATCGCTGTGGCAACCCGTGCCTGCGGCGCCGGGTTCCGGTGCTGGCGGCAAGGAGTCCACGTCGTACTGGGCAGAGAGGTACGACGTCGGCTCGCGCAAGCACCAGGGCGAGCAGGCCGACTGGAAGAACGTCTACCACATCTTTGGCGACTTTGAGGTGCGCTAGGAGGCGCAAGGGCCGGTGAAGCAAATGTTTAGTAAATCGTAGATTGATTGGCAACGTGTCTTTGGCGCATCGTGTGAGGCTGGTGAGAACACAGGCTGGTGAGGACACAGTCCAATGGCGAGATGAGCGAGTCAGTGGGTGGGGAGCCTCTTGTGTGGGGGGAGCTTGGGAGCGAGGTGTAGGCACGCACGTGTGCAAGGGGCGAGTGAGAGAGGCTCTTCTTTTTTTTTTTCTTTTTTTTTCTTTTTGGTCCTGCAGGTCCCGGAGGATTGGGAGATTTTGAGAGATTAGATTGACTCGACCTGGTCTGGGCGGGCGGAGGTCCGGGAAGAAAATGCATGATTGGATCCCGCTCTTTGCCGCTCTTGCTGTGACTGCCAGCACGAAGCAGCACACACGACAGCGGGTCGAACCGCAAACTTCCGAAGCGAGAGCTAAATCGCACCTTGACCTTGGACCACGTCGATCGCTGTCTACCTCGTCGTCAGGAGGCATCATGTCTGGAGTCAACACGGCGCCTGTTCCGCTGCCTGCGGTTAGCAAGCAGCTCATCGTCTTTGACTTTGACTGGTAAGCCAACCAATTTTCCCGCGTCTCGTCTCTACGTGTTGCTTGCTGACCTTGCCTGGGGGTTTGGGGGTTTAAGGTCGTTGGTGGATCAGGATACGGATCGATGGGTGCACGAGGTGCTTTGTCCCGAGCTGCGTGCGGAGCTGCAGCGACGAAAGTCGAGCGAGCAGTTCACCGACCTCTGTGCGGATCTGCTACGCAAGCTCCACTCGCGCGGAGTCACGCCCGATCAACTGCAAGACGCTCTGCGTCTGTTACCGTTCCATCCTGGAGTCAAACGAGCCATCAGCTCGCTCAAGTCGGCCACCGAGCCCAAAACCACGCTCTTCCTGCTCTCCAACTCGAACACGGTGTACATCAACACCATCCTCGCTCACCACCGCCTCGAGCGCGTCTTTGACGAGATCGTCACCAACCCTGCCGCATTCTCGCCCCAAGGCGCACTCGAGCTCCAACGTCGCATCCCCTCCGACGCTCCGCACCAGCACACGTGCACCGTAGGCTGCTCGCCAAACATGTGCAAGGGCGACGAACTCGACGCCTTCCTCGCCCGTCACGGCGGTCGCGACGCGTTCGACCGGATCATCTACGTAGGCGATGGCGGCAACGACTTTTGCCCCGTCCTCCGCCTCGCCAAATCCGACCTCGCCTTTGTCCGCAAGTTCCGCGGCCTCCAGACCAGGATCAACAAGCACGGCGGCGTCCA
This sequence comes from Moesziomyces globuligerus, assembly GCA_030849465.1. NCBI lineage: Eukaryota > Fungi > Basidiomycota > Ustilaginomycetes > Ustilaginales > Ustilaginaceae > Moesziomyces > Moesziomyces globuligerus. The sequence continues at coordinate 379,985 of JARVLF010000005.1, forward strand.
GGCCGGCATCAAGTACTGGAACGGCGCCTGGGAACTCGAGGGCTACCTCAACGAAGCGCGCGGCCTCCCCGCCCTCAACTACTAAGCTCGCTCCTCTTTTTCCACCCAGATGGCGATATAAGCCCTAGAAAACGTGTCTCGGGGTATGGATTGGCGAGTCTCTCGTGTCTCTATGCAAGCAGAAGGAGTGCTGCTGTGGTGAGGAGCAGGGCTGTGGGCCAGTTTGGGGTGATGGTAGCGGCGTGGTTGGAGGAAGCGGTGGGGAGGGCAGGGTTGGTGGGTGGCGCGAGTGGCGTGCTACTAGCTACGACCGGGAGGCTGTTTGCGGTTCCTGCCTGCTGGGTGGGCAAAAGGGGGCTAAAGGTGCTTGTTGGTGCAGCTCTGGAGGGCAGAGCACCTACCGCGGGCGTGGTGGTGGCGTTTGCGAAAAAGTAGGCGGCGGTGGTAGGTGTCTGGATGCTGACGAGTGAATTGGGTAGGATGCTAGCGATGGTGGTTGCGCTGGCGCTGATCCAGTCGCGGACGCTCTGGGTCTGCTGGGGTTGAAAGACGACCTCAGCTGCGGTGGCGTCAGGAGGTTGTCGGAGAGGATACAAGCCGATTTTTGGAGCTTCTCGGTCCTGGATGCCTAGGGAGAAGAGTGCGTACGTTGCGCGCAGGAACGGCGTGCCGAGGATCCAGTCGACACCCGTTGCATCCGGTCGACCTACCGCAGGCCAGGCGAAGCACAACCACGGCTGCAAAGCATCCGGTCCAATAAGGTAGTCCTGGGGCAACAGCGTGATGTTGCGTCCACCAAAGCCAAAATACATGCGCTCCGTCGTATCGCACGGCACGACGAATCGACCACCGCCCACGTGACGGCTGTTGGTGATCTTGGCCATGATCGCCTCGACCTCGCGTGCAGGACCGAGGATGGAGGACGAGCCGGAATCGATGAGCGCCAACGCGGCGCGCACCTGCGGATACGTAGGCGTGATGCTTACCGACTCGCCCGCAATCCCCGCCGCAGTGAGCCGAACCACCCACTGCACATACTGTCCCAGCGCGGACGCATCGGTGTTGAGCGTCGCATTGCCAGGCAGCGTCGCATCGCCCGACGGAAACGGCACTACATCGTGCCACTCCACCAACCCACGGTCTTTCTCCGTCGGTAGCACAGCAGGATCGACCGCACCAAACGTAGCCCGACCCCCACTCGCGGTGAGATACAGCCCAAACATCGGATACGACACATTGCCACGCCGCATCAGCGTGGTGAGAAGCGGAAGCGAGCTCGCGCCGTCCACCTCGTTCTCATAGCGCACGAGGCTTCGCGCAATGGTGCTGCCGCGTGCGAACCCCAATCCCAGCACGCCCGAGATGCCCTGCGCGCCCAGCGTCACATTGGTCTGGCTGATGAGCGCAAACACCTGCCTGCCGGCATCCAACCCTGCAATGCTGACCTGATCTGAGCCCAGCACGCCACTCGCCGCAGTGGTATCGTCGTAGTAGATGGCAAAAGGCACCTGCTGCTTGCTCTGCCTCTTGCTGAGCGTGGTGTTGGAGTTGGTGCTGGACTGGGTGGTGTTGTCGCCGAAGCTCGAGGCGGTGAGGTTGAGCGGAGCGTCCTGGACGAGCTCGATGGGTTGAAAGGTGGTGCTTGCGGCGGCTTCGAGCTTGAGTACGCCGTCTGCGGTGCACTGTTGCGAGGAGCATCGGGACGAGGTGATCCACAGATCCGCCGAGCCCGTGTCGAGCTGGACAAAGACGAGCTGCGCGGGCGTGGCGACGTGGAGCGCGACGTCGTATGCGCCGGACAGAAGGCCTACCGACTGGAGCGCATCGCCATCGGATCGTCGCCGTATCGCGTGCGCCTGGAAGTGCTCCTGCTCATCCGCCGGGGTGAGCGTACGGTGGATGAGGTGCGCGGGCGCACGCAGCTCGACGACCGACGCCGCCGAACTGCGCGAGCCGACCAACCACGCCGGTGGCGGAGCTAGCCCGCCGCTCGCGGGCACAAGGAGGGTGGCCAAGACCAGAGCGAGCGCGGCCGCATACCGCCAGGCGTCGCTACTGTGCATGCTGAAGAGCCGCAGTGGTGGCAGGAGTCCATGAGGCTTGGCCAGATTCAGCGCGGGTGGTGCTCTCCGCTCGGGACGCGGGTGAGTTGGGCGAAATGCTCCGATGTCGACGTGTCAGCCGCTCGGGCGCTTCTCTCTCTGCGTGCGGGTTGGTGGTGGGCACGAGCGAGCCGGAGTTGCGCCGCTCGAATGTGTTGCTCACGAGCAGGGCCGGGTGTGAGCATGACAGTGCGAGTCGGAATCCTTGGCTGCACGTTGCTTCGGGATGACATCAGGCTCGCAGATCCGGTGAAGAACAAAACGTGCATCTGTGTTAAACCCTGTGATGCTGCTGTGACTTTTTTCGATTTCAACACCGTGGTCCAACTCGATGCGGGCTTGTTGCTCGGCTCGCTTTCTGCAAGAATAAATAAAATGTGAATTGGGAAGGGAAACCGAGCCAAGGGAAAGGGGGCTGGAAAATGCACATCGACACTGGATCGGGCAAGCGCTCGGCCTCTTGAGCCATCTCATCGGGCGCAGCGGCTCGCGATGTTGTGCAGGCTTGGGGGCGAGTGCCGAGACGGGCTCGGCTAGGTTCGAGGTGAAGCGAGCGCGCTGGCACGGTGGATACGGCGATCAAAGGCGAGCGAGATGCAGCATGCCAAGACGAGATGGTTGCACCGTGTTTGGTGGTATCCGGCGTTCAACGATGGGTGTGCAAGCGATGATCTGCAGCGCTCGCTGCCGATCCGATCGAGAAGGAGCGAGCGAGCGAGTAAGGGAGGGTGGAAGCGATGCTCGGCGTCCTTGATTTGCTACAGTCAAGCTCCGACTCGGCCCCGGCGGGCAAGAAAGAAGCCGCGCAAAACAAGACGAGAGAGCTGGGCTGTTGGAGAGCGACTCGCCCTCGGCTTGCGTGCGGGCAAGGTAAACAGAGGCTAGGCTGCCTGTCCATCGCTCGCTGATATGCGGCGGCCTCCATGCAGCTGCCACGACGATTGGATGGGGTGGAACCGTATTTTTAGGCGCTTGGCCCATCACCCTGGCTGCACCAAAAGCGTGCAGCTGCTGCGTCGGCGTGATCGTGTGCGTGTGCTTGTGCGTGTGCTTGTGCGTGTGCTTGTGAGATGTGACATTTCGCCGTGGCAGACTGGACCAAGAACAATGCGCGTCGCTTCAGACTCAAAGGGATCGCCATTGCAGCTTGGGCTCTGCCGCTTTCAAAGGCTCCCCCGCAGCCTGCGAAGAAAAGGTTGCGTCGGGCTTGCACGCTGGCGGGCGCGTTGTTCGAGCCAAAGAAAAAGACGCACGCACGCGTTAGAGCTCTGTCTCACCGCCCGCTCGGCGCCCGCCCACAGCTACTGTACTCGCCGTTCCAGTCCAGCCGCGCTCAGCATCGGGTGGAAATGCGACCGCCTCGATGTGTGGGAGGCAGCAGCGGCGGCCGGCGGCGGAGTGTTGTGCAGAGCCACAGAGGTGGCCGAGCACTGCAGCGCTGAATCCCAAAACATGCACGTCTGCCGCCTAGCACCGGGTCGGAATGGCACCGACTGCGCTGATGCCTCGGCTCTCGCACGCGCTCCAATCAAACAGCCAAAAACCAAAGAAAAACACAGAAACCGCTCGTCGCAACGCCAGGCGCGTGTGTGCGTGTGTGCGTGAGTGCGTTTGTGTGCGGTAGTGCGTGCGTGGGTGCATGCGTGGCCGCGATGCGCTCTTTTTTTTGCCCTTGCGTGCTGGCATGCGCCTCGTGTCTCTCTCTCTCTCTGCTCAACTGGCCCAAGCAATCCAGCATCGTCGGATCTTCCACTCTGCGAGAGCACTCACTCAGCCCAGCCGCTCAGCCCAGCACTCGCTCACTCTGACGGCACTCACACTGCCCAGCCAGAGCCTCACTGGACACTCTCACACATCCCTTCGCGCAGCCTCGGCCTCAGCCTCAGCCTCCTCCATCTCGCTTTCTCACCTTCTCGACCTCATCGCTGCCTACGCTCCGGCTTTCTCACCTACGAGCAGCCGCGCGAACCATTCGCACGACCATCCCTCGACTTGGTTTCCTCATCGCGCGCTGGATCGCACCGCCCTCTTGCTCTCATCACCGCCCGCCCGTCTTCGGTCTCGCCCGCACCCAGCACCCAGCACCCAGCAACCATCGTCAATCGCCTTCCTCGCAGAGATCAGCTCATCCTTCGACCGCCATCCCATGCAGCCACTCTCTTCCTGACCCACTCCATCGCGCGCCTCTCTTCGCTTCCATCCGTCCACGTGCGGCTTCAACGCTCCACCAAACCTTCGGACGCCGCAACCCCTACCCGCCAAAGCTTAATCATCGCCTCAAAATCATCCCCCGCACGCTTATCTTGATCCGTACGTTTCCATCCCCATCTCATCCCGCCGCTTCATTTCGGCACACAACGCCCTTGCGCACTCCGAAGACCGCCTTGCTCACCTCCCTTTCTTTCCCCTTCCTCTCTGCTTCCATTCTCAATCTTGCCCACGTTGCCGTTGGCCTTCGTCTCGCTCACAACTTCCATCCTCAACACCATTCGCATCTCATCACATCATGCCGCCGCACAACCATCCTGATTGCTACAATGCCGCCTCGCGCAACTCGCTGCCAAACCCGTATTCCCGCCCACAGCTTCACGCGCCATCACGTCCAGCATCCTTTCAACCGTTTGCACTGCCTCCGCCTCCACCCTCGCTTCCCTTCTACAGCACCTTCGCACCACCACACAGTCCATCTCGGCCTCCTTTCGCCACGCCTTGGCCCTCCCAACTAGGCTCACCTCAACCAAACCACTTGCGCCTCACCCGACGCGTCCCCTCCTCCCTCTCCAACGAGTGCATCTTCTCCGCTCCACCGCCCTACGACGACCAGCCTCACGACACCGACGCCTCTCATCACCCACGTCCCTCCAGGCCTCTAACACCCGCCGATTCGAGTCCCGATCAACTTCGCCGCAGTCTACCCGCGAGTCCTTCGCATCCACTCGCACCCCCGTTTCCCGCCAGCATGTCTGCAGCCACAGCGTCCATGGATATGCTGCCACGCATCGGACCCACCTCCGGCATGCACAGCCCCTTCTCCATACCACATCCGCTCTTCAATCACGACGCTGGCCCCTCGTCCGCCGCCTCCTTCTCCAGGCCCCTTCCGCCTTCCACCGATGCGCCCGCAACCAAGAACGCCGCCCTCCTCGATGCACTCTCCGGTCCGTCGACCGCCGCAGCAGCCCACCCTTCCCGCCTTGACCTCAGCCTCAATGGCGCCTCCAGCTTCTCCTCTGGCGGCGGCTTCGGTGCTTCCGGTACCTACTCGTCGGGCAGCGGTAGCGCATCGGGCGACTATCCAGGCAGCAATGCGCGTGGAAGCGGCGGCGCTGGCGATCGAGATGGCCTCCAGCGCAACGACGGCGCCGACGGCGCTAGTGGCTCAGGCGGCAACGGCGGAGACGATTCCCAAGACGCAAACGACAAGGACAAGTCCAAAAAGACCAACCCGCTCGTCGATCTCCTCGAGACCGAGGCCGCCTACGTCTCGGAGCTCAGCAAAATCATCAAAAAGGTCGCCGCCGCCTGGTCCCGCTCCAACTTCCCGCCCCCAGAGCTCGACGCCATGTTCCGAAACACGGAGGCCATCTACCGCGCAAATCGCAGCTTCCTCAAGGCGCTCAGGGAGATCGGCCCCAACCCCACCTCGCCCAAGGCGCTCGGCGATCTGCTCATGAAGTGGATCGACGACCTCGAGACCCCCTACGCCCGCTTCTGCGAGTCCTACCTCGCCGACTTTGACGCCTGGTCCGCCGTACAGTCCAACCCGCGCCTCGCCAAGCTTCTCCACGAGGTCTCCGGAGCCACCGACGCCGACGGCAACCCCGTCACCTTTAGCGACCGCAAGCGCGACCCCACCGAGCCGTGGACGCTCGACAGCCTCTTTGCCCTCCCGCACATCCGTCTCAAGTACTACAAGAAGCTCTACTCGCGCCTCCTCAAGAGCACACAACCCGGCAGGAGCGACCACCGCCTCCTCGTCGGCGCCAACGAGAAGCTCGACGAACTCGTCGACAAGTCCAAACGCCGTCTCGCCGTGTCTGTGCTCGACGAGGTCGCCGGTCGCGAGTCGCGCGACAGCTCGTTTGCAGAGAGCAACGTCAACAGCGAATCATCCCAGCGCGACCGCGTCTCTTCCGCCACCTCGACCTCCGAGTCCCAATCGCCCAGCCAGCGCCCCGTACAGACACTCGGCAGCAAGACTTCGCCCAGTCGACCAGCGCCCGCACCTGCGGCCAACGCTGCGTCCGCCAGTGCTTCGGCTGCGCCATCGTCGCTGCTCCCGACTGCAGGTCGCGCCCCAACGCCGGGAGGCATGCCTCTCTCCGGACCACCCACCAGCCAGCTCAACGGCCTCAGCCTCGACCAGCCCAGCGTCTCGCCCCCTCGACCCGACCTCGTCCGGGGCAACTCGGAGGTGGCCAGCGTCCACGACAGCGGCTCTCAGACCGCGGGCGACGACTCAGCATCCACGCGTACCAACTCGCTCTCGCAGCCCATCGAAAGCCTCGAAAAGCGCCTCGACACGTCCAAGACGCTCGACATTTTCACCATGAAGCCCAAAAAGTGCCAGCTTCAGATGAATCCGCCCAACCTGCCGTTCACACGCGCGCTGCGCAAGTCGGCCGACGTCGTCATCCACTTCACCCCCTCCAGCGGCGGTGGCGAGATCAGCATCCGACGCGCACACATCTTCCTCCTCACAGACCTCTTCCTCGTCTGCGAGCGCATGACGCCCAGCGAAAAGGCCGAGCTCTCCAAGGGCGGCGTCGGTCCGGACATGTGGCTCCTCTACCCGCCTCTCGCCGGCAAGCACCTGCGCGTCGCCGATCTCGGCGGACAGGGCAACGTCATGTCCATCACCATCCTCAAGAAGGAGACGCTCACCGTCCACACCGACTCGCGACAAGCCAAGGACGACTGGCTCGAGCACTTTGCAGACTGCCAGAAGTTCGCCGCCAACCTTGGCCTCAAGGTCAAGACGGGCGCGGGCTCCACGCTCCCGGCGCCCTCGGCTACCAGCAGCCTCTCTGGCGCTTCGCTCAGCTCCGCACAGCCGAGTCTCACCACGCCCGCCCTTTCGCCGGCGATCTCGGTCACGCCATCCTCAGCACACGGGCACGACGAAGCAGACCAAGCGGCACCCTCGACCTCGGGCAACGACAGCAGCATCCAATCGCCCGTCATCGGTTCGGACCTCTCAAGGCAGGCCTCGTTCAACTCGGTCGCGTCGTTCCCCAAGGCAGCCGCATTCGGCTCGCCCGACCTAGGCAACTTTGCACCCGGCGGCAGCTCGGCCTTCTCGCCTCGATCGCCTTCGCCCTCCAACTTCGGTCCGGGCGGCGCACTCAACGGCCCGCCCGGCTTCGGAGGGCCACGCCCGCCCATGCAGATGCGCCCGGGCATGATGTCTCCGAACGGCGCTCTGTCACCAGAGACGAGCCCCGCATTCGGCCCTGCACGCTACGGACCCGGTGGCTTCGGTCCTAACGGCCCGATGAACGTGGGCCGACCCCCGCTGATGCAGGACCCCAACATGCCACCGCGCTCGCCTGGCGGCATGCGTGGACCGGGAGGACCTCCTGGACCGCCAGGAGGACCGCAGGGGCCTGGCGGTGTCATGTTTCCACGCGGAGGCCCAAGCCCAGTGCCGGGTCAGATGCCCGGCGGGCCAGGAACGAGCCCTGGATTCGGGCCGGTCCACATGCGTCCGGGTATGGGGCCACCTGGACCTCCCGGCATGGGCCCAGGCGGACCCGCGCCCCCCTTCATGAATGGCGTTCCACGACCGCCGATGCCACGACCGCCGCCGGGAGCGCAGCCATGGGCGAATGGGCCGCCTCCGCCGCCGCCGCCGGGGATGGGATCGCGCGAGCCGTACAGGCGGCCGTCTGCGCCGAATCTGCGGCAGGCGTCGCACGGCTCGTCGGCGGGCGGACGGACTTCGGACGAGGGCGATGGCGGACGCTCGTTTATCCGCACACGCTCGGTGTCGAGCACCGGATCGACGGCGCCCAAGCTGCCGTCGGCCATGATGAAGGAAGGGCGGGACAAGAGCGAGCGAGGCACGGACGTCTCGCCGCCGAGCAGTCCCGTGGCCAAGAAGCAGGGCCCGTTCCGCAGCACCGTGTCGGCGCAGATGCGATGCAAGCTCTTCCTCAAGCAGAGCCACGCGCAGTGGAAGTCGCTGGGCAACGCGAGGCTCAAGCTGTACCACATTCTGCCGGACGACATCAAGCAGCTGGTTGTGGAGAACGATCGCAAGACGCTCATCTCGACCATTGTGCTGACGGACGGTGTGGAGCGCGTGGGCAAGGTGGGCGTCGCTGTCGAGCTGAGCGACCGCGGCAACCGGACGGGCATCATCTACATGCTGCAGATGCGCTCCGAGGAGTCGGCGGGCGGTCTGTTCGGGCAGCTGCTCGAAGGAAGCGACCGCACAGCAGCGGCTACCTCGATGGGCGGCAGCTTCGCCTGAGCGCCGCGCGCTCGACTCGACATCCAAGGGTTTCTCTTTCTTTGCATACGGGTTTCAGCGTCGGACTGTTGAGCCGGCGACGCATCTTTGATCATTGTGCTTTTTCATGCCTCATTTCCTCCTCGTACATCCTATGATACTACCAATAGATACAACGCTCTTCTTGCCTTTTCGTACGGTCGAGGCGCGTGTACGCGGGCTGGGTGTCTGTCAAAGGGATGTGTATGAGAGCGGATGATATTGTACAGGATGACGCAGCGGGGATTTCACGATGTGTGAGTGAGGCTTGGGTGAGAGGCTTATGGATCGTCTTGGTCCATGTCATGATCTCGGTTGTTGTGGGAGTGAGATGGAAGAGGCTCGTCGTCGTCATCTTGAGCTTCTTGGGGCTCTTGCTCGCCATCGTCATCTTGGTCGTGGTCATTCTGTTCCTCTTCTTCGTGTTCTTCCGGTTCGTCTTGGAGGGTGCCTTCGAGGATCATGTTTTCCTCGTTCTGTTTCTGGACAAGTTTGGATTGTCTTGCTTCGAGGGCGGAGGAGAGGGCGATGGGGGTTGGGATAGCGTCGCGGAGGAATTCGAGGTAGTCGGACTGCTGAACGGCACGCGAGAGGTCTTTGTAGAAGACATGCTTGCGTTTGTCGAGCTTGGCGTTGGTGTAGGCGTCGTCGGTGAGTTTACGGAGGAAGATCTCGGTGGCGATGCTGATGAGAAAGGTGGCTTCCTTGGAGCAGATGTCGACGTCGCGATCCGCCTTGATGATTCGCTGCACTCGAGCCGTAGGAAAGACCGAAACACCCTTGTAGGTGGTGGCAGTCTCGGTAGGCGTATCCGCACGTGGGGACGAGGCTGACGACATGATGATGCTGTGTTGCGACCTGAACGTGATGCGCAAGAAAGCCGGTGATGGTGGTCGTCAGTCACATCGATCCAAGGCTGAGTTGAATCCTACGCCCAAAGTGTCAAACCATTAACGCGACGCGTGCCGCTTCCGCACTCGCACTCTCTGGCCCCATCCGCCCCCAAACTTCCTCCACGCGCAGAGAGCAACACTCACACACAGACCTTGCGCCTCACATTAGCCAAAAAAAGTGTGACTTTCCGAACAGGTATTGCGTGGTTCGTGCTGACTTGGATCTTGCCGCCATCACACGCCTCGTCTCCTGCATCGCTAAGCACTGTCGGTCTATCGGCACAGCCGGCGCATGTGTCAAAATGCTCATCGACCTCCGCTGAGCCATCTCCCTTCTCGTCCACGCGCGAGAACCATCAAGTCGACTCAGCCACCCAGGCTCTCCGTCGCCTCGGCCTCGCGGCTGCACGAGCAACCAACGAAGCATATTCCAATCTGAGGCCATCTGCTCTGCTTTGCTCTGAAGGATGTCCGACGAACAGGAGCTGTCGCCTGAGGCCGAGGCAGCTCGCTACAGGCCAATCCGACGTCTCGACGAAACCGTCGTCAACCGCATCGCAGCCGGCGAGATCATCCACCGCCCCGCCAACGCACTCAAGGAGCTCATCGAGAACTCGCTCGATGCAGGAGCCACCCTCATCCGCATCACGCTCAAGGAGGGCGGCATCAAGATGCTCCAGATCCAGGACAACGGCTCCGGCATCCAGCCCGCCGACCTGCCCCTCCTCTGCGAGCGTTTCGCTACCTCCAAGCTCCGCGACTTTGCCGACCTCGATAGCATGGCCACCTTCGGCTTCAGAGGCGAGGCTCTCGCTAGCATCAGCTACGTCTCGGCCTCCATGAACGTCGTCTCCAAGACCAAAAACAACGAGTGCGCTTATCGTGCCTACTATGCCAACGGTGCCCTCGCGCCCCCAAAGCCCGGCCAGAGCAGCGAGCCCAGACAATGCGCGGGCACAGACGGCACCCTCATCACCGCAGAAGACCTCTTCTACAATGTGCCGCAGCGTAGGCGGGCGCTGCGCAGCCCCGCAGACGAGTACAATCGTGCACTCGACGTCGTCTCCAAGTACGCCGTGCACTACGGAGGCAAAGGCGTCGGCTTCGTCTGCCGCAAGGCCTCCAGCAACGCCACCGACCTCAACACACCCTCCTCGCCCACCACCACCACCCTCGACACCATCCGCATCCTTCATGGCAACGCCGTCGCGCGCGAACTCGTCCAACTCGCCGGCGTCTCGGATTCCAGCCTCGGCTTCGAGTGCAACGGCTGGATCAGCGGCGCAAACTGGAGCAGCAAGCGCACCACGCTTCTCTGCTTCATCAACAATCGCCTCGTCGACTGTCCGCTCCTCAAGCGCTCCATTGAGGCGCTCTATGCCACCCTCCTCCCCAAGGGTGGCCATCCGTGGATCTACCTCTCGCTCTCCATCCATCCTGCCAACGTCGACGTGAACGTCCATCCCACCAAAAAGGAGGTCCACTTCCTCAACGAGGACGAGATCGTCGAGCGCATCTGCAGCGCCGCACAGCAGAAGCTCGCCGGAGCAAACTCGAGCAGGACGTTTGCCTTTTCGCAGGCCGTCCTGCCCGTCCTTGCCTCCGAGGTCGCGGCTCGCAGAGCGCCACCCGCCAGCTCGGACGAAGCCGGCCCGAGCCGTACTAGCAACACCATCAGCGACACCGAACGCCGATCCGGACAAGCCAGCGCAACCACAGACACGCCGGCCTCGGCAACGCACAGACCTCAAGGCGGGCCAGTCTCGTCCTCAAGAGGCTATCCTCAGCATTTGGTCCGCGTCGACGCCAAGACCAGAACGCTCGACGCCATGTTCTCGGCCTCGTCCCACTCTGCTGTCAAGCGCGGCGGTAACCAGGACGAGCGGCAAAGTCCCGCGTCCGACTCCATCGCAGCGGCGTTGGGCGAGGAGCAGAGTGCTGCCAAGGCCAGCGACACCACGCACACGGCCAAGCGAGCGCGCCAGGGGCTCGGCGTGCGCATCTCGGACTCGGATTGCTCTTTAACCTCGGTGCGTCAGCTGCGTGCGCAGATCGCCAAGGCGCAGCATCGCAACCTGACCGAAGTGGTGCAGAACCATACATTCGTGGGCGTCGTCGATGTGCACAAAGGCCTCAGCCTCATTCAGCATGAGACGAGGCTGCTGCTCGTCAATCACGATGTCATGATCCGCGAGTTCGCCTACCAGCTCGTGCTGCGCCAGTTTGGCGGTTTCGCCACCGTCGCGCTCGATCCACCCCTCTCGCTTGACGAGCTCGTGCAGATCGCGCTCGAGAATACGGCCGGGGTGCCCGAGGACGCTTCGGCGAGCGTCGAGGCTGCCCGTGACAAGATCGTTGACGTGCTGCTAGACAATGCCGAGATGCTGCTCGAGTACTTCTCGCTTGCCCTCAGCCGCGAGGCGCGCACGCTCGAGGCGCTGCCGAGTCTGCTGCCTGGAGCGAGCCTGCCGGGCGCACAGGGCGCGTGTGCGATCGAGCTCGAGCGCTTGCCTCAGCTGCTCGTCCGGCTCGCCACGCGTGTCGACTGGCAGGACGAGCAGGATTGCTTCGACACGTTGGCGCGTCAGCTCGCCTGGAGCTGCGTCCCGTTCCCGCCTCCGCCGCCGCCGCCCACGCGGGATGCGAAGGAGGACGACGAGCAAGATGCCGAGAAGCAGCAAGAGCACAGGCGCACAGAGGAGCGGGCGGCAAGGGAGACCGACGAGGCACGCCGCCGAGTCCAGCATCTCTGGTTCGACAGCATGCCGCGGTCGCGTGCAAAGTACACGCCCAGCCGCGCGAGCAACGACGTCGTGGTGCAGGTCGCCAATCTGCCCGACCTGTACCGTGTGTTTGAGCGGTGTTGATCGTGCTCGTGCTCTGGCTTGATGGTAAACAGAATTCCAGAGGCTCTGGCGTTCTGCGCGTGCTTGCGACCGTGGTTGTCACGCTGAGGCTGTGGCCAAGGCAACGGAAGGTCGACTGTTGCGAGGTGAGCAATGGGTGGGTGATGATGCGTAGTCACGTTTTTGACTCAGCGCGGGCTTGGAGGTGATGTACACGTAGCTTTTTCCAAGGCTGCTTTATGGAGGACAAGCTTCTCTCGGACCGGCTTGCTTGATCTCCGACCACATGCATGCGCGGCATCTCTGGTCTGTGTTCGGAAGTCGATGCTTTGACCATGTCTACCAAGCGCGCCTGCGATAAGTTGCCTTTCACTGCATGGGCGAACCTAGTCAAGGTAGTGCGAGACTGACCGCTGGAGGCTGGGGTAGTCTCTGACGACGAAGACGTTCCGGAGATTCCGGAGGTTCCGGAGGTTCCCGAGGTTGCCAAGGTTCAGCAAGGGCCAAAAGAGTCGACGACCAAGAGTCCCAAGCTAGCCGACGAGTCGGAGCCAGCGCTCGATAACCAAATCGCCAGGGATCTGGAGCATCTGAGGGATCAGATGAGGCAGATCAAAGAGGATCTGAGCGATCTGGGGGATCTGAGGAGGCAACTCGACGAGGAGCGACGACAGTTGGGTGGGATGGAACGGGTTCAAGCGCTCCTGAAGATCTACCGGACGATAAGTCCAAGCCGGACGATGCAGCCGACGCGCTCGACAGTCTCGACGATGGATCTCGAGCTCGAGCTCTCGAGGCGATCCCTGTCGAGCACGCGGAGGATGCAAGCTCGCACCTCTGGTCGCCGAGCCAGGTGCTCTCGCTAGCTGTTAGGGAGAGGTTGCGCTTGGCACGTCAAGATGTCTCTCCTGCCGAGAGGGCTTCGGTCTGCAACCTGGGCAAAGTCGAGCGAGAGCTGGAGGACCAAGTCGGGCGCGAATGCGCGCTTCAACATGCGGCCAAACCTTGCCAAGACTTCAAACGGTCCGAAAGCGACGTCAAGCTTGCTCACCGCTAACCAAGATCGTACCGCAACACGAGCAACCGTCAACTCGACCGCCTAAGTGCTGTCCTAACGCACAAGCCTGTTGACTCATTCTTCCCCAGCAAGCTGGCTTGGCGAAGCTTCAAGTCGACACTCGATGTGAATCGCGTTGATGCCCAAGACTTTGCATTTCCGGCTGCGTGGGCGTCTATTCGGCCTTGGCTTTGCGCTGTGCAGGCAAGGTGAGCGGATTCCAGAGCGAGGTGATCCAGGCGTCGACAAAGGCGTTGCGTCCAAACATGTGTGCGGCTCTGGAGCGTGCGGCTGTGCGGATGCGTGCAATACGTTCCGGCTCGGTATCCTGCAGCCTCAAGATGTGCGCCAAGACCGAGGCGTATTCGTCGACCTCGCGCGCATGCCACCCGACGCCATCCTCGTCGTCCTCTGCTTGCTTGCTAGTGGGGAGGTTGATTGAAGGATAGGCGATATCGAGCCATGGTCCGGCCGACATATGGCTCAGCGTAACCAGACCGGCGGCCATGAACTCGACGACGTTGATGCCAAAGTGTTCGTCGCGCATCGTGCTGAGGCCAACGCCGGCATCAGCAAGGTGAGTGAGGACGGTGGGATAGTCGGCATTGACGACGAGGCGCACATGCGCCTCGAGCCCAAGCTGTTTGCTCAGCAATCGCAGCATCGCAATCCGCTTCTCGTCTGCCTCGTTACGACTCGATCCGATCATGACCAACTCGACGCGCTCGTCGCCCTCGAACAGCTCGGGATGCGCATCGTACAGCGCCTTGAGCATGTACAGCTGGCTCGGATGTTCCTTCTCGGGTCGGAACTGAGCGAGGCTGACAATGGTGCGTGGCCGTTTTCGTTGGAGCGGAAACGTCATGAGCTGCTCCGTATCGCAGGGCGGATAAACCAGCCCGACGCTCTCGCCACCCTTGCGTCCCAGCAGCGTCTTGAGATGCGCTTGCGTCCACGAGCCGTTGGCGACGACAGCATCGGCGTGCCGCAACGCCCACACGTAGAGCCGCGCAAAGAGGCGGTAGTAGACGAGCTTGACGCCCGAGCGCAGTCGGCTGTTGGCCGTCGCAGCGCGGTTGGTATGCCCCGACTGGCGGAGCTGAACGCGCTCAAGCATGTCGGTGCTGATGATGGGATAGTGGACATAGGCGCCTACCTTGACGGAGCGGTCGATGAGTTTGAGCACGACGTACGAAAACGCGTATCCCATCGTATCGATGTACACGTCCGGCACGAGCTGCGACAGCGCCTCGAAGGCCAGCCACACGGAGCCGTAGCTCTGCCCGAGCAAGGTCCAGCTCTTCCACGCCGACTCTTCGACCATCCACCTGCGCTCGAGTCCGACCATAGCTACGCGCGCAGCGTCGATCTCGATGCCGAAGCGCGCTGCGGCCTTGTCGAGGATCTGCTGCTTGGAAGCGGCGGGCAAGTCGCCCGTGTAGATGACGACGACGGTGCGCGGGCAGCGCGCCAGATGCAGTGCGACGGCTTCGTACAGCACGCGTTCGCCACCCCCGCCCGCGTTGCAGTACGGATGGAAGAAGCCGATCACGCAGCGCCGCGAGAGACCCTGGGAGAGCTCGGCTTTTTCGTCGATGCCCAGCGCGACGAGCAGCTTGCGACGACGCACGCGGTTGGTGCGTCGGATGCGTCGGATCGCCTTGTCCGCCACGCCGACCGCACCGACACTGGCCGAGAAGAGGACGAGCAAGAGCGGCAGCGCAATGGGGATGATGACCGACTTGAGCGTCTCGAGCAGCGAGTCGCTCCGCTCGAACAGCACCGTCGTCGCCGCCGGATCGTACGCCGGCGTAGAGGCGGCCGAGGTAGCACACGCCGACATGGCCATCGTGCACCCGAGCACCAAAAACGTCAGCCGCCGCAACATGATCTTGAATGGGCAGCACGCAGCGTAGGTCCAGCTGAACCGTTGTGGTGGAGAGAGGATGAGAAGCAAGGCTCCAAGACACGTCGCATACGGGCCCGTGCATTCCGCGCTGCGAAGCGTCCGAATTCCAATTCCTTTTCGAGCCCGCTCAACCTGTCACGAGCCGAGCGCCCATTTCTTCCTCACCCGCCACCACTCACCGAGCACCACCTCTCAGGCCGTGCTCACCACCACACTCGGCGAGCACCAGGCAGCTGCGTACATTTGGGCTGTGAGAAGCTCGCGGCTATGTGATCCAGCGCAGACACTCGAGCACTCTGCGCTGCAAGAATTGCGTCTCGGGCGGCGCCTCTGCGCCCGGCTCGAGCTCGAGCGCCTCTGCGTGGCCGCACGGCTCGTCGGTCTGCGTGCGTGCGTCGGTGGCGTAGCGCTGCATGATGCGTTCGCGCGCCTGGATCCTGCACCGCGGGCAGAACTTGACGCATCCTGCCGAGTCGGCGAACCTCGCGCTGGCCTCGCCCGCGTCGTCGGTCGCCTGCGCCTCGTCCACACGGCCCTCGGGCACGCTGACGCCGAGCTGGAGCTCGATGAGGTTGCGTCGGCGCACGGGACAGTCGGCGACGCTGAGCCTACGCAGGTTGTCGCGCGTGCAGCCGTGCGTCAGCAGCGTGCACAGCGTCTGCGGCTGGAGCGACTTGTTGGCCGAACCGAGCAGCGTGAGTCTCTGTAGCCTCGGCAGCGTCGCCAGCATCCTCGCCGTCGCACCGTCGAAGCTGAAATTGCCCAGCCGCAGCGAGACGAGTCGGCTGCTCCATTCGCCATCGCATGCGGTCAGCGCACGCAGGAACGAGTGGTGCGGCGCGAGCAGCCAGCACGACTGCGTGATCCACTCTAGGTGGCGTGGGCGGAAGTAGGCGAAGAACTCGAGCGCCTCGGCCACCGCCTCGCCCGGGAAGCGCACGCGCAGGCTGTGCACACCCGCCGTCGATGTCTGCGCCTGCGCGACGAGCCGCGCCAGCCGCATCGTCTGCTTCCAGTCGACGCGCGCCGAGTAGACGTCGAGCTCGCGCACGTACTGCGCATACTCGCCGTGCGTCTCGAGCGTCGCCAGCACGCTCGACACCGACAGCCGCGACGTCAGCGTGAGCCGCGTGTACAGGTGGCGTACGCCCGCGCGGTGGAAGGACGAGTGGACGACCAGCACGTCGCCTACGCCGCGTCCCGATGCTGCCGAGGAGGCGCTGCTCTGCGCTTGCTCGAGCGCAAAGGCGATCACCAGCGACTGTAGCTCGGGAGGTAGGGAGCCGAACGCGAAGCTGGCCGGGGCGGCGCCGACCTCGATCGCACTCATGGTGTTGATGTCGATGCCAGCAGCAGGAGCGACATTCCAGTGAGGTTCATACGTGTATCGAGAGGGCCGATCCGGGTGGTGGTGGTGAGCTTTCACGGTTACTCGCCGAGTTGCAGCTCGCCCAAGGGTCCAAGGTGTGGAGGCCGCGCCGAAAAAAGCGGGAGCGATGTGAGAGCGCACCAAGTACCACCTTTGAATCTGTGCCGGCGCGCGTGTTGGAGTTGGAGAGCAACACTTTGGAGCATCACGTGGATCGCGACGCGCGCCTCTCTGCAGGGGGCTGTTGGACTTTTTGGGCCTGCGCGTCTGTGCCTCCTCGTCGGATCCCACCATCACCACCACCACCATCATCATCTCACAGATCCACCATGTCACGATCTCGGCAACCGTCTGGAGCCATGCCTACGACGCCTCTGCGGCGCATCTCGCGTGGCTCGCTCAACGCGCTCTCGCACTCGGCGTCCAAGCAGCTCGCCGCGGGCTCGACGCCGCTCTCGTTCCTCCAGGGCGCGCTCAGCGACCTCGCCGAGGAGGTGGGCGTGCTCAAGCTCAACCTCGAGAGCCTCGAGGGCGTGCAGGATAGCCTGCGCAGCTTCAACGACAACTTTGCCATGTACCTTTACGGGCTTCGGATGAACGCCTACTGCGTCGAGTGGCCCGAAGCGCCGCAGCACGACAACTTTGCGCGCGCCGACAAGCGCATCGCCCAGCAGGCGCAGCAGTATGCGGCGCAGCATCACCTCGACCTCGCGCTCTCCTCGCACGCCTATCCGTCCGCGGCTGCAGAGGCCAACCCGGCCGCGGATCAGACCTACGTCACCACCGACGACGAGAGCATCTACCGCACCGACGCCGCTCCCATCGTCCCGCAGTCCGCGGCAGCGGCTCAGCAGGCCAAGCCCGCGCTCAAGTCGGCGCTCAAAAAGACGTCCGGCGCGGCGGCCGGTGCGGCTGGCAAGAAGCCAGCGGCCGCAGCGGCGACGGCGCAACAGGCGCCAGCGGGTGCGGCGAGGCCCAAGATGACGCTCGCGCAGAAGAAGAAGCGCGAGGCGTATACCGACGAGATCATCGAAACGCTGCCGCTCGAGTACCGCGGCGGCGGCCAGGATCCCAAGCAGAACGCCATCGCCAAGCACGTCTGCATGGCGCTCCTCGCGGCTGGACCCAAGGGTCTGCGCATCGCCGACATTGTCAAGAACCCGGAAATGTCGCAGGCCAAGATCAACAAGACGCTCATCGCCCTCGTCGCCGCCAAACACGTCGTCAAGGCGAGCAACAATGTAAGTCGGCGTTCGCGCCCCCTCCCTCCACGCGCGCGTCAGATACGGGCTTACTGACCTCCCATCGGAGTTGCTCCTCAACAGGGTATTGTGTATAGCCTCGACTCGGGACGTCATCCCTCGCTTCCCTAAGACCCGCGCTCCGCTCGACGTGAGCCGAGGTTGGAAGATGTACTTGTATTGCTTGATTCGAATGTCCACGTCTGTAATCTTTTCGGTCTCGGTGCTGGCAAGGCAGAGTTAGAGCTTGTTGTTGGCCTTGTCCTGTTTGTCCTTTTTGATTTGGTCGAGGCGTTGTTTGCGCTCGCGCTCTTCGTCGATGGCCTGCTTGGTGAGTTTGCCCTCGGGGTCTTCGGCGACGTGCTTCATCGCCTCAAAGTCGAGCTGGTCCGCCTGCGTCTTGAGCCGGTTCTGCTGCGCAGAGTCGATACGCAGCTCCTTGTCCTTGAACAGATGGCGTCCGGCGAAGAAGAGCGCCATGCATACGATGCCGCCCGTGAAGAGGAACAGCGGCGTGATCTCGGGCCGGTTCAACACCTGCTTCACCTGCATACACCCACACAAACATCACATGGATTCAGCTTTCAGACGATTTCCAGAAGGAGGGTGGGGGGGGGGGGGGGGGGACTTACGGATTCGGCTTTGGCACGCGATTGGTCGTCGCGACGCGCGCGCGTGGTGGAGAAGAACCGGCCCACACTGGCAGTAGGAGAGCCGTGGCGCAAGAGCGGGCCGCGCAGGGCGGATGTGGCGGATGCAGTCAGGAAGCGCATGCTCGTTGGAGGTGCAGGGTCGTACGATGGCGGATGAGGTGGGAGAGCAAGCAACGGATGTAGCAGGTCCAAGGGGTCAAGGGACGGACCGTGACGTCCGCCCGATCGAGGCCTCACGCACGGGCAACCTACGCTACATGGCTGCAGCGAGAGGCTGTGGCAGCGTGCTGGTCGAGGCTTGAGCGAGGCGTGAGGCGGATGAAGTCATGGCACATGGTCATTCCTGCCTTGACTTTGATGGCCTTTCTCCTCCACATCCTAACTTAGCCCTTTTCTCGGCCCGGTCTCCCAAAGAAGCGACGACGTAACATGGTCAAACCAAAAAGAGAAAGCGGCGGTTTGCCAACTTTAGCCTTTTTCGGCGCTTCAGGGTCTCGGCCATGCACAAGAATCCAAGCCGCCGCCCCCCGCGCTCTCTTCTCGTTGTTCTCTCCATCTCTTGGCCTCACCGATCCCTGCCAGGCTATCTCGCAAGCATGGCAGCCGCCGACACAGCACGTGCACACGATGTGCGCGCCGAACTCGAACGCCAGGAGGCGCTCGACCTCGTCGACCCGCTGCGCCATCTGCTCTCGCTCGATACCGAAGCCGAAGAAGCCTCCTCCTCGGCCACGGGCCCTAACGGCGACGTACGCGATCAGCCCAGCTCCAACGACTACAGCATCGTCCCCTCGCAGCTCGAGAGCATCATAGATCAGCGCACCACCATCCGCTACTTTCGAGACCTCGCTCGTCGACCTGAACTCCTTCCCCCCTCCTCCTCTTCCTCCTCCTCGTCAGAGACGCCGGGCTCGACAGAGGCGAGGGCGGAGTACTGGGACGTGCATCTGAAGCTCGACATGACAACGGGATGCGGTGGAAAGATCTGGCCTGCTGCCGAGGTGCTTGGTGCCTACATTGCCGCCAAGTACTCGGACCCCACCAGCTCGACGCAGCCTCCGCAGCAGGAAGGGTTCAACTGCCACGGTGGCGACTGGCGCGGCCGGACGATCGTCGAGCTCGGCTCGGGCACGGGGCTCGTCGGCTTCCTCGTGCATGCGATGCAGCTGCAGCGAGCCAAGGTCTACGTGACCGATCAGCAGGCGATGCTTGCGCTGATGCGCGACAACCTCGCGCTCAACTTTGGCTCGTCTCATCCGGACCGCACCCACGCCACCGAGATCGACGCCGAGCTGCACGTCGCCGAGCTCGACTGGGCGCATCCGATCCCCGCGTCCATGCCACCACCGGACGTGCTGCTGCTCGCCGACTGCGTCTACCTCGAAGTGGCCTTTCAGCCACTCATCGACACCATCGAGGCTCTGGCCACCGACAAGACCGAGATCCTCTTCTGCTACCAGAAACGTAGAAAGGCCGATAAGAGGTTCTTTGCGCTCCTCCGCAAGAAGTTCGTCTTTGCAGACGTAACCGATGATGACCCGACACGCACCGTCGAGTATAGGAGACAGGGCACTCAGCTCCTGCGCATCCGCAAAAAGTAGCCCCCCCCCCTTCGCAATGCGATCGCGCTCACAGCATTCACAGGCCAACATCGCGCACACCATGAACAGGGCCAATTAGGTTGGGCGAAAGGAGAAGCGCTAGGCTATGATGCAGCACTCGCCTGGACCTCGACGAGACGGTTCTTGCTCGGCCGTTGAGCCGAGGGGGTCCGAGTGAGGAGATGTGTCGGGCGAGGATTGCGCGTGGTCGAGAGAGACGGTTCCCGAGGTGCGGCCGGCGGCGCGAACGCGCATGCGCGAGCGCTTGCCGAGCGTCGAGCCGTCGTACTTTGCGTTTGTCGTTGGTGAGGTTGGGCCTGCATCGGCAGCGTCTGTGGCTGAGAACTTGCTGTGGATATCGCGAGCTGCCTGTGCGAATGCCTCTTGCACGTTCTAACCCATCCGCGCGCGCAAAACCGCAGCATCAGCATCCGCATCCGCTTCTCTTTTCTCTCTGTGGAAACAGCAAAAACTTACGTGGCCGGATTTGGCACTCGCTTCTAGAAAGAGGAGGCCATGTTGGTTTGCAAACTGCTGCGCCTCTTGAGTCGACACCTCTCGCTTCTTGCCCTTGCTCCTTCGACGGTCGATGCGTCTTTGCTGTGTCTCGTCTGGCTCCTCGGCTGTCTCGTCGTGGTGTGATTCTTCCGATTCGACGAGGTCGTACATGTTGCCCACGAGCACGACGGTGACCTTGTCTTCTGCATGCGAGCGAACGTCGTCAAGCCAACTCTTTACGTTGAGGAAGCTCGGACGATGCGTGATGTCGTAGACCAGCAGAGCCCCTGCTGCACCTCGGTAGTAGGAGCGGGTGATGGAGCGGAACGATTCCGAGCCCGCCGTATCCCACACCTGCACCTTGACCGTCTCGCCATTGTCGAGTCGGATGAGATGCGAGCCGAACTCGACGCCGATCGTCGGATCCGGCTCGGCGAGAAACCGATCGTCGGTCAATCGAACCAGCAACGACGACTTGCCCACCGACGAATCGCCGATCAGGATGAACTTGAGGATGTAGTCCCATCCGGACGACGGAGGCGCCGTGCTGGCTCCAGCAGAAGACGAGGCGTATGTGCCAGAGGGAATGCGGATCGGTGCCATCGTCTCGTGCCAAAAAGTCGAGAGACGGTGCAAGCGCGATAGAGATGGTGGAGGTCGCGCGTCGACTTGCTCCTTCGCCCCGCCAAGCCGAGTTGAAAGGGTTCAAAATCGCCAGAGCCTCTCCCCCAAAAAGCCAGCCAGGCACAGCGCGCAGGACATGGCGCGTGGCCCCCACACCTCGCTCGGTGGCGCCTAGCTCAACTCGAGCCAAAGTGGAGGCTCCGCACCGCACACCGCACACACACGACGATTTCGATCCATCCCTTCGCCCGCCAAACGCAGCATGTCAAAACCGAAGACAGCGATGGAGATCGAGATAAGATAGTGTACAACTCGAAATTCTGCAGCATCCAGCACCGTGCACTAGCAATACAGATTCGTTTTTGGCGCCTCAAACGGCAGCGGTGGGACGATACTTTTCAGGCTTGCTCGGGCTGGGAGGTTCCTCGCTCGCAGCCCCCAGGCCGGCGCCCATGGCCGACGCGGCGACCAACGGATGGCCGCGCGCATTGTGGTTCAGGTGCGCCTGCTGCTGCTGTGCCTGGCTCACGCCCGGACTGGCACGGGCGAGCTCAAACAGCCCGCCCCCATTGCTCGTCTTGCCGTTGACGCCGGCCAGCGCGGCGCCACTCGAGCGACCATTCATCGCGACGCCACTGGACCCATTGGACCCATTGGACCCATTGGACCCATTGGCCGCCGAAGCGGCAAACGAGTAGCTCGCCGACATGGCCATGCTCCCGTCCAACCAGTCGGGCTTCTTGACCTGCTTATCCTTGGTGCGCGGCGGCGAGCCGACGCCGCCGGTCCATCCCGCCTCGCGCGCCGCATCAAAGTAGCCCATCTCGGAGAAAAAGTCCCAGACCTTGCCGAGCTTGTTGACGTCGATCTTGATGAGCGTGCGGCACTCGCGGCGCGTGAGCTTGCCGCCGCGTGCGACGAATTCGGCGATCAGCGTCGCCTTGATCACCAGGAACGGCTGCGGCAGGATGCGCAGCGCCGAGCACAGCTGCACCTCGGCCGGCGTCAGCAGATTCAGCGACGGCGCCTTGGCCAGGTTCAAAGGCTGCGGCGGCTTGCGAGGCGTCTTGGGCTCCTCGGCACCCGAGCCACCCGCCTTCTTCGCCTTGCCCTCCTTGTCCTTGTCCGCCTTGTCCTTCTTGCTGCTCTCCTTGCCGTTGGGCATGGGCGCTGCGGCGGCTGCGCCTCCGGCCTCTTCCATCGGCGTCGGCGTGCTCGTCTCGCGCTGCCGCGCGCGCGCCGCATCGATCCTCGGCCGAGCAGACGCCGCCACGGGCGTCGCAGCCGCACCCGAAGCTGGGAAGGCGGCGAGGCCGCCCGCAGCGAGTTCGGCGGCGCGGCGTGCGCGCTCGGCCTTGTCGCGCTCGTAGGCGCTGGCATCGTCGAGCGTGAGGATGCCCATCTTGCGGTAGTGCTGGAGCTGGGCGGCGGCCTTGCGCAGCGCCTCTTCGTAGCAGAGGCCGTTGAGGAAGTCTTCGTAGTCGAGCGCCGTCTGCATCTGCGCAAAGTGCTTGGTGCGCGAGAGCAGCTCGCGCTCCTCCTTGGGTCGCCGTCGCTCCGCCGCCTGGTTGCGCCGGTAGTCGACCAGGTTGCGCTCAAACATAAAGTGCTTGCGTCGCAGACGCCGGTCGAGCCGCTCGTTGTACATGTCGATCACTGTGAGCTTCAACGAGAGATCCGTCGGATCCTCGTCCCAGTCGAACGGCTTGTCCTCGGGCTCGGCATCCTTGTCCTTGTCCTTGTCCTTGTCTTTCTCCTTGGCATCGGCCGCCGCCGGTGGTTGCGGCGGCTGCTCTTCGGCGTCGTCGTCGGCGGCGTGGCCCTCCTTGTCGGCGTCGGCCTCGGCGTTCTGCGTGGCCTTCTTGCTCGTGGGACCTCCGCGGCCGCTGGCCTCCATGCGTGCGTGGCCCTGTGTCGCCTTGCTACCGAGCGCCTCCCACTCGGAGGGCATGTCGGCGCCACCAAAGTCGTAGACGCGCCCGAACTCCATGTCCTTGATGAGGTGCTCGGCGTCCTGCTCGTACTCGTGCTCGAACTCGAGGCGGCCGGGCATGAAGCCGGCGAGCTCGCTGTGGTTGGTCGGCGCACTCACCAGCGGCTTGGCCGACTTGGGTGGCGAGTAGGACGCCTGGGCGTCTCGCAGCGTTTCCACGCGCCGCCTCTTCCTGCGCTGGAACTCGTCCTGCGAGAGGCTCGGCGTGAAGGTCATCGAGGGTCCCACCACGGGCGGTTCCTGCGTGGTCAGCTGGCACGCGACGCGGCTGCCCGTGCCCTCGCCGTCGACGAGCGGATCAAAGACAGGCACGGCGACGCGACTGTAGCGCTCGAGCGCGTGGAGTGCGCGCTTGTCGCCGCGCTCGCCGCCATCGCGGCCCTCGACGTAGACGCTGAGGTAGTGGTCCTGAACCTCCTCCTTGGTGCGATTGCCGATGTGGTCTGCGATGTCGGCCCAGTTTCCGAGGCCGTAGGTCTGGCAGCCGTCGATGAGGAGCAACTCCTCGTCTGCGCCCCAGTCGTCGCAGAAGATGGGGTAGGCGTGCTGCTCGACGACGCGGTAGTCGTGCCACGCCTTGTGCTTGCCCGGCTGCGCGCCCGAGCAGAAGCACGAGGCGCACAGGTCAAAGTCGGTGCAGCCGCCGGCACAGCGGATGCGGACGGTGAGCGTGATGTCGGCGCCGCAAGCATCGCAGTGGTAGCGTACGCCCGGCTCGGCGGCGGCGGCGGTGGTGGAGCCGTCCTCGGACTTGGGCGTGGGCTTGTTCTTGCGGTGGCTGACCGTCATGATGCCGTCGTGGGCGCTAGGTCCACGCTAGCAGGCGAGCGATGCAAGGCACTAGCGTCGACAGCGGTGGGCCACGGCAACGACGGGCAACGGCGGCGCGCCGAATGGGAGCCAACACCGCCGCAAGGTGGGAGCCAGTCGCGGGCGTTCGAGTTTGATGTGTGCGTCGGGCGGTTGAGGACGAGGACGAGAAGAGGAGGATGAAATGGCCAGAGCCGGAATGTTCTGGTTTCCGGCAGCCGAAGTGCGGGGGCCTAGCGCCGACGTCGGCCTGGCAACGAGCTGAGGAGGACGAGGTGGAGCGGCGAGGTCGGTGTTTGTTGCACGATGTCGGACCGAACAGGCAGCGATGTGAGAGCGGCGTTGCGACGCGCGAATGCCAACGCACGCGCCGAGAAGTGGGGGGAGTTGGAATTGCTGGGCACTGGAGCTGTACCGAATTTACTCGGCCGTGAGCCTGGATTTTGGACGCTCGCCGATGCGCCTGACGACGTAGGACCGGGTCGATGTGGGTATGAGAACGAAGCGCTTGCTTGAGAGAAGGAGGGCGATGCAGAAGAGGCCGTGTGTCGTTGAAAGTAGTGGGGCGCTGTGCCGATGGCAAGGCCGGGGTGATGAGATAGATGCTGGTGTGCGAAAAGGTCGCGCGACGAGATGAGGTGTTGTGTCGATGGGCCACAGGCGTAGGCGTTCCAAAGACGCCAAAGGCGCCAAGGCGCGCGTCTCACTCGATGCCCGCCTGATTCAACTCTGCCCATCTCGCTCGCCAGAGACGGCCATCGGGACTCGCTCTCGATTTCGATGCAAATTTGTCAAGTCGAATCGCCAGTCGTACGAATGAGCAGAGACTCGGAACTCGGAGCTGCATGGTGGACCCCGACAGGAATTCGAGAAAGTCGAGAGAAAGTCGAGAGAAAGTTGCAGGCCAACGCTCAGTTTTTTCCTCGGGAGCGTGTGGAGAGAGTTGGCCATCCCTTCCTATCTTCTTTCGCTCCACTAGCACCCCACCACCACAGCAGGCGATATGGCCAAGGCATCCGCTTCGCCGCTCAAGCGAGCCTCTGCGGCTTCCGCGTCCACGTCCATACCGTCTCCGGCTAGCGCCAAGCTCAAAAAGTCAAGAGCGGCTCCGAGTCCGCCCTCGCCATCCCCCTCTGCATCACAGGAGTCCGGCGAGGAGTCCGAATCTGCGACACAAAGCGCCAGCGACAACGATGACGACGACGACGACGATCGAATGGCAGCGACCGGCAGCGAAAGCGAAGGCGAAGAAGCCGACGACGACGATGAGGCTGCGTCAGCGAGCGACGAGCCAGCGCCAGAGGAGCAGGACGACAAGAAGGTGGCCACCGTCGCAGAGGACGGCAAGAAGGTGACGTTTGCCGATCTCGGCGTCATCCCGCAGATCGTAGAGGCGTGCACCAACATGGGCTTTCAGCACCCCACGCCCATCCAGGTCAAGGCGATCCCCGAGGCGCTCGAGGCGCGCGATGTGATCGGCCTCGCGCAGACCGGTTCGGGCAAGACGGCCGCCTTCACCATCCCCATCCTGCAGGCGCTGTGGGACAATCCCAAGCCGTTCTTCGCGTGCGTGCTTGCGCCGACGCGCGAGCTCGCCTACCAGATCTCGCAGCAGGTCGAGGCGCTCGGCTCGACCATCGGCGTGCGCTCGGCGACCATCGTCGGAGGCATGGACATGATGTCGCAGTCCATCGCGCTCTCCAAGCGGCCCCACGTCATCGTCGCCACGCCCGGTCGTCTCCAGGACCATCTCGAAAACACAAAGGGCTTCAGCCTGCGCGGACTTCAATACCTCGTCATGGACGAGGCCGATCGGCTGCTCGACATGGACTTTGGTCCCATCATCGACAAGCTCCTCCAGTCCATCCCGCGCGAACGCCGCACCATGCTCTTCAGCGCCACCATGACCACCAAGGTCGCCAAGCTCCAGCGCGCTTCGCTCAAGAATCCGGTGCGTGTCGAGGTGGACACCAAGTACACCACCGTCTCGACGCTCAAGCAGCACTACCTCTTTATGCCGTTTGCGCACAAGGACACCTACCTCGTCCACCTCGCCAACGAACAGGCCGGCCACTCGATCATCGTCTTCACCCGCACCGTCCACGACTCGCAGCGCCTCTCCATCCTCCTCCGGCTGCTTGGCTTCCCCGCCATCCCGCTCCACGGTCAGCTCAGCCAGCAGGCGCGTCTCGGTGCGCTCAACAAGTTCAAGACCGGCGGCCGCTCGATCCTCGTCGCCACCGACGTCGCCTCGCGCGGTCTCGACATCCCCGCCGTCGACCTCGTCGTCAACTACGACATCCCCACCAACTCCAAGGACTACATCCACCGCGTCGGTCGTACCGCACGTGCAGGCCGCTCCGGCCGCTCCGTCACGCTCGTGACGCAGTACGACGTCGAGCTCCTCCAGCGCATCGAGGCGGTCATCGCGCTCAAGATGACCGAGTTTCCCGGCGGAAACGACAAGGAGGCGGTCATGCTCCTCAGCGAGCGCGTCGCCGAGGCGCACAGGGCCGCCGTGAGGGAGCTCAAGGATAAGGGCGTAGGCAGCGCAGGCGGCTCGGGCAAGAGGAAGCGCAAGATGGACGGCAGGCACGGAGATGAGATGGACAGAGACGACGATCAGGTTCAGCAGGGCATGCCCGTCTCGGGCAACGGCAGGCATCAGAACCTCAACCGCAAAAAGGGCAGGCGCTAAGCTGCTAGACGCATCCCTTTGTCTTTGTACTTGTATCGCATTCGCATTCTATCGTCTTGTTTGCACTTGTGGCTGTCTGTGCCGTTGGTTATGAAGGGGTGAGCTTCTGTGGATTCGGAACTCGGCCTCCACACGGTGGAGAGGAATTTGGGACGTTGCCGAGGCCAAAATTTCCGCGCTGAGCGTTGCGTTCCACCATCTCGATCCTGAACGGTACGATGGCGGGGCCAGGGGTATGTGTGGAGTGTTCGTCGGTTTCAAAGTACACGTGTCCGAGCTGTGGGGCGCGGACGTGTTCGCTGGCGTGCACGCGGGCGCACAAGAGCGCCGAGGCGCAACGACGATGCACGCCCGCCTCGTCTGCTGCTCGACACGATGACACTCCGGCGGCGGGCGTGCGTGCGCCGGCTGGCTATGTGTCCATGTCGCAGTACGGCGAGGCGGAGCTGCTGCAGGACTACCATTTCCTCTCTGCCATGTCGCGCGCTACGGCCGAGACGGGCCGACGCATCGTCGACCTCAAGCTCCTCCCGCCCGCCTCCTCGACCGAGGGTTCGGGAAAGAATGTCCAGATGCAGGCAAGGGGGATGACGAACCAGCAACGACAGAGGGAGCAGTTGCTCAAGCAGATCCACTACCGTCGATTCCGCATCATGGTGCTGCCAGACGGGATGGCGCGTCGTAAGCACAACCAGTCGGGCTTCAACCCAAAGACGAAACGCTTCGAACTCTCGCTCGACCTGCGCCTTCCCCTCCACCTCAACCCCACGGACAAGCAAAAGGCGAGCGAGAGCGGGATGGAGACCGAGATTAGGATGCATCGAACGGATGTCGAGCGTAGTATCGCCGAGGTGGTCTTGGCCGAACTCGAACGGCGTTCGTTTGGCAGTCGCAAGGAGATGGTGCGTGCCAAAGACGCGCTCCGCCTCGCCAGCAGCGTCTGGCTGATCAAGCAGGATGTTCTGACCGACGCCGGATTGCGGGTGCCGTCGGGCTCGACTTGCGTGAGTCGGTATGGCTGGGAGCGGTCTGCGTGGGTGGGCGTGCAGGGGTGGAGCGACGAGTGGGCTGTGCACGTGCCTGTCTACTCGGCCCGCCTGACCAACGAGAGCACGACGCGCTATCTCGACTGGTGGACCCGAAAGCGTAAGTGGGAACAGGCCAACCCTGAACTCGCCGCGCAGCAGGAGCAAGAGGCGAAACGAAGGTCGAACCCCGCCGAGATACCGCAACCCCAACCTGGTGGCGCTGAACCCGAGAACGAAGCCGTAGAACAAGTCGAGGGCGCGGGGATCGTATCGAGTAGCTTGCTCGCCATGCTCTCGCAGCGGCTCGGTCGCACTCGCTCCGAGCAAGCTGTCTCACCGCAGGAAGAGAAAGAAGACGAGGGCGGCGAGGGAGAGGGGGATGGGGCGCAGTCGATGATCGTGCGCATCCGAGCTCCGGACACGCTGTCGCTGAGCACACTGCTTCAGACGTTGCCCGAGGGATACGCCGTCGTCGAGTTCCCCGAGCTCCGGCTCGTGCCTGCCTCGCATGCTGCCGAGCACCTCGTGGATCTCGGACCAGAATTCATCCCACCACCCGCACCCAGACCGGCCAAGACGCATGTGGCCCAACCGCTTTCCACCCCAGCAGCGTCTTCGACTGGACTCGGTGGACTGCTGGCGAGCTACGACTCGGATTCCGACTCGGATGCAGATGCCTCGGTGGCGCACGATGAGGAAGCCGCCGGATCGCTTGCGGCGCTCGCCTCGCAGCACGGACTTGTGCGCACATCAGACACGGCCGACACGACAGACCTGGCAGACACGGCAGACAGGGCAGAATAGAATTACGATTTGCGATGGCAGAGCATGCTTACATGGCGACGAGCAGGGTGAGCAGCGCGACGTGTGCGGCGGCGGTAGCGAGCGAGATGGTGCGTCGGGAGGGCGCGCGCGTGATGGCAGCGGTGAGTTCAACGAGCGCAAGCAGGTCGACGGCCGCGAGCACCAGCATCTCGCGCCTGCCAACGCGCGCCAGTGCGACGGCCGAGACACACTTGAGCAGCGCCACGACGATCCACGCCGTTTCGGGCGGAATCCACACCGCGCTCGCCCAGCCGCGTTGACCGTGGTCGGTGTGCTCTGGCTGGGTGGGAAGCGGGGGTAGGGCTGCGGGTCTGTGGAGGGCGAGCGAGGTGCTCAGCCGCCGTTCGTGTTCGCTCTTCCTGCGCACGTTCTGCTGGGGGCGTTTGCTCTTCTCTGCCTGGTCGAGCACGCGGAGGATCTCTGCACAGCTAGGTCTCTTTGCCGCATCGGTCTGCAGCATCGCCTCAAGCAACCCCAGCAGCGTCTCATCCCTCCTCCTCCTCCCTCGGTGCTCGACTCTGGCGCGATCAAATCCGCGGAAGCTACGCATCTCGGTGCGCAGACGATCCACATCCTCAGTCTGCGCATACGGGAGCCGGAAGAAGAGCAGGAGGTGAAGCACCATGCCGAGCGACCAGATGTCGGCCTTGGCGCTCAGCTCGACGAACCGGCCATCCGCATCGGCGAACACGGCTTCGGGCGCCATGTACTCCATCGTACCCGTGTGGCCCGACCGCGCGCGCGCCCACGCATCGTGCAGCAGCAGCGACGAGCCAAAGTCACTCAGCAGCGCGCGCGGCAGCAGCGAATCCTCGTCCCAATGCAGCAGCACGTTGCCCGGCTTGATGTCCAGGTGAAGGATCCCGCGCTCGTGCAGAAAGCCCAGCCCGGACGCCATGTCGTGCATCAGACTGCAGATCTCTTCCTCCCGAAGCAGGTGCACGCCTACATCCACTCCCGCACCGCCCACTCCAAACCCACCGCTCAGCGTCGCTCCCGAGGCAGTGCTGGCGCCCGCTTCGCCTCCGCCACCACCGCCACCGCCAGCGCCACCGAGATGCCGAGTGGCACGACGTTGGCGCAACGCCGCCTTGAGCCGCTCGATCTTGCGTCGTTCGGGGCCGAGCTCCTCGGACGCTGTGGCGTTCGGATCGCCTGCGTGTGCCGGCTGGGCGGCCTGCTGCGTGGCTGTCCGGCGCTGCGCGTCTTGGCGCAGACCCGTGGGTTGCGGCGACTCGCCTGGCTCGGAGGCTGCGGCAGCCGCATCGCCCGCACGCGCCGAGATCCAGTCGGCGAGGCTGCCTCCGTTTGCGGCCATCATGAGCACAAAGAGCGTGGGGACGCTGGGAGCAAAGGGGCTGAGCTGGCAGCGTTCGATCCAGGCGTGCTGGTAGTGGATGAGGTGGGGATGGTGGAGGCTTTCCATGAGGTGGACCTCGTTGAGGCTCTGGAGGAGGCTGGCGGCGTGGTCGCCGACGGCGATCTTCTTGATGGCGTACTTGCCGAGGCGGTTGCCGTTGAGCACGTGCTGGCACAGATACACCTGTCCGCGTGCGCCGCGGCCGAGGCGCTTGAGCTCGACAAAGAAGCGCGCATAGTAGCCCTGCGCCTCGGCGTCGTGCTGGAGCGGTTCGGGCGGCGTCGATGTGCCCGAGCTCACGCCGGCGCCGTCGCGCATCCAGGCGTCCGGAGTCGACGAGCCAGATGCGGACTCGAAGCGGTTGCGCAGCAGGCTAGGCGTCTCCGGTCGCGTGCTGTAACCGCTCGCGCTCGTCGGCGTCGCCTGCGCCAACAGCCGGAAGTAGTTGGGCGCAATAAACGACGGCGCCTCGCCATCGTAGCCCGCATCGTCCTGTCGTCGAGCCTGCGCGCCCAGGGGTTCGTCGAAAACTCCATCGCTCGGAGTCAGAGGCCAAGGACGGGCACATGTCGGGCAGATGGATTCGTGCTGTGCACCGGGCAGAGGCGACGGCCGCTGAAATCGCTGCAGCACCGACTGCGACTGCGAGCGCCGCCGTACGAGCGGCGCTTCCTCTACTGCATCCAGCGACGAACCGCCACGGTTCGCATGCTCCGGTGGCCACTTCTGCAGCGAGAGCTCGTTGGAGGCGGCGTCGTAGTAGGCGGCGTGCTCGCGCGTGCGCAGGATGATCTGCAGATCGCTCGCGCGCGGCGCCGGCACCAGGTCGCGACTCGACGCGCGCGGCGAGCGGCCCGAGCTGTCGATGATGCTCGACGTCACCCAGCCGGAATCCGACGTGCGCAGCGGCGACGGTCGGTGCTGCGCCGACATGCTTGAAATCAAGAGGTTAGAGTTCGCAGATTGCCCGTGCCCCGTCGGGGGGGCGGGTTCACATGGCTCGATGCCGCCAGCCAGCGCGTGTCGATGGACCGTGCGATGATCCTCGAGTGTAGTGAGAGACGTGCTGGAGACGAGGTGGGATGTGGAAAGGATGAGGCAAGGTGTGGGGTGAGTGGCAAGCTGAGGTGTGGCCTGAACGCGCCCACTCGCAGCTGCGGCTTCAGGGTCCACCTCAGCCCGCCGAGGTCTCGACTCAGCGCACGCCCATTTCAGCTCGCTCAGCGCGACGAGCCCTCGCAACCTCACCCTCGCCATGCCATCAACTTGCCACCAAGCTCACATCAGAGCCACCGTTCTGATCAAACGATTCAGCGCACCAGTGGAGCTCCACGTCTGTTCATTGTAGGTAATTCGATTGCAACGGGATCCTGCGGGAAGTGGAACAGCGCCGACTGCTGGTTGATCGGCACCTCTTGGAGCGCTGCTTTACTTGAGGCTGATCGAGACGCTAGCAAGGGTGCCTGGCAGCTCGTCGCTGCCCTGCGCGTACAGAAAGTAGACGCTACCAGCGGCGATGAGGACGAGAAGGAGCACGCTCGAAGCGAGGAGCATAAATTCGGCCGAGACGTCCTTCTTCTCGCAGGCGGCGCCGGCCCAGCTGATCTTCTTGCCCTTGCGCACCTCGGTGCGCTTGCACTGGCAGCGCCAGCACGGCCTGCCGCCGCGCGAGGTCTTGACGCCCTTGCCGTGGCCAGAGCAGCTGTTGGTAGCATCCTCGAGCTTCGACTGCGAGCCGAAGCACGTGCCCGCGAGGTTCTTGGGCAACGGCGACGGTTTCGACTTGCGCGCCGCCGTCAGATCGCTCGGACGCAGCGCAGCGCCGTGCGACAGCTCGGACGTGCGCGCCAAGAACGGCTGCAGCAGCGTATCCGCACTGTCGCTGCGCTTGACGAGCTTAGCCTCGGCGACGTCGTTGGAGTCGGTGACGACAAATGCGATCGAGGGCACACGGCCCTGCTGCTGGGAGCGCGAGTGGAAGAGCTGGGTGACGTGGTCAATGGCCTCGGCGACCCACTGCTTGGCGCGGACGAGCTCGGTGCTGTCGCTGCCGTAGGTGCTCTCGACCTCTTGGAGCGCGGCGAAGCGCAGCGGCTGCATCGCGAGCTCGTCGGTCGCCACATCGCTGTGCTCGAGCTTGGCTACCAGCGCTTCGGCCGCACGGAGCTCGTGCTCGAGCTTATCGAACGCCGCCGAGCCGATCGCGGCGCCGTGCTGCGACCAGCGAGCCGTGGCGCGGCCCGTGTGGGAAGTGAGCCAGTCGAGACGCGCACTGAAGCCGTCGAGGAAGGTGCCTGCCAGGTGCGAGAGCACCGACTCGGATGAATGCAGCGTGCGCGAGACGCTAGCCAGGTAGCCGTCGAAGAGCGCATCGAACGACGCAGAGCTAGGCGCACCCTCGATGCTGTGCGTAGCACCCACGCTGACCGGAATCACATCTGTCGCAGAACACAAAAGGCCAAGCGTCAGCCCACCTCGTACTTTCCAGCAGCCTCGTCCTGGAATCTACTGGTTCTTACCTTCGTGAGCGGTACCGTGCATGAGGACGAGAAGGCGGTTGTGCGGGTCCTGGTGGCCGTCGAACAGGCGTTCGACCTGTGTGCGGTGGTCGAGCTTACCCGCGAGGGTCTGAGCCGCATCGAGCACATGCTCCCATACGCCCTGCGCGTCCTGATTGACATGCTCGCCAGCGTTGCGGGAGACGTCCATGTGGTGTTCGAGGATGCGATGGGCCTGGTGAGCATCGACGTTGATCGCCGCATCGAGCGCCTTGGCTGGCGAGAGGTAGATGCTGGTTTTGGCGGCAGCGCCCACGACGGCGGTGGAGGCGAGCCACGCCAACGGCGCGGAGATGCGGACCATTTCGAGTAGCGTCGTCCGGAGCTGCGAAAGCGAAGATGAAGATGCGGAGGCGAGAAGAGTAAGGATGCGATGCGATGATGAGCGCGTGCCCGCCCTCTGCTTCGACCAACCCCTGCATCCACTGCGCTGCTGCTGCTGCTGCTGCCTTGCGTGGCGATCTCGGGCTCAGCTCAGGCTGGCCGCCGAGTGTCCGTGCGACGACCACTCTGCAATCTGCAATTTCCGCTCATTCGCCCTTGCGAGAATTTCGCGGCCAGCCTATGTTAGGCCGCACACAACCAGTCCCTTCAGCCTCTCGCCTTTGTCCAACGGGAGCATTCAGCATCAACCTCGAGCTGGATGGGATCTTGCATTCTGGGATTAATCTGAGAGTTGGAGCAGAGGCAGAAAGGAGAGTGGAGTACGAGGCAGCTTGACGCCCAGCTGCCCGAACTTGGACTGGAAACGGAACAAAACAAAAGAGAGAGAGAGAGAGAGAGACAAAACAAAAAACGAGTGTGCGAGGATCCAGCTACGACGCATACGGAGGGCTGATGGAAGAGGGCGCGCCCACACCCGCCGTCTTGCCCGACTGAGCACTGTCGGGCCCCAGCAGCGCCGAGTCGTGCGCCTCGCCCACCTTGAGCGAGTCGAGGATGGCGACGGCGCTGGTGCCGTTGCTGCCGTTGGCGCTGCCGAGCATCGGCCCGCGACGCGACTCGCGGCGATGCGCCCGGCGTCCGTCGACGTCGGCCGGGCTGAGGCCGCTGTCGTGGCTCAAGCCGTTGGTGTGCTTGGCCGAGGCGGGCGAGGTGCTGCCGAGCGCCTCGCGCAGCTCGTGGACGCCCGTCGAAGGCACCTGGACACTCAGCCTGCCACCGCGACTCAGCGAGGCCGACGAGGCGTTGCTGCCGTTGGCCAGCGAGGCGCCGCCGACGGCGAGCCCGTTGATGGGCGTCACCGACGGACGGCGCGACGGCTGCTGCGACGCCGATCCGATCGACGAGTGCGCGTACGGGTTGGAGCCGTTGAACGCCTCGTCGACCGCGATCGTCACGTTCCAGTCGCGCTCCAGCCACCGCTTGAGCACGACCGCATCGAGCTGCGAAGCCGACTGCAGCTTGGCGCTCGTCGCCAGCCCAGACACCACGGCGCTGGCGTCGATCGAGGGCGCGCTCGAGTTGCTCGACTCGCCCGCCGCGTTGATCGCCGCCACGGCCGAGAACGGAATCACCTCGGACGGCAGCGTCAGCCTCGCCGCCGGCGACGGACCGGGCTCGACACCGAGCGACGGGATCTGCGCCAGCACGCCCTGCGCCGCACGCGAGACCGTGTCGACGTCAAACGTCTCGCCGAGCTTGGCCAGCACGCGCGCGGCAACCATGCGCGACGAGACACGGCGCTGGTTCTCGAGACCCGTGTCGGTCGAAGCTGCATTGACCACCAGCCTCGAGCCCGCGTCGCGGTCGAGCGCGACGAGCATGGGCGTCAGCGCGAGCGCTGCACTGCACGGCAGCGCGGTGACGAGGTGCTCGAGCGCCTGCGAGACCGCCACGTAGTCGACCGGCAGCGCCGCCATCGACTCTGCGCTGACGGCGCCCGAGGTGCCGCTGGCGAGCGAGCCGGGGCGGCCAGGGTCGGCGTTGATGCGGTCGAGATGCGGCAGCGCCTCGAGCGGCGACTCGCGCAGGTTGGCGAGCACCTGGGCGGGCGGCGCGAGGCTCTTGCTGAGGCACATGACGTGCACAGCTGCGCCGAGCGCGTGGACGAGGCCGATGGCGTCGCCAACACGCTCGCCGATGGGGGCGGCGGCGGCGAAGACCGAGGCGGACTTCTCGAGCGGTTCGCGGTCGAGCTCGTCGCGGAAGATCGTGATGAGCGTCTGGGCGTAGGCGAGGCGTACGGCGTGGTTGGGCGAGGCGAGCAGGCTGGCAGTGGAGAGGAGCGAGGCGGGCGAGACGCGGTTGCGCGTGCCAGCGCGAGCGAGCCCGAGCTTGGTCTCGCCGTTGGCGGCAGCCTTGCCCTTGTCGTCTTCCGAGGCGCCTGGCTGAGATCGCGCGGCGTCGTTGGCATCGACGGCCTTGTGGATCTCGCCGCTGGACTGGTGGGTGGAGCGGAGGACGCCCTGGAGGCAGAAGAGGAGGACGCGGATGCTCTCGTCGCGCTGCTCGGGACCGGCGTTGGCGAGACGCTGGCGGTGGATGTGGTTGTTGAGGTCGAGCTGCTGACCACGGTGGAGCGCGCCGAGGTTGTTGTTGCTGGGCTTGAGCGAAGCGGCGTCCGAGGCGGCGTCGGGCATCTGGAGGGCGGCGATGCGCGCCGAGATCTCGTCGACAATGTCGTTGATCTGGTCTGCGTAGTAGACGTGGGTGCCGAGGCCGCTGATGCAGTCGACGAGAGGAGGGAGGAGGCTATCGCGCGTGTCCTTGTAGACCCTGCGGACGGCGAGCGCCGAGAGGTTGGTGAGGGTGTCCGAGGTGCTGAGGCCGATGAGGCTGAGCTGGCCGGTGAGGATGGAGCGGGCCATCTGGATGAGGGAGAGGTGCTTTGCGGTGGCGGTGCCTTCGCAGTTGTCGACGAGGTGGGCGACGAGGGTGTCGAGGACGACAAAGCGGTACTGGAGCGCGGACCAGCTGCAGAGGGACTGTGCGAGCCAGCAGCACCACTCTGTGTTTTCCCACTGGGAGACGGGCTGGCGTCCGTCGGAAGGGGCGGGGATGGAGATTGCCGACTTGTTGTCGAGCCAGACGAGGAGGTTGTTGACGACGCTCTGGACCTGGGCGGCGTCTGCGTGGCGGAGGAGGCCGCGGAGGGTGCCGATGGCGGCGGAGATGACGTCTTCGGAGGAGGGGCCCTTTTCGCCGGCGACGTGGGCCGAGATGGAGCGTACGCGGCGGATGGCGAGGGGCTTCTTTGCGATGTTGAATTCGGCGTAGGTGGGTTCGCCGTCGGAGGCCTTCTTTGCCTCGCTGCGGAGCCAGTCGATGGTGACGCGGTTGGGCTTTGCGTTTTCGACGAGGGCGGGGACGATGAGGGCGATGAGGTTGGCTGCGCTGGACGAGTAGATGGCGTCGGAGGCGACGGCGCCGGCGAGGGCGCCGAGGCCGATGAGACGGGTGCGGTTGCGCTGCTCCGCGTCCTCGCCCTGGGTGGCGTCGGCGGCGCGCGGACGCTCGACGGAGAGGGCGGCGAAGGAGCGGAGGAGGCGGTGGAAGCCGTCGTCGACGGCGGTGGTGGCGGGGTCGAGGAAGGAGGCGAGGGCGTAAAATGCGCTGGCGGCGCGAGCGCTGATCTCGAGGTCGCGGGGGCGGGCGGGGGTGGGCTGTGCGGCGTCGAGGGCAGCGGCGATGATGGCCTGTGCGGGCTTGATAAAGTAGTTGAGCGAGTTTTTGCACTCTGCGAGGAGGTTCTTTGTGATGGCGAGGGTGATCATGAGGCCGGCCTTGCCCTTGTCGGCTGCGGCGCCCGAGGCCTTTGCGGAGCGTGCATCGGCATTGGCCTTGGACTCGAGGAGGTTGCCGACCTTTGTGAGCTTGGCGGGCTTGTTCTGTGCGTAGTAGGTGAGGCGGCCGAGCTCGTTGGAGTTGGGGCGGTATTCGGGTGCGGCGGTGGCGAGCGCCTTGGGAGGTGGGTAGCAGTCGTCGACGAGCTTCTTGTGGTTGGACTTGGGGATGCACATGGCGACAAGGCGTGGGAGCACAGCGCAAGCGCGGAGGGGCGGTGCTTGGCCGTGGCGTTGGGCAGAGTCCTAGAAGGAGGAGGGGGGTATAGCAGGTGGCAGCCAGGCGCACCGAGTATGAGTATGTTGGATGGAGGTGAGAGCGGGTGAGTGAGTGAGGATGATGAGGATGATGAGCGGTGCGAAGGGTGGGTGTGGAGCGTGGAGCGGTGCTACGCTCGGCGCTTTGGGCGGGCGCTTTGGGCGGCTGGTTTGGGCGGCTGGTTTGGGGTCGAAGCGCTTCGGCCATCCAATCCATCCATCCATCCATCCCTCGCTCGCTCGCCGGCTGCTGGGCTGAAAGCGATGAGGAGCCGCGGTGCGGAATATTCGCACATCTCGCATTTGGACCTTGTTCCCACTTTTCTTCGGGGCTGAAAGCGCCAACAGTCGAGCTTGCGGCGGCCATGTGTGAAAGCGGGGTAAACGGCTCGCGCTTCCGCATCCTTTGTCAGGCTGACATTTCCAGATCACAACCTAACACTTTGAAAATACCTCGCCGGCATTCTTCTCGGTGCGGCAGACACGTCACCTGCAGCTCTCGGACTTTCGAGCTTTCGAGCTCTCGAGGTGGAGTGGCAATCCAAATTCAAATCCTCACTCGAGCTGCACTTCTCAGCCGATGCATCCTGCATACTTGCCAACCCACGCCGCCAACGCTCAGCACACCAACACCCGCCAACTCCTTCCAGGCCACGTCGGCGTCGGCCATGCTTACACCCACATCCTTGCCACTGCACTGCCATCAACACGCCCCACCCATGCATATCCACGCCCAAGCTTCCCTATAAACCACCACCTCCCTCACACCCGTCGCAGCTGCCTCGTGCGAATATGGCCAGCCCCTCCTCCTCGCGCCCGCCGCGACTGCTCGTTCTCTTTGCTCTCCTCCTCAGCGTGCTCCTCGTGCTAGGTGCAGCAGCAGCTTCGCAGGATGCGCGGCCAGCGCTCTTCCGCTCGCCCGCCTCGGATCGCTCGCGCGGCGCCGACTTCCTCCAGCAGGTGCTGACCAAGCCCAACAAGCATCCCGAGTCCATCTGCCGCCCCACCGGCCACATCGAGGACGCCGCCTGCGACTACGAGACCGTAGAGACCATCAACTCGCAGTTCTTCGACCGCCTCGATGCGCTTCGCACCACCGACTTCTTCAAGTTCTACAAGGTCAACCTCTTCAAGGAGTGTCCCTTTTGGAAGGACAACGGCTTCTGCATGAACCGCGCCTGCAGCGTAGAGACCGAGAACGAGTCCGACATCCCCGAAGAATTTCGCCCAAGACGCCTCAGCTCCGTCACCACCGCCGCGCCCGGTGACGTCGCCCTCTCCGGCTCCGACGCCAGCTGCTCCTGCTCCTCCACCGAGTTCTGCCACCTCGACGACGAGCAGACAGACGAAGGCGTCTACGTAGACCTCCTCAAGAATCCGGAACGCTTCACCGGCTATGCCGGACCCAGCGCGAACCGCGTCTGGAAGTCGATCTACGAGGAAAATTGCTTCAACGGCGTCAGGTTCATCGAACCCGCACGTCCCGTCTCGTCCGGCGGCACCGGCTTCGTCGACAGGTCCATGCTGCAGAGCTCGACGCCCGCCTTCGGAGGTGGCTTCAACGGCCTCGTCTCGTCGCTGCAGGCGCCGCTCGATAGCGGCGATAGCGAGCAGTGTCTCGAGAAGCGCGTCTTCTACCGCATCATCTCGGGCCTGCATGCGTCCATCTCGATCCACATCTGCCACGACTTTTTGGATACGCAGACGGGCGAGTGGGCGCCCAACCTCGAATGCTTCATCACGCGCATCGCAGAGCATCCAGAGCGGCTGCAGAACGTCTACTTTGACTACGTCCTCCTCCTCCGCGCGCTCTCACGCCTCGGCGATGCGAGCGAAAACTTTTCGCTGCGTCCAGGCGATGCGATCCAGGATGCGCACGCCGCACAACAGCTCGACCGCCTCATCCGCGACGCGCGCGCCTGCCCGACGACGTTCGACGAGGCCGCCATGTTCAACGGCCAGAACCGCGAGTCGCTCGAGCTGAAAAACGAGTTCCGTCAGCACTTTCGCAACATCTCGACCATCATGGACTGCGTCGGATGCGACAAGTGCAGGCTCTGGGGTAAGCTCCAGGTCAACGGCATCGGCACCGCGCTCAAACTCCTCTTCAACCGCAACGACGAACACGGCACCCAGAAGGTTCAGCTGCAAAAGTCGGAGCTCGTCGCGCTCGTCAATGCCGCCCATCGCATCGCAGAGAGCTTGCGCGCAGTCGAAAAGTTCAGAGACATGTACCAGACCCAACGCAGCCTCGCCGCTAGCCACGACGCTCAGCACATCGACGTCGTCCACACTCGCTCAAAGCCTCGAGAGTCGGTCGTCTCGCGCACAATCGCGCGCACAAACGTATCAAACGCTAGTCCACACCCACACCCCACCGCACAACCGGCAAGGACGAGAATCGCCCACCTCGTCGGCTGGCTCGAACACCATCTGGCGCATTCGATCCGCGCCTGCCGTCGCGAGCTCTCGCACTGCCTGCGCGCACTCGGCCTCGCCTCGCCCTCACCCCCCGACCACCGTCGCCCCTCGCACGCTGAGCTCTAGTTGCTCCCAGTCTTCGCCCTCTCTTTCAACTTGATCTTGCCCAGCTCCAGTCTGTCTTACACGCATCTTGTACTTTTACCCCACATGGTTATCCACGTTGCATCTCCATTTTGCCCGCGCGTGTCGCTCTGGATGGTATCAGGCTGAAGGTGGAGGTGGTGGTCTGCGCTTGAGCAACGCAGGGGTGCGGTTGGCGAGCACCTTGCTTGCGCCTCCGCCACCCACGTATCCGAGGCCGGACCATACGGTGGTGGCGGCGACGATCCACATGAGTGCCGCGATGGCGAGATCGACTCGTGACTTGGTCGTGTCCTTCACGCCTGCCTCATCCTGCGTAGCCTCGGGCAGCATGCCGGGAGGTGGGGAGTTGGGGTAGAGGATGGGGTAGAGCGTGAGGACGCCGAGGAGGACGAGTTGGAGGAAGGTGTTGTACTTGCTGATCTGCGTCGGCGTGACGCTAGCCGATGGCAGACGCGGGTTGAAGTAGCGCTGGAGCGTCTTGGGTGGTTCGAGCGTCCTATACCTGATGACGAAGGCCGAGGCTACGAGTGCGACGTCTCTGCCAATGATGATGGCGGCCATCGGCCAGGGGAGCATGCCGGAGAGCGCGAGCGCGATGACCATCGTGGTCACCAGCGCCTTGTCCGCCGCCGGATCGGCGATGCTACCGAACACGGTGTACTTGCCCGTGCGCCGCGCCAGCCAGCCATCCAGTACGTCGGTGATCGACGCGACGAACAGCAGCGCACAGCCAGGCACAAACTGATGCGTCGCTACCAGGTAGCCGATGTACGGCGTCAGCGCCAGCCGCACCATGGTCAAGACGTTGGGCAGCGTCAAGATGTCTTCCGACAGCGCCGGCTTCGGCTTACCATCCCCCGTCGTAGGTGTCGGTGGTGGCGGCGTTGCGCTCAGGCTGGGACGCGATGATGAGAAGGCACGCCGCAAGGCCACGACATCGAGACTGGATGCACGGCCGCGTGGAGTCGCCCGCGACGAAAAGCTCGCCAGGATGCGCGTCGCAGGTAGGCTCGGTAGCGGAGCTCGGGACGGGAGAGCAGAGCGCCAGGCGGGTGCTGCTCTGGCGCAGCTGAAGCGCAGGCCGACGCACCACATTGTTCAACTGCTGTCGCCTCGAGATGGTGGATGTGGATGCACCCTTGCCCTCCACTTGATCCTGTCAAGGCTCGATTCCCGAGCGGAAAAAAGGCTCGGCTTTCGGACATTTCGCCCCTCACAACGCGCAGACCAACACCACCACCATCCGCTCGACCCGCACCGCCACCTCGGATCGCTCTCGCGCGCGCGCCTTCGACGTTCTACATGCACGGCGTCAAGCGCACGCCCAAGACCGCCGCGTCCTCCGAGGCGCGCGCCGCACGCAAGGCCAAGGAGGCCGCCAAGCTCCAGGCGTACCTCGAGGTGGAGCGCACCTTCTTCCAACACCGCCGCGAGTCGCGCAAGGACCTCGCCGCGCTGCACCACACCACGACGCTCCTGACGCTCAACCCGGAACTCTACACGGTCTGGAACTACCGTCGCGAGATCCTGCTTGCGCTCTTTGCCCAGCCTGCCTCGGACCATGATGCGCCGCCCCCGGATGTCTTTGCGGCGATGCGCATCGACGCCACCCAGGCCGACGGCGGCGAGGAGCCACGCTGGCGTCGCAACCAGCAGCTGCTCGAGGACGATCTCGGCCTGACCGAGCACGCGCTGCGCGCGCATCCCAAGGTCTACTGGATCTGGAACCACCGCATGTGGTGTCTGACCCAGTATCCACCGCTTCCGGCCGCGGGCAAGGCAGCGACGCCCACGCAGACGCAGGCGCAGGCGCAGGCGCAG
Source organism: Moesziomyces globuligerus (assembly GCA_030849465.1). Lineage (NCBI taxonomy): Eukaryota > Fungi > Basidiomycota > Ustilaginomycetes > Ustilaginales > Ustilaginaceae > Moesziomyces > Moesziomyces globuligerus. The sequence continues at coordinate 420,975 of JARVLF010000005.1, forward strand.
TGGGTGTGGCAGCGCGAGCTGAGGCTGGTGGAAAAGATGCTCGAGCTCGATCCACGCAACTTCCACGGCTGGAACTGTCGCCGCGCCATTGTGGACCACCTCGCGCTCGCGCTCGTCTTGTCCTCGTCGTCGTCCTCGCTCGTCGAGGTTTCAAGTGCCGCTTCTCTCACGGCGCTACTCACGCATCCGGCCCTCGTCGGTGCAGACGGTGAGTCGACGGCAGCGGTCAAGGCGCAGCTGGTGAGGCTCGCCCAGACCGAGCTCGCGTATGCGACGCGCAAGATCGAGAGCAACTTTAGCAATTTCTCGGCGTGGCATCTGCGTTCGCAGCTGCTGCCGAGCGTGTGGACCGCCGAGCAGCTCGCGCCGGCGCAGGTCGAGCAGCGCATCCAGGCCGAGCTCGAGCTGGTCAAGCAGGCCATGTACACCGACCCGGCGGATCAGAGCGTCTGGTTCTACCACCGTTGGCTCCTCGACCGCCTCACCTCACCCAAACCGACGGCGCGCGTGGCCGACCAAGCAAAGCTGCGCAAAGTGCTCGCCAGCGAAGTCGAGGCGATCGACGAGCTGCTAGAGCTCGAACCGGATAGCAAGTGGTGTGCCATCGGCCTGGCGCATCTGCATACGCTGCTCGCCGAACACGACGAGCCAACGGCTCGAGAGAGCCACCGAAACCGAGCGGGCGAGCTGCTCGAGCTCCTGGTCCAGCTCGATCCGGACCGTGCCCAACGATACCGAGACCTGCTCGCTGGCCGAGCTCACTTCTAGCGCAACACCAAACACACGTACGAAATACAGGGCAATAGCGACAGGTTGCGATTCGAAAAGATGGGGAGAGGGGGGGAATGCGATTAGTATTAATAGAGGTGGACAAAGACATTGGTGCCGCCGAGAGGGCCAGTGGCTTCGCACTGAGCCTTGCAGTCCTTGATGAACTTGGCGTTGCACTCTACCGAGTTTTCGGTCTGGTGGCACTGGCCGCAGGTGAGGCCGTCCCTGCAGAAGGGTTTCTTGCCGATGGAGCCGACCGACTTGCCGTCCTTGCGGCAGGTGACCTTCATGTCGGGGCAGATGTCGTCGTCGTCACCGTCGAGAGCGTGGCGGGTCGAGTCGATGGCGGATTGGATTCCATCGAGCTTACCGCCCAGAGGACCGCGGGCCTCGCACTGAGCCGCGCACTCCTTGATGTACTTTGTGTTGCAGTCGAGCGTCTTCTTCTTGGGATGGCACATCTTGCACGAGAGGCCGTTGCGGCAGAAGTCCTGCGGTCCGAGATCGCCGACAATCTCGCCATCCTTGACGCACTGCACGGGCAGCTTGGGGCAGATGTCGCCGTCGTCGTCCGACGAGTGGAACCAGTTGGGCAGCGTCAGCACGCGCGGCGTCGACGAAAACGGCACCTGGATAGGCACCTGGATCGTGTCGTCGTCGGCGTTGAAGGCGAGCGGCGTAGCCTGCGACGCGCCCGCGAGCAGCGACGCAGAGATCAGAACGAGCGAGGCAGCAGAAAGCTTCATGTTAAAGTGTAGTGGACTAGGTGTGGTGGTGTGATTGGCAGTGTAGATGGCGTGGATGGACGATCAAGGGTCTAGGTCCCAAAGGGCGAGGGGATATATACTCTTGGTGAGCTTACTACGCCACGCTGATCCTTAAACTCAGCGCTACTGCACCACTGGCCGGAACTGAGCCATACTGAGGCTTGGGGTGGGTAAGCGAGGCCCGGCAGCCGCAAGCGGTGCGCGCCTGGGAGGAGAGCCCTAAAAATACCGCTTCGCTTCCACCCGTGCCAGGCTTGGGGACGGCACGATGATGGAATGGCCCTCCGCGTCGTGGCGGCGGGGGCGATTGAATGTCAGCAACCTCTGGATGCAGAGCTGCTTGGCACGAGGCTTTTGGAGCAGTCAAGAGTAGCTAAATTTGGCAACCGCGCTCCCCCGCAAAAAGAAAAGAAAAAGTAAAAACGAGGTACGCGAGCGCCAGCCTCGACGGCACAGAGCCCGGCTGCCTCAAGCCAGCACTTGACGTCAGCCCGCATCGCCGCCCCCAACCGCAACCACATTTCCGGCGCATGATTCACCACCTCGGCTCGGCCATGCCCTTGCGCCACCCCGTGACCGCCCCGCCGCAGCATCCCGCACGAGAAGCAACGTCTCTCCACCATCGCATCAACACACGTCGATATTGCAGCTCGTCAAAGGGGTCAGGTCGCCATCGAATTGCACGAGCAGAGCGTGGCTCAGCACGCCGAGCTCAGGCCCCAGCCCGGCCTAGTTGACCTCGCCCCACTTCTCCTGCTTGGCTGGAATGCTTTCGACAGGAACAGCTTTCTCGTCGGTCTCGTCCTTGTCCGCCGGCTTCTTGTCGTCGGCGGGCTTGTCGTCGGCGGGCTTGTCGTCGGTGGGCTTGTCGTCGGTGGGCTTGTCGTCGGCGGGCTTGACGTCGGCGGTGGCGGGCGCAGCCTTGTCGTCAGAGGTGGCGGGTGCGGCCTTGTCAGTGCTCTTGTCGCCCTCAGTGGCGACTTTGGCCGATGGAGGGGCGACGGTGGGCGCCTCCCAAGAGAGCGTGTAGAGGCCGGGGACGGTGGTGACGTTGGCGATCTGGCCACGGAAGGCGATGACGGCGGTGACGGGTTCCCAGACGCCCGTCTCGTAGTGGTCGTTCTGGTTGAGCAGGATGAGCGAGAACCTCGAGACGCCCGGACGGACGCCGTCCTGACGGAAGGCCTGGCCGAGCAACCGGCCGCCGAGCTCGCTGATCTCGTCGGTGCTGCTCACGCCGATGCGCTTCGAGTACGTCTTGGACTCGCCCGTCGGTCGGACCGCGGTCGACAGGTGCGAGAGGACGGCAAAGTCCGACGAGCGCTTGAAGAGCTCCGTCTCGTACCCCGTCTTGCTCCCGGTCTTCTTGGCATCCACCACATCCTTGGCCGCTACCGCCTCGCTCCGGTCACCAGAGTCCTCTTCCGGATTGGCTCCGTCGACATTGTCCTTGGCTCGTCGGAAAACGCTTCGGCGACGCTTGGCCGCCTCGCTCACCGTCTTGACGTGCGCAGGATCGCCTTTTGCCAGAGCATCCGTCGACTCGGGCAGCAGCAGGATCGCCGCATTGCAGTTCTGACACACGTCCGGCAGATGCGGCGTGGTGAAGCCGTCCTCGTCCTTGCGCAGCACGAGGTTCCACAGCAGCACGCTCCGGCTAAAGTAGCGCACCGAGCCGATGAGCAGCTGCCGCGCCGTGTTCTTCATGTTCTTGTACGGCTCGCTGAACCACTGGGTGACCTGGGTGAACTCGGTGAAGTAGGTCTCCTTGTCCGGATAGGCGTCGTGCGTCGTCTTTTGCATGCTCGGCTGGCCCGAATAGCCGTGCCAGGCGACGCCGTCCCAGATGGTGGGATCGGCGTTGAGCACCTCGAGCGCATAGTCGGCGCTATCCCAGTTGAAGTCCCACGCGAGCAGCTTGACGCTCTTGAACCCCTGCTTGTCCAGCGCCGTGCGCACGAGCTTACCCACCTGCACCGCCTGTTGCGCCGAGAGCTGCATGGTCGGATACTTGAGCTGCGGGATCTTGGGCTCGTTGAGCAGCGAGAGCGCATAGAGGTCGAGCTTCTCCTCCTTGTTGATCTCGCTCACCGCTCGGACGAGGTAGTTGGCGTAGACCTCCTCCATGCCCGCCTTGAGGTTGCCACCGAAGAGCGGTTGGGCTGCGTCGGTGTTCTCCTTCATCCAGCCCGGCGCACTCCAGGGGGCGGCGATGATCTTGAGGCCCGGGTGGACGGCGAGCATGTCGTGCAGCGTGAGCCAGAGCTTGGGCGCCTTCTTGATGGTGAAGAGCTCGAGCTTGGCGTCTTGCGAGCCGTCCTCCGTGTCGTCGTACGTGTAGGGCGAAACGCCAAAGTCGCACGCGCCCAGCGGCACACGCACCGTGTTGAGACCCAACCCGCCGCGCGAGAGCCACTCGGGCTGCTGCGAAAACATGAGGTGCAGCAGATCGTCGTACTCCTTGGCGTGCTTGCTCTTGAAGTCCTGCAGCGTGATCGCCACGCTGTCCGTCACTCCGCCGCCGAGCGCATCCACAAGCTGGCCCACCTGGTTCTCCGAGATCTTGATGCCGATCTGGTCGTGCGTAGCCTTGTCGCCTGCCGAGGCGGCAGCAGTCACGTTGACCGAGGCCGTCAGCGCGGCGCCGTCGGTAAATTTGATGGCAGGATCGCTCAGCTCCTGCACCTTGCTGTAGTCGTACGTCGTGCTCCACATCTTGTCGATCACCACCTCGGCCTGCACCAGCTGGGCGCTGGCCGCAGCCAGCGCAGCGGCAACCAGCACGAACCTCATCGGCGTCGTCTGCACACGGGAACGCGCGCCGCTCAGGCAAGTGCGAAGCGTGGGAAGAGGAGGAGGGAAAGGGGGAGGGGGAAGGTTGTGAGAGGGAATGCAGAGGGAATGCGGGCAAGGTAGAAAGAAATGGGAGAGTGAGGAGGCGACCCGGGCACGTCCTTTATACGTTCGGAAGATCCGCCGATCCAAAAGTGACCCATTGCGCTGCGCCACTGCGGCTCGTATGCCTCTGATCGATGAGACTCGGGCAGAGCGTGTGGCTCAACGAAGGTCCTTCGACGACCGTGTGGGTTCGTCTGATGCACCAGACAGATCGTGGTGGGCCGTCTCTTGTCGACGCATGGCGTGTGGGAGCGATGAGGTGTAAGCGCTCGCCGAGTCGCTTGCGTTCATAACTGTGCTTTCTTTAGCGCCATCCTCCAAGCGTCCGAGCGCCGGGCTAGACTAGCGTAGATTGCGATGTCGCTTCCAACGAGCGGCCCAGCTCGCGGTCCTGTCGAGACAAATGGGCCGACATCCGATCGGCGCAGCGCAGATGCCGACCGCCCAGCCCAGCTTGAGCTACGCGCCTATGACAACTTGACGTTTACGCTTGAGCATCCACCGGTTCAGATGGTTTGCCCCATCCACGCGTAGCATCGACATGAAAAGCCTTTCCCCACCGGGAGCGGGCACCCGCAGCCTCGGAGCGGACCACGCTTTCCAACAGAATGTGGCTTCGATCGTGTGGGACACCACCACACCTGCATGCCCGCCACGCCCGCTTTCCCTCATGCACGCCCACCACCCAATGCAACCCTGCATCTCAACAGTCGTCATCCTACAATGCGCTTCAAAGGCAGCCGAGGTGGGGACAAAAAAAGATGTGCTGCAGTATTGCTGGATGATGCGAATTAGACGGACAACTTAACGAGACACAAAAAGAGATAAAAAGAAGACCCGAGGGCACGCAGCTCATGCGAGACGATGAGGTGTGCTGCCTTGGTGCATGAAAGCACGACGCGCGTGGCAGGACTAGGCAATGGCAGAGTTGGTTTCGGTCGGGTCGTTTGCCTGGGCAGCCTGGAGGAGCGAGTCCATGCCTGCCATCGAGGTCTGCTGTTTGGTCGCCGACGAAGCGTTCATCTGGCCCGCACCGGGCAATTCGCCGGGCAGGGCCTGTCCGGAAGCGGTCTCGACGGTAGCGACGCCGTCCTGACCGGGGAGCGGCGATTTGGACATGCGCTGTGCATGCAGCGCCGCCGCCTCGGTGGGCGTGGGCGAGTCGGTCGGCGACAGCAGCGCCGCTTCGATCGACCTCGGCGTCGAGCCGTTCTTGCACACGGGCGACGCCGACTTGGGCGCGGGCGACTTGGAGTCGACCGCGCGCAGCGCCTCTTCGATCGTGGCCGGCGGCGACCTGTCCTTGCCCAACGGCGACGCCGGCTTGGGCGCAGGCGACTGCGACTGCGACACGGGTCGCGACACGGTGAGCTGCGCACCAGCAGGCTTGGGCGCAGCCAGCTTGGGCGAAGGCGCCGTAGGCTTTTGCTGGCTCGACGCCGAAGTACGACGCACTTTGGGCGCGGGCATGCCACTGCCAGCCGGAGTCGCAGACACCTCGGCCGTAGCGGCACCGTGGCTCGCCTCGTGGCTGCGACGCCTTTCTTGCGACGATGCAGTACGATCCGAGGTGCTGATGCTCGACGCGGTGCGCTTGGTCGAACCGGTCCGGGAAACCTTTTCGGACTTGGAGACCCCAACGTTGAAGGCTTCGGGCTTGGAAGATTCCGTCTTGACGACTCCAGCCTTGGACACTTCTGTGTTTGCGTGGTCCGACTTGGAGGATCCCCCGTGCTTGGGCGCGCTGGACCTGAACCCAAGCGAGCTGGCGACGTTGGCGATGGGCGAGTCCTTGTGCTTGACGCTCTTCTTGCCCTTGATGCCCTTCTTGTCGCCGCTCCCGGTTTTTGCGGCGCTCTCGGTCGCGCCAGCCGCGGCCACCTTCTTGGCAGCCAGGCGACGCTTGACCTTGTCCTGCAGCTTCTGCATGATCTGCGAGTGGGACAGATCGGTGCCAGGCACTGCACGCTCCGCCGATGAGAGCGAGCCGAGCGACGAGCGCGAGGTCCGGGCCGAAGACGACTTGAGTGGCGCGCGGAAGGAAGCAGAAGCGTCGTCGATCTGCATCCTAGCCACGCCGTCGCGCGTGGATTCGGCCACCGTATCTTCAGAGGCGCTGCGAAGCGTACTGGGTTCATCCGCGTTCAGGTCCTCGCTGCGCTTGCGATCGTCGGGCGTTCCGCCGGCCGAAAGCCGACCCGGAACGCTCAGGAGGGGCGAGGGAGACAGCGCGGCGACGGACGAGCCAGCAATCGAGGTCGCCGTTTCGGCGGGCGAACGGAGCAGCGGCGAGCGATGGTCGAAGAGATGGTGTGGGCGCGGCGCGTCAGCCATGGTGGGGGAAAGTTGAGGCGAGATGCCGACCGGGTCGGCGGAGGCGCCATTGTAGCGATACGGGTGGATTGAGTGGCGAGCGGCGTGGCGGAAGTGCCTGTCGCGGAAACGGTCATCGTCGTATTCGGGAGCGAGCATGGCAGGGCGACCATTGTGCTCTGCGACCGAGCCGCGACGTTGTTGGCGTCGTGCCGGGTGCAGGTAGGGCGCATCGAGGTAGTCATCGATCGACCTGACGCGACGATCAGGAGCACGAGTCTGCGGCAGCGGAGGAGGATGAGGAGGATACGCCGAGATCGGATAGCGCGGGCGGAGGGCGCCAAGACGCTCTTCGTCAAAGGCACGTTGGCGAGCTGGCTCGTCGAGATAGGCTTGGCTCGACCTGTTGAGCGGGTGAGAGGAGCTCGAAGCGCCAAGATCAGCATCGGACGAAGCTGGCTGGGAAATCCTGCGATATGCGTCGTATGCGAATGGCGAAGGCGATTCTGCACGACGTTCCTGAATAGGCATCATGGCTGCGATTGTCGAGCCAAACGGCAGAGGATCGGGGCGAGAAGGATCGTGGTAGCTCGGATAGGCGGGTCGAGAGGCGTATCGCGAGCCATACGCAGGGAGGTTCTCGTCGAAGGAAGATCCACGCGGGGTCCAGCTGATGCGCTCTGCGTGGGAGGCAGGATATCTGTGCGACGTGCGCTCCGTGGAGCGATTTGCGCTGTTCCAGGCGATGCCCGTAGGCGCAGGATCTGTCGAGTCTGCGTGGGTTCGAGGATCGGACCTGGCCAAGTCGAGTGTTCGTGGATCGCGCAGCGGTTGAGGTTGGGAAGCGCGATCGGACTCGAGGCAGTATGCGTCGAGGACTTGGCGTACGAAGCGTGGCTCGTCGGCGAGGGCGTGTGAGGGCGGATGGTAGGCGGCTTGGCTGGAGGCGGAAGCTGCGCTGGACTGGGCCGAAGTGCGACGGGACGCCAAGGCATGTTGGACGATGTGTCGAACTTCGTCGATGTCTACGCCCATGGCGATGGATGCACGACGAAGGGCGAGTTCGTGGATGTGGGCCGAGGTGGCGGGATAGGTGGACGAGAGAATGCTGTGGCGGAGATGCGGATGCGAGGGCAGGGAGGCGGCCTCTAGCCTGGGAGAAGAGTCGGGCGAGGTGGTAAAGTGCTGGTCGTGGAAGAAAGAGGAGGAAGCGCTCGCGTTACGCTGCATGGCATGGGCGTCTCTGAGAACGGCGTTCCTGGACGCGTGGTGCGAAGCGGAGGACGAGGGAGATGTGAGGTGCATGCCTTCGTCTGCGTAGTCTGGGCGGTGCGGTCGGCGGTATTCATCGTCGAGAGGGTGCGAGGCGGTTGGTGGCGCTGCGGTTGCTGAAGCAGAAGAAGACGAAGAAGAAGCAGGTTGTTGGGCAGTGGCCGGATTGGAGGCAAGAGGAGCAGGCAGACGGGTGGCCGGGAAGGAAGGCGCGGCGACCAAAGCTGGAGGCGGCCTGAGCGCCGAGTCGTTGGGCGGAGGAGGAGGCGGCGCGGTGGAAGGATCTGCTAAAGAGCGAAGCGCAGCTCTGGCGAGTTCTTCCTTGTCGGAGACGGGACGATGCGCCCGATAAGGATGGGAGCGGCTGTCGCGTGAAGAGGACATGGTTTCACGCGATCGCCGAGCGGGTGGTGGACGACGAGACGGCGGTACGCATGGGAGAGCGCGCCCTCACGAATAGTCAAGATCAGGGTAGGCTATGTCGAGCGTGGCGAGGCGGGGCGAAATCTGTTGCGCTACGATGTGCAAACTGAAGCTGTTGCAGAGGAGGTCGACGGACGAAGCTTTGGCAATGGCGGAGCGGAGATACGGGTCGGAAGATGGTGACGGAGAATGTGCAATCGCAGTGGTGATGGTGGGGATGTGCAATGAGATGGTGGCGATGCTATCGAGATGGAGGCGGTGTGATGTGTGGGGATGTCGTTTGGTGCTCGGAAGAGGTGGCTGTACAGTCCAATGGTGATGATGATGATGATGCTGCTGTCGGTGCTCGTGCTACGGTAGTGGTGCTGATGCAGCGGCGTTGCGGTTGAAACGGAATTTAGAGTGGCTGCGAGCTGATGCTGGACGCCGTGGCTGTCAGCGAGCGCTCTCCCTCTCTCTCTAGAGTGAGTTGCGGCTCCTCGCCTCGACCTGCCGCGCGCGCTGCAGCCTCGTTGCGGTGTCGACTCGACTCGCTTCCTTCTCATGCGGCTCAGACGCAGTCGAGAGCGGCGCACGAGCAGTGCAGAGCCGCGCCCTAAAAAAAGACGCCGGGTGCGTCACCATGTCTGATTATTTTTTGCCTTTTTCTTTTCTTTTCTTTTCTTTTTTCGTTTGGTACCGTGGTGAGTGAGCTCCGCCTGCGGCCTGCCGCCCTGAAAAGCCAAGCGGCTGCAGCGAGGAGATGATTGCCAAATTTATCACACTCGCCTGTTTTTAATCAAAGACTGTCATCCTCATGGACCCGCTTGGCCCGGCTGGACTCGGCTAGCGCAGCTGCATTCCGCGGAGACCGCACACCTCCAATTCGGGCTCTCGATTAGCGACTCGCACCATCGCGAGCCTGCTGCGGCGGGGCGAGTAGAGTATGGCGGCGGGCGTGCTGTACCGTTTCGACTTTTGCCAAGCCCAAGAATCTGCCGAATGTCCGCGGCTCACAAACACACTCGAAATCCGCAGCTCAGTCACGGGGCGGACGGGGCTGGCCATGGCCCGCTGTTAGCCGCGGTGTGAAAAGCAGCGAAGTTTTGGTCAATTCTTTTTTCCAAGTTGCCGGGTCGGCTGATTCTGGCAGGGGCGATCTCGCTGCGCTTTAGAGCACACCACTCACACTGCTGGCTGGCTGCGATTTGGCTGCAGTCGGATGCAGGAGAGCGCAGCGAAATTCAACTCATCGCCCCCGCTCAAGACGCCGATGCAAACAATCAACATCACAAGACGAGGAGCCGGATCTGGCCAAGCACAAGACTGCATTCGACGGCTCAGCCACCGACAACTCTGTAAATAAGATCAAGCGGACAAAACCACTCGCAGGCGCTCGCAGACGGTCGCAGGCGGACGCACAGGGTGCTCGGCCAACTGGGAGCGATCGGATCGGAAGCGATGACCCGAAGGGCGGACCGCAGCGGAGAGAGAACAGGCAGCACGCCGTAGTCAAGCCAGCCGCTTCGGAGTGCCAAATGCGCCTCTCTCTCTCGATCTCTCTTGCCGCCCACCGCGTGCGCTCCCGTGGCCCTGCGTCTCGCTAATGCCCGCACGCCATGGCTTGCTCCTCCGTCACCCCTTCCGCACGCGCTGATCCCGCAAGCCGATCTACCTGCAGCTTTGCGCATCCTTCGGAAGGATGGCGTAGTATAAGCCGTTGTCAGCTCAGGAAGCCTCAACACGAATCCGCAACCTCCCGACTCGGCGTTCACGCTCCAGCCAGCTCGGCGGAACCAACCAGGCGTGCATCTGCCTCGTCCAATGACGTCGCAACACGGCCAATTTATTAATACCAAGTGCATGTGCTGCCGCCCTGGCCAAGCTCGAATTCCTCTCGGAGAAATGACCGGCCATGGCCAACCGCCTTCTTCCCACCTCGGATATCGCGCGGGCTCCTAAACTTGCCACTCGCTCCCTCGATGCCCTGCACCGCACCTGACTGCAGATTCGACTTCAGATGCGAACAAGGCTACGCGAGAAACTCGTCCGCCTTTGGTTCTCCCGACACGATGCGCTCGTCGCGCGCGCCCATCTCCTCTCGTATCTCCTGCTCAGCCTCAGCTTGCCAGCGTCGCGCCAATTCTCGAACGAGCGGATCGGTCCGATGCGGGCCCCCTATCTTCGGTGCTCAACTGCTTCGGCGCCACCTTGGCGAGCAGCGAGCTTTTTGGCACCTCGATTTCAGCTTGCATTTTCCAAGATTTGCCAAGCGGTCTATTTTTCGAAGCCGCGGGTTCGGCCTACAGTATCGGGGTCTGCACATGGAGGCCTGCCCGATGTGACTCGATGCTGGCTCTCGTGGCTGGGCGCGTGCGGGCAATGCAGTGGACCCTGAGACGGGAGCGCCGAAGCAAGCGCCAACTCCACATGCCAACGCCGCTCCACAGCGCTTTGTGCCCATTTCCGTTGCCACACGGCCTCGGTTGCGGACGGGCCTCGGACGCGTGTGCCAGTCTCGTGTGCTCAGACGCACATCCATCCTTGCTCGTCCTCAACCCCCCACCATCTGCCCGCCCGCCTACCTGCCTACCAGCCAACTAGCCAACCAGCCAGCCAGCCAGCCAGCTAGGAAGGGCCCGCTTGCTACCGTCTCTGTCTTTACTCGCATCATGTCTTCGCTCGGCGCCCCACCAGACGCTAACGACACCGCTACTCCCTTGCACCACCTCCTCTCCTCGCCAAATGTCCCGCTCAAGTACTCCATCGCACAGGCCTCCTCCTGGTCCGGCACCTACCATCCCAGCAACATCCTCCATAATCGCCCGCATGAGATGTACTCCAGGTGGTCCGGCTCCTCTCAGCACGCCGTCAACTCCGCCGCCTCCTCCACCGGTACCGGCATCCCCGTCAACAACTCCAGCTACCTCTCTCAGTCAACTGCTCCAGCCTCTTCCGGCGCAAACGCCGCATCCAACCCCACCTCCAGCCCATCGCCCTCCGCCTCGGCGCACCCACTCCCAAACCAGTCCGCCTCCGCTCGCCGCAGCGCCACCGTCCCCCTCATCGGCGCCGCCGTCCCTGGCCAGGTCCAGAAGCAGTACATCATCCTCAAGCTCGACAAGCCCAGCGTCGTACGCTCCATCACCTTTGGCAAGTACCACAAGCCCCATCCTTGCAACCTTCGCGACTTCAAGGTCTACGGCTCCACCAACATCGACAGCCTCCTCCCCTCTTCCTCCGTCCACGGTCGCCCCCCTGCCAGCAAGCGCCTCCTCCGCGGCGGCCTCAAGAACGACGCCATCCCAGAGTCCTTTGAGCTTCGCTGGCTCGAAGACGCCGCCACCGGCTCCGGCTCCGGCTCCTCCATCGACAGTCCCATCCGAATCCCTGCCGATGGCGAGCCCGACCGCCGCGCTGCCACCAATGCGCTCGTCAACACCGGCAACGCCGTCCCCTTTGCCCTCCGCTACATCAAGATCGTCCCCCTCGCAGCTCACACACCCAACTACAACTTCTCCATCTGGCACGTCGCCCTCGCCGGCGTCAGCGAGCCCGCACTCGTCTCGCGCGTCTCTCGCAGCTACGACTTTCATCGCCAGTCGAGCGCAACCCGCCTCATCCTCAAACACCTCCGCGATCACGGCCACCACACCGCCTTCCAGGCCCTCCTCCACTCGTCCCGCCTCGCTCCACCCGCGCCCACAGAGACGACCCTCGCAAGCCAAAAGATGCTGCCCTACAGCCCACATCGTCCCTTTGAGCATCCGCTCCTCACTTCTCTCTTTGACGCCCTCGTCCGTCGTGGCAACTGGGACGAGGCAGAGCTCTGCCTCAATCGCGCCGCCTATGGTGACATGGGCATCGAAGCTGGCAACAGCGGCTCCTCCACTCCCATGTCGCCAAGCGGCGTCACCTCGCCCCACGCCGCCAGCCTGACGCGCAGCGGCGTATGGGCGCAGCCTTGGCAAAAGTCGATGTTCTCCTCCTACATCTCTAGACAGATCCCCAAGGCCAGCTGGTCGCAGATCCATCCGTCGGCACCCGCCTCGCTTCCAGCGGCTTCGCAGCAACACGGCCAAGCAGCCGGTGGCCCCTCGCCCCTCGCCCCTTCGGGACGTGGCGGACATGCCATGGTCTTTGACTCGGACAAAGGCATCGCCTACCTCTTCGGTGGCTGGGACGGCCAGCGCGACCTCTCGGATCTCTGGGCCTACCACGTGAGCGAGAATCGCTGGCGTCTCATCTCCGCAGACACACAGCTCCAGGGCGGGCCCAGCCCCCGAAGCTGCCACAAGATGTGCCTCGACGAAAAGAGCGGCTGTATCTACCTCCTCGGCCGCTACATCGACTACGAGAACGCGCCTCAGGCCGAGGCGGTCCCCGCGGACTCGGTCGCCCACGCGACGCGCAACGTCGCTTCGCCTTTGGCTGCACTCCCCGTCACGCCGTCGTCGTCGACCGCGCGGACGACGCGTGCCAACTTCCTCGCGCGCTACCCCGAGTCCATCGCCCGCGACATTCAGATGATCCTCTCCGATGCGTCTGCACAGACCGACGACGTGGGAATGGAGGGCGCGGGCGCGACGAGTCAGGCTGCACCGAGCCGCCCCTCGCGACCATTCGACGCTGCCGCATCAACGCCGGCACCCGCTTCCGTGTCCGAATCGTCGCCGCTGCTCGTCGGCAATGGTGGAGCCGGCTCGGCAGATTCGATCGGACGCTCGCCCAGGATGTCGACGCGCATCCAGAGCGGCGCTCGTGTCGACTCGCAGCAGCGGACCGCGGCGCCCGCCTCGCCGCCCGGACGCGAGGCCGACTTCTTCCGTTTCTCGACGCGCTCCGAGCGCTGGGAACGCCTCAGCGCCGACACGTACGCCGACGGCGGGCCCAAGCTCATCTTTGACCACGGTCTGGTGATCGACGCGCAGAACCAGATGATGTACGTCTTTGGCGGCCGCGTCACCGACTCGGATCCGAACAAGTTTGAGTTCAGCGGCATGTGGCGCTACGACATCATCCAGCGCAGCTGGACCTTCCTCTTTGACGACCGCACCTCGAACGGCGCCAAGATCCTCAGCCGCTCGGGGCACAGTATGCTGCTCGACAGCGGCAGGCCGGGCGCGTCGGGGATCTCGCCGTCGCATACCCGCCAGATCTGGATCCTCGGCGGCCAGAGGGGCACCTCGGCGACGTTCCTCGCCGACATGTGGACCTACAACCTCGCCACGGGCGCTGTGCGCGAGGTGTCGAGGAACACGGCGCAGAACGGGCCCGAGGCGGCGTTCACCCAGCGCGCGACGATCGACGTGGCCGCGCGCGAGATCAGCGTCTTCATCGGCCTGCTCGGCGGGCGCAACGAGCGCAAGCGCAGCGCGTTCTGGATCTTCAGCATCCCGCGCTCGTCGTGGCGCAAGGTGTACGAGTACGAGGGCGGCAGGTCGTCCGAGTTTGCCGCCGAGGCTACGGGTGCGGGCATCGGGGCCGAAGGCGGGCTGGGCCTCGGTGTGGGTGGCGCCGATGGGATCGATCTGGACGGCGAGCTGGAGGGCGACGAGGTGCCCGAGTCCGGTCCGCTGCAGGCGCTGCCGACGTATTCGGACGACATGAGCGCGGACGAAGAGATGCCCATCGACCCGCCCGCCAACAGCTGGACCGCCTACACGGGTCAGAATGCTGCCGACGCCGGTGCTCCCGGTGGCGCAGGTCTCCCGGTAGCCAGTGCACAGCACGGCTCGGCTGCCAACGCGCGAAGCAGGCACGAAGCGCGAACGGGCACGGGCAACGCGATGAAGCCGTCCGAGCCACAGCCGCGGTATGCGGCGCAGCTGGTGTTTGACGATCGCAAGAAGCTGCACTACCTGCACGGCGGCAACCCGGAGGATGCGGCCGATCGATCGTACCGCCTCGACGACTTTTGGCGACTAACGCTGCTCCGGCCCACGCCGGGCGAGATCCTGCGCAGGGCCAAGTTCCGCGTGCGAAGGCAGCGCTTCCTCGAGATGACGCGCAACTTGGCACCGATGCCCAACGATTCGGACGAGGACATCGGGGCGTCGGTGCCGAGCATGGGAGCTGGGGCGGATGTGCGGCCTGGGTTGGGACTCGAGGCGCTGATGTATCTGCAGACCGAGGTCGGCGCGGTGGTGGACCATTCGGACGAGGCCGAGTCGAGGCTCTTCCGTAGGCTCATGTCGCATTTGCTCAGTGCCGAGACCGGCGCGTCGGCGAGGGTGGGGATGGAGACGAGCGCGGATGAGCCCATGGGCGGCGCCCGGGAGCCAGAGCGCATCAACGTAGCGGGCGGGATCGGATCGTCACCGCTGAACCCAAACTCAGCATCGCTCTCCAACGAAGGGTGGGGCCCGGCCGGGTTCAAGCGCACGCGCGACGAGGCTGAGACCGACGAGGCCGAGATGGGAAGCTCCGTCTCGTCGCTCCTGAGCGCAGACGAGGCTGGGTCAGAGACGATGCTGTCCGCGTCGCAGGTGCTGCAGCAGAGGATGCGCAAGTCGGCACTAGGCACTGCAGCCGCGCCGAGGCTACCGACGCTCAATGTACGTGACGACGAGGGGAGGCCGTCGCCGCTGTACGTGGAGAGGACGAGGCTCTTCCGGGAGCTCGTCGAGTACTTTAATCCCGAGCTCGCCGAGCCGCGTGCAGAGCTCGGCGGCTGCATCGAGGCCGCTCTCGGTGCCTGAGCATCGTCTCCCTTGCCACGAATCTACAGTTGAAGCTCCAAGTGTGCGCTCGTCGTGTGAGCGGTGGTGCGGATGGCGATAGCTGAGATGCATGGGTGAAATCGGGAGATGAGAGCGAAATCGGGGAAGGATCGAAGGGCGATGGACGCGTCGAAAGTGGCGATTGTCCGTGCGTCGCGGAAGAAGGCGATGTAGTCCGACATGCGTCCACCCTCCCGCCACCAACATCGGCCTTCACGCTACGCTGTCACCGACCACCACGTTTCAGTGCATCTCGTTCGGCGCATATCATCATGGAGAGCAAGCTGCAGTCGCTCAAGGTGGCCGAGCTCAAGGCGTTGTTGACCTCGGCGGGGTTGGCTGTCTCGGGCAACAAGCCGGACCTGATTCAGCGGCTGTTGGAGAATCCGGCAGCCACAGCCTCGCTTGGTGGTGGGGAGGACTCCAACCCTACGCCTGCTGCCCCTGCCGCTGCTGCTGCGCCTGTAGCGTCGGAACCCGCCGCAACTCCCACTCCGGCCCCTAGCGTCCCGGCATCGGCTGCTACTGCTGCTGCTGCTGCGCCCGCCGAGAGCACCGAGAGGACGGAGGGCGCGAAGGGTGCGGAGGGGTTGGCGAGTGAAGGTGGAGGGGCCGGAGAGGAGGAACGACGCGAGGCTTTGATCCGGGAGCTGGAGAAGCGTAAGGCGCGCGCGGCCAAGTTTGGACAGCCGCTGGGCGAGGCGGAGCGCAAGCTGGAGCGCGCCATCAAGTTTGGGCTCGAGGCGGGCGACGAGGCCGAGGTGGCCAAGCTCTCGCAACCGCTGGGCGTGCGTGGCGAGCGTACGGGCCGAAAGGAGTCGACCAAACCGGCATCCAAGCCGCCTGCTCAACCGGCGGAGACGGAAGAGCAGAAGCAACTGCGTCTCGCTGCGCTCGAGGCGGAAAAGGAAAAGGCGCGCAAACGCGCCGAACGCTTCGGCATCGTTCAGACCGAATCGCCGCAAGAGGCAGACAAGAAGCGGAAGCGCCAAGAACGCTTCAACGCCACAGCCAGCGCCACAGCCGACGACAAGAAGCTTAAAACCTGACCAATCCACACGGCAACTGCAGCATAAAACACATGTTCGAACCATTCCCATTCGGATCCTCAGCGTCCAGCGTGTGGTGCCAACGTAGACAGGATTGAGAGCGAGGCTGCGTATGGAGCAAGGGGGGTTTCGGTGGGAGGGGGTAAGGATGTGGGCCTCAGGAGGATTTTTTGGCCTTTTCCTGGGCAGCGTACTGGTCTGCAAACGTGTCAGAGGAAGAAATGGGGGAGGGTGAGTGTTGCGTCGATGGTACGGCTGCTTCTCGTGGGCGTGGGAGGGGACTTACTTTTGAAGGGAAAGTTGCTGACCGACTTATCCTTTGCGGCCTTGTCTCCCGCCTTTTTCGCGTTTCTGGTGAGGTCGTTTCCGAAGAGGAAGACAGCAAAGCCCCAGAAAGCGAAGCCCGCGTGTGCTGCTCCGAGGACCTTACCCAGAGCGCCGATGCCGAGGTTGGCGGGGTCTGCACTGGCGGCGGACTGACGGGGGCTGGAGTGCGTCCAAGCTGCGAAGGCGTTGGCAGCAAAGAAGAGGGTGGTGATGACGACGGTGGGGATTCGGAAGGGGGATTTGCCTGCCGAGGAGGAGTCGGGAGTGGGGGAGGTGGAGACGGGGACGGCGCCGGTGAGGATGAGCACGAGGGCGGCCATGGCGAGCATGGCGACGGCGTTGGTCTGCGAGGCGTATCGTTCGAGCGGCGTGAGTTCGGGGCCGATGGCGCTGACCGCGCTGTGATCTGCCTGCAGAGAGGGTTGGCCTACGGCGCCGCGCGGCGTCGAGAGCAGGAGGAGCATGCGTGGGAAGAGAAGCAGCGGCAGCGAGAGCGTGACGAGAAACGCCGAAGCCGCATATGCATACCAGTGCGCAGGATTGCTCGGCGACGATAAAGCATCGCCGACCTCGTCGCGCTTGCGGGCCTCCATCGTTTTAGTTTCTCAGCGTGTGCGTTGGGAGAGAGTGAAGTTCGATGATGAGCGTCGACGACGTTCGGTTTGAGTAGCTTCGGTTCGTGGTGGAAGTCAATGTAGCGTCGCCATGGCAGCAACGGTTTCGACCGAGGGTCTAGCACGCACGGCCCCAGTTGGGACAAGGCATGGCGGCGCTGGAATGAGGTCACGCTGCGCTGGCTGCGCTGGCTGCGCTGGCTGCGCTGGGCAGGACGAGTGGCGCTGCTGGACCATGCGCCAATGAATCATCTAGGGCTGGAGAGCATGGGCTGTAGCGAGGCGGGGGCGCGGGTCGTAGTTGGCATGGCCCGGCCGCACTCTGAGCGCCGTGTGGAGCGAGGCCGAGCTTGAGCCACTTCGACTGGCGTTGCTTCCATGCTGTGGGCTACGTCATGTTGCGCGAAAATGAATGTGGGATCGAAGCTTTGCGCACACATTTGGGGGACGATCGGGGGCTGGGTCCGTTTGCATGATCGGGAAGGCCGCTTGAAGGGGAAAGTGCATGGGTATGCAGCGTTTGGGGGAGCAGAGGGGAATGCGCCCACTCGGATCGCTCGGAGAGAGGTGCATGTCGAGACCGAGCGCGATGGCCGAGCCCAAGCTGCCGACACGCGTCTCGCCAGCCTCTGGACCCTGAACGCGGCCGGCTTCCGCAACGCCAGCATGCACGTCGTTTGGCCAAACGTGACCCCGGCTGCAGCTACAGTACATTCCGCAGCGCCGTGTCGGCGGAATGCAATATTCAGTTGCGCACCGAGCCTACGGCGCTGCGCAGGCGAGGCGAGGCGAGGCGAGGCGAAGCAGCGGCGCTATCTGGCAGCATGCATGGCTTCTCCACTCATCCGAGGCGCATGGCATGCGATCCCCACTCGCCCGCCCATCAACCATGAAATCCGCCGCCGCCCTACCAGGCAGGTCGCGCTCGCGCTCGTTTCATGCACCATGCCCGCGCTCAACGCACATGCACGTCTGGCGTGTGCCGCGCCCGCCGCGACTCATGCACCTCGACGATCCGCCAACGCATCCCCACCAAGCCGACCGAGCCCGCTCGAGCTGCTTGCTTTCGCCGCCTCCTTTTCTTGCATCTCGTCAACGTCGCGACCTTCGCCTAGCCACGCCTAGCCAGTCTCACCCACCAAGGCGTACCGCATTGTACATATACCCATATGCACAAAAGCGACGCCCGTTGCTGCTCGCCTCCCTTCTTTGGATCCTTCCATACTTGAACACTCCTCTCCACCATCTCTCTCCATCTCTCTGTCCCTCTCGCTCCCCTCCCCACAGTTCCCCAATCCCCCCATCCAACGGCTCAAACGCCCACCACACTCTCTTGTCCCACGCACGCACATACACCCCACGCTCTCTTGTCAACTGCCGCTCTCAGCCTCCCCACTTGATCCCCACCACGCTCAACCTTGCACTCTGCATTCGTCCAACCCAAAGCCACTTGCCGCCGGGACCCACACGCAACGCACGCAACGCACGCACGTTTCCCCTAGCTTTCGCCCACCAAGCCATTGCTGATCAGGTCCTCGCCCTAGATCCTTCCAAATTACTCCCGCCTATTAAAGCAGCTACCTCGAGCCATCGCCTCCAACCCGCCCGCATCTTTACCTACTAAAATGCGTTTCAGCACAGCCACTACCCTTTCAGCGCTGCTCGCCCTCGGCGGTGCATCCGCCTCGGTACTGCCGCGAATGCTCGACGCGTACGAGCTCGCGCAGCCCGTCGTCGAACGCGAGGTGCCCGTGCTTCAGTGCGACTCGCAGCCGCTGCACGTCGGTCAGCTCAAGCTCGTCTCGTCCACCGGTCGTGAGGTGAGCGCTGCCTTTGAGGGCCTGCGCAACGCCGACGGCTTCCAGCAGCTCGACGTTCAGAAGGCGGGCCAGTCGGCGCGCTTCGAGAACTTTGCCTTTACCCAGTGCAACTCGTCGTTCATGGGCTACCAGCCCGAAGCCAACAAGGCCGCCGAGGTCTTCTACGGCCGTCTCCAGCCCGCCCACCTCGTCGGCAAGCGCTGCGTCTCTGCCGACAGACTCGCCAAGCCCGACGCCAGGCTCATCGCCGACAAGTGCACGCCTTCGGACGACTCGGCCCAGCTCCTCCAGTTCTGGAGCCTCACCAAACAGCCCGCCGCAGAGGCAGGCAAGTTCCAGTACTATGTCAACTTCCTCGGCGCGCCCGACGGAGAGAGCGCCGACTTCCCCGGCTCGTACACGCTCAGCAAGGCCACCGTCGGCGCCAACAAGCTCGTCCGCCTCGCGCACGACGACGAGGCAGGAAAGCCCAGCGCCTTCTTCCTCAAGCTCGCCTGATCGCCTGCTTTCCTCGTCTCGAAAGCTGCGCCTGGACCGTCTTGGTTTTCTCTAATCGTACGTGCTGAGCATGCTACGCTCCAACCCACCCTGTGGCCCCCCTGGGAGCTTCCACGTTGCTCTTCGCGCCGCTCTTCGCGCCTTGAGCCGATGGCGTCTGATCTGCGATCGGCCCTTCTCCGCATGCTTGCCCAAGCTAGGCCTCTCTGCTCTCAGCGTCGAGCCCTATGCCCACAATCTCGCCTTGTGTTCCCGTTTGTGTAGAACGTATCCTGACTGTATCTTAGCCCCCCCCTCCCTTTCCTGTGCTCTGTATGCCCTCTGCCTCCTGCGCCCCGTCCTCTTTCTTGGTTTCCCCGCCGCATCTCGATGCCATGCTCTGGTTCCTGCTCACCACGACAGGCCGGATCGCTGGCCGAGCGGCACCGTCTCTTGAGCCCTTGTCGGCTCCTGGACGCCCTGTGCCCCGGGCTGCACCCATTCCTGTCTCCCCCAGTAGCTTCGCTAGCTTCGCTAGCACGCGGCTGTACGAGCCATTCGATGTTTGTCTGCGAAATGTCGATGTCGCATTTCCGTGCTCACTGTCGGTCGGATGGTGATTGTGTCTGTGTCTGTGATGAGCGCCCAAGCCAGAGATGACGCGGAAATCGACGTGATCGGAGTCGCGTCACAGAGACGAGATGGAGCGTCGACTGGACCCGATGTGGCGAATTGCAGTTTGGCTTGGCTTGGCTTTGCGGCCGAGTGTGGGAGAGCGACGGCGGCGTTTGTAATGCACCGTCACTGAAAATCACTGCGAACCGGACCGAGGTTGACGCGTCGGTCGCGGAAAACCTCCACTGAGCGAGGCTGCCGTTTTGGTTCGGGGCTGAGCCACGCTGAGCCACGCTGAGCCACTCTGCTGCTGCACGCTCCAACTCGCCCAACTGGTGCGGGCGCCAAATTCCGCACCTAACAAAGCGCTCTCTAGCTTGCTTCCGCTGCTCTCGGTCCACCTCTGCCATCATCTTTGCACTCCTGCCCTCGTCACACTTTGCTCTCGGGGGGACTAGAGGGAGACAAACTCGAGTTCGACAGCGACGCTCACCACATCACACACAAAGCGTACCTCACTCACACACACACACACACACACGCCAGCTCACCATGAAGCTCTTGATCAAGTCGTTGGCCGGTGGCAACTTCCACCTGGACGCCGAACTCTCGGATACCATCGGCACCATCAAGACCAAGATCCAGGCCGAGCAGGGACACGCTCCCGAACTGCAGAAGATCATCTTCTCCGGCAAGATCCTCACCGACGATAAGACCGTCGCCGACTGCAACATCAAGGAGAAGGACTTCCTCGTCGTAATGGTCTCCAAACCCAAGGCACCCAAGCCCACCCCTGCCCCCGCTCCCGCCGCCGCAGCAGCGGCTGCGCCTTCCACCTCCGCCGCATCAGCAACCGCCACCACCGAGGCTACCAAGCCGTCCGAGTCCGCCGCTGCTACTGCTTCTGCGCCGGCTGATGCGGACATGCCTGCGGCTGCGGACGCCACTCCGGCAAAGACCGAGACTTCGACCGAGGCGAGCGCTGCCCAGACCGAGGCGACGCAAGCAGCGGGCTCCGGCTCGTCGGGAAGCTTCCTCACCGGAGGCCCGCTCGAGTCGGCCATGCAGAGCATGATGGAGATGGGCTTCGAGCGCGAGCAGGTTCAGCGCGCCATGCGCGCCGCCTTTAACAACCCAGACCGCGCCGTCGAGTATCTCATGACCGGCATCCCCGAGCATCTCGCCAACCCGCCGCCTGCGCCTGCGCAAACGCCCACCGCCGGCGCCGCTGCGCCTGCTACGCCTGCAGCGCCTTCGGCCAGCGCGGCTGCGCGCGTCCCCGCCACGCCCGCCACGCCTTCCCCCGCCGGCCGCGCCGGCAACCTCTTTGAGGCCGCCGCCGCCGCCCAGCAGGCAGGTCGAGGCGGTGCTCGCAGCGCCGCGACGCCTGCGGCCGGAGCCGGCGCCGGCGCCGGTGCAGCGGGTGCTGCGGGTCTGCTCGGCGACGACGACGGCTCGGGCGAACAGGTGATCGACCTCGGCAACCCCGCCATGCTCGCGCAGCTCCAGCAGCTCGTCCAGCAGAACCCGGCCGCGCTCCAGCCGCTCGTCCAGGCCATCGCCCAGTCCAATCCGCAGCTCGCAGAGGCCATGAACCACGATCCCCAGGGCGTCCTCTCGCTCCTCGCAGGAGGCGCAGGTGCCGCAGGCGCAGACGAGATGGACCTCCCCACGCTCGCCGAACTCAGCGACGACGACCGCACCGCCGTCGAACAGATCGTCGCCATGGGCATCCCCGAAGCAAAGGCCATCGAGTCCTACTTCATGTGCGGCAAAAACGTAGAGATGGCCGTCCAGTACTACTTTGAAAACCCGCAGGACTTTGACGACTAAGCCGCGCCCACTCCCGCGCGCACGTCGCCCACATGTCGTTCACAGCTCGCAAGTTTTCACACTCTTTCTCAGTCTTCAGTGGTCACACCAGCGCGTCGATTTGGAGTGCAGAGGTGTGTGCGCATCACGTCGCGGCGAGGTTGTCAAACAGCGACGAGACGGTGAGCTCGGCGAACCAGCCAGCATAGGCAGCTTGCGAAGCGGCCGCGGAGGAGGAGGAGGAGGAGTTTGGGGGGTGGAAGGTGAGGATGAGCGAGGTGTTGGGGTTGAGGAAGAAGGCGTTGGTGGGCAGGTGGGTGTTGGGGAGCGAAAAGAAGCCTGGATGAGAGGGAGGCGGGGTGAGGGTGACCCAGGGCGCGGTGGCGGTACCAGTATTGGCGACGCGCACGCGCCAGTGCGGCGAGTCGTCATCTGGCGGTAGAGCGTGGAGGCCAAGACGGGGTCGGAAGCCGTGGTGCGCGAGCGAGGTGAGGGTGGTGGTGAGAGAGGCCATGTGGGTCCAGTAGGTTGTAACGACCTCCTTGGTTCGCTCGAGGGGATCAAGGTCTAGGCGGACGTAGCAAGTCGTACCTGGACACAGCCTTGCTCTTTGTAGTTGCTCGAGGCGGTGCCAATCGCTATGTTGCTGCTTGAGCTCAATCTTGTATCCGCGCACTCCGAGACGCGTTCCCTTGAAGTCGAACCACTCGATATGCACCGTATACGCGCCCGCGTGCTGAGGAGCACCGCTAAAGGCGACACCCAACTCAAGCGAATCGTCCGTGGCATTGTACACGGCCATCGGCGCAGCCGCTGCCTGCACCGTGGCGAGCAGGTAGTGCGCCAGCTTCCAGGCGCCCGAGTACTCGACGCTCGCCCACGTCGTCCCCTGCCAAACATCATTGAGCTGCCAGACGATCAGCCCGCGATTGCGCTCGCGTCCCGCGGCGCCCCGACGGTAGACGGCCACCTGATTGGCCACATAGAGTGCATGGTACAGCTGGCTCGACTCGCTCCAGCGTCTCAACAACTCCCTACCCCTGCGACCCGAGTGGGCTGGATCGGGAAAGTAGGTGAGCACGCCCGCGCAGAGCTGCTGCATCCCCTCGTCCGCATCAAACGGATAGCTCAGGTTTCCGGCAGGAGGATGCTTCAGATGCGCACGCACCACCGTCGAATCCACCGTACACTCGTCCGTCTCGTTGCCGGTCGCACACGCACCGGGAGGCAGGATCGATTCCAGCGCATGCACCGATGGCAGGGAGAACATGCCGAACTCGACGACAAAGCGCACGCGCGGATACGTGTCGATCTCAAACGCCCGCGCTGCCTCGTAGCCGTAGTGCTCGCCCGTGCCATGCAGCTCTCTGCCGTGCGGATACCGATCGTAACGCCCCTGATACGGGTCGAGCGAGAGGTAGCCCGTGGTCGTCGAGCAAGGGATGTACGAGAGCGCCCGACTAGCACGCAGCACTTGGTCGCGGACCGCATGGTCAAAGAGGCGTTCGTAGCCTCGCTTCCACTCGTCGTCGCGCGCGCGTCGGCCGTACCCGCCCAAAAAGTAGAGCTCACCTTCGTTGTTGCCGACGAGCGCCACGAGGCACGGATGGGCGACGAGGCTCGTCA
Organism: Moesziomyces globuligerus; assembly: GCA_030849465.1. Taxonomy (NCBI): domain Eukaryota; kingdom Fungi; phylum Basidiomycota; class Ustilaginomycetes; order Ustilaginales; family Ustilaginaceae; genus Moesziomyces; species Moesziomyces globuligerus. Next base: position 444,460 of record JARVLF010000005.1, read on the forward strand.
CGATCTGCGCCACCTCGGTGCGTACGTCGCGCACGAATTCGTCGTGGTACGCATAGAGCGAGGCGGCGAACATGACGTCGAGCCATACGAGCACGCCCATCTCGTCGCACGCCGCGAGGAGGTCGGGCGGAGGATAGCTACCGCCGCCCCAGATGCGGACGAGGTTGACGTGCGCATGTGCGGCCGAGTCGAGCAGCCACCGCAGGTACGCTCGCGAGGTGCGCGGACCGAGCGTGTCGAGCGGGATGAGGCTCGTGCCGATCACGTAGACCTCGCGGCCGTTGATCAGCAGGCGGAAGTGCGAGCCGGGCATCACGCCCTCCGCGCTCGCCTGTGTGGGCGGGATGGACGAGAGGTCGAGCACGGCGGTGCGAAAACCGACGCGACGCTGCAGCTGCAGCTGCAGCTCGTCGCTCTGCACCACGAGCTCGTACAGCGTCGGCTCGCCGTAGCCGCGCGGCCACCACAGCTCGGGCGCATAATGACCGCTGCTGGGGATCTCGAATGTCGCGTGTAGCGGCGCGTTGAGCCCAGCCTCGACTGTGTGCGACGAGAGCAGCGTGTCGAATGTGTACACGCCGAGCAAAGGCAGCGAGATGCGCACCGCCGGCCATGGCACGCTGTGCGATGCGAGGAGCGTCAGCGAGACGTTGAGGATCCAGTTGGCCTCGGCATCCGGCGGAGGTAGATTGTTGGTCTGCCCTTTGCGGTAGATGTCGACGCCCCAGGATATGACGTGGACTGCGGGCTGAGGATCTTCGACAGCCGCATGCGAGGCAGTGGGTAGCTCGAGGAGGTAGGCGGGCTTATGTGGGCCGACGGGCACCAAAGCCGGTCCCCAGTCCCAGCCAAAGTCGGACTGCTGCTTGCGCACAAAGGTGCGGTGCGGATACTCGTAGTCGGACGTGCGGGAGCGCGTTGGGCTGTCGACCTGGTTCGGGTAGCCAGGATCGAAGCGTCGCGCCTGATCGGCAGCATACTCGTTTGTGTTGTTGAAGACGAGCGTCAGGTTGGTGTGGCCCTTGCCGAGCTGCCAGAGATGCGGCGGGATGCGGACAGTGTGCCACGTGTGCTGGTTGTGGGTGTGCAGGATATGCTCTCCGCCCACAAGCACGTCGGCTACGGTGTCGAGCCCCTCAAAGTAGAGCCAATACTCGTGCGACTGCACGGCCTTGGAGCCGGCCTCGTCACGCTGGGGGCGGGTCTCTTGGAGGATGGGAGCCAGATCTGCAGTGTAGGTCCAGCTGGGCTCGTCGATGATCCAGCGCTGCCAGCCCTCGTTGAGGCCGATGGCGGGCTCGTCGATGATGCCTGCGCGGAGTAGGTCCAGATGTGCCAGGGACGGCAGAAGCGCATCGACGTTGATGGATCCATTGGCGTTGGTCAGCGTCCAGTGCAGCTTGGCGGATGGCGCGTGCGCCAAAAAGGTTGGAAGGGCATGGCTCGGCTCATGGTCGGGCCCCGCGGTGGTGCCGCGCGCGCCTGTCAGCGTGTCGGTGCGAAGCCGCGGAGGGAATGCTCGCTGGTGGGTATGCTGGGAGGATAGCGACCAGACCCTGGCATTTGCGTCTGCGGGTATCTGCCAGGGCTGCTGCTGCTGGGGCTGGGTGCCGAGGGCGAGCGTAGCAGCAGCGAGGACGAGGGCAGCGATCGGCAGGAGCCTGCACATGTCGAGCGACGCTCGTCAGGTACGCCAGGGATGATGCTGCCTGGGTGCAGATGCAAGAAGCTGACGTGCATCGAAGCGGTCTTGAAGTGCGAGTCGAGTGTGGGGGCCAAGGGTCCATTCTGTGGCCTAGGCCGTGTCTGACACGCCGGTGCTTCGTAATGACCGCTTTCTTGTGAGCGCTTCTGCGTAATCCAACCCGCGTTTGTTTGCGCTTTGGCAGCCGTGATTTCCTGGCGAATTCGCCGGCGCTCGCCTTTGTCGTAAAGCCGGGCAACAGAGTGTGAATCCAGCGTCCGAGTGTGGGGAAAGCCTGTGTCTGATGCTAACTAACCTATCTTCGCCAAGCGAGCATCGAGCTCTGCAACCGTGGTGGGACCGCTCGCACCACCTTTCCCCCACAACCTTCATTCCCACTCGCAACCTCTGTGTGCCTCGAAGCTCGACTTTGCCAATATCCGGCCACGGATCGCTCGACCTCGCTCATCAATATAAACTTGAGCCAGACCTGTCCTTCATTTCGAGCCGGCTCATAGACCCTCAGCAATGACGTCTGCAAACTCCGCCGCACCCCCGACCAACGCCTCCAAGCCCTTCAATGTCGCTGTCATCGGCGGCGGCATCGGCGGCCTGACGCTCGCCATCGGCTTGCACCAGCGTGGCGTGCCCGTCCACATCTTTGAGAGCGCGCCCAAGTTCGCCGAGATCGGCGCGGGCATTGCCATCGGACCCAATGCGCAGAATGCGCTCCAGCGTCTCGGCCTGTACGAGAGCTTCCTCGAGTTTGCCGACTTCCCCTCGCGCAATCTCTTCTTCCAGTGGCGCATGGGCGAGGGCGAAGAGCAGACGCTGCTCTCCGAGACCATCTGCAAGCAGTACGGTATGGCGAGCATCCACCGTGCCGAGCTCCTCGACACCTTTATCCACCGCATCCCCCGCGAGGTCTGCAGCTTTGGCAAGCGGCTCAAGTCGATCCAGCAGCCCGAATCGGCCGACGAAAAGGTGCAAATCACCTTTGACGACGGCTCGACCTTCGAGGCGGATGTGGTGATTGGCTGCGATGGAATCCACAGCCGCGTGCGCGGTGCGCTCGATCCCGCCACCGCAGGCCCCTCGGCCGTCGCTGGCTCGGACTCGCTCGTCTGGAGCGGCACTTGGGCCTATCGAGGCCTCATCCCTCGCGAGCGCTTCGTCGCTGCGCTCGGCAAGGACAAGGGCGAGTTCTACGCCGACACGGCGCAGATGTTGCTGGCCAAGGACTCGCACGTGCTCATCTTCCCCATCCAGGGCGGCAAGACGGTCAACATCGTCGCCTTCCGCACCGACCGCTCGCGCTGGCCCGAGCGGACGCCCTTCCCCAAGGGCGACGCCTGGATCCAGGAGACGTCCAAGGACGAGCTCATGCGCGACTTTGCCAACTACAGCTCGGACGTGATCAAGATGGTCGAGTGCATCGACAAGCCCAACAAGTGGGCGCTGCACCAGGTCGTGCCTTCGCTCACCTCGTTTGTCAACGGCCGCGTCATTGTCGCCGGCGATGCGGCGCACGGTGGCGTGCCCCACCAAGGCGCCATGGCAGGCCAGGCCATCGAGGACGCCCTCTTCCTCTCCAACCTCCTCTCGCATCCGCGCGTCCAGCGCCACAACCTCACCAAGGCGCTCGAGGTGTACGACCGCATCCGTGTGCCCAGAGCCAATCGCGTGCTCGAGTCTAGCCTCGAAGCCGGCGACACGTACGAGTTCCGCGGCGTCGCCGCCGACGATCCGCACAAGCTCGGCGAGCACCTCGTCGAGCGCTTCGATCACATCTGGGACTACGACCTGGACGCAGAGAAGAGACAGATGGAAGAGTGGATCGACGCCAACCTCTAGCACGGCCACTGCAGAGCGCCTGTTCTCTAGATGACAATCTCTTACCGGGTGAAGCGGTATATACAGATGAGGCTGGTGCGGGTGGATCGCTCGGACTGTGTTGGAGCGATCCGAGGTCGTTTTGTGCTGAGCCCTCCTTTTTTTTTTTACACGGTCTGTGAGCGTTAAATGGGTAGGAGACTGCTGGTCAGCAAGGAGCCGCAGACTTGGGAGAGACGACACGGAACGACGTACCTCGACACCGGTATACTCGCTCGAGACGGGGGGTTCGATGAAGGCGGCGTGGCCGAGGATGAGGAAGGCGGAGCTGCCGACGAGCCAGAAGACGAAGCCAAAGGGGCTTGCGAACCAGAGCATGAGGCCGCCGACGACAAATAGACCGGTGTAGAGGCTCTTCTGGGTGATGACGTGTTCGCCCACCTGCATGGGTTCGGGCGCAAAGCGGTTGATGGCCCAGAAGCCGGCGACGAGAAAGATGAGGGCAAAGAGGAGGAGCATGTCGTTGATCATGCCGTACACGGTGAGCAGCGCGACGACCACGGCGTAGTTGCCCGAAAAGTGGCGCGTGTTGTACGTGATGCGCTGGAACGCCTCGTTGGTGTCCTGCGGGCGCGAGATGCGCTGATGGTCAAAGAACTCGCTCAGAGGTCGCAGCGACGACAGACGCTCCTGTCGCATGCTGCGAATCCGCTCGGGGACTGAGTTGCGGACAAGGCACCAGCCATGGATGAGCGTGGAGGATCAAAGTGTCAGTGTGCTGCCGTGGCTTGTCCGCATACATGTGCAGCTCGGCCACTCACTCTTCATGGCGATATCCAAAACCTGCGCCATGATTGCGATACGCGTCGAGCCGCAGACACGGTACGGACGGCGTTGCGAGGACGAAGGACGGGTGGAAGAGGTGGTAGAATCCAAGCACGCGCTGTGCCGATGTAGCGAATTGTGGCCTGAAGTCCGGGCAAGATGGGTTGTCGCTCGCGAGATGATGGTGCAAGGAGGCGAGCATCGTCGACGCAATCCGACCCTTTGCAAGTGCATCGGAAGTCGGCTGTGCACTGCGAGGCGCCGCCCTCCGCCCTCCGCTCGACGACGCGACCCTGTCGGCACTGCAACACTGCAACACTGCCTTGCCCTGCCTTGCCCTGCCTTGCCCTGCCTTACACCGCTCAGCCTGCTCAGCCTGCTCAGCCTGCTCAGCCTGCTGGCAGCAAGCACCGACTGCCCGCCGCACACAACCCTGCCCGCGCCCGCACGCGTCCGCAGGCTGAGCTGGAAGAATTGAACCTAGCATTTTCATAATGTGTTGAAAATCAAAACTCAACATATTTTCGCAGGGGTCCACGTATCCCGAGACTCTCTCCACCGATGTGGACCCTTCATCCTGCTAATCCTGCTAGCGACCGATGACATGATGTTGGTATTGATCATAAAATACATAGCTCTGGCCTTCAACAGATCGTCGCCGAAGAGCGAGCTCATGGTTGCAACTCGGGCAGTCGACCCCGTGGACTCGCCACGGGGCTCGACCACGCAAGTGCATTGGTTCGCGGCGCGGGCGGCGCCAGCAGCAGGCTGTGCAGCAGCTCGAGCACGCCGACCTCGGTCGCGTCCGACTCCGACTCGCCGCCTGCCGCCATTCGGTCGCGCACCACGTTGAGCGTCAGCGACGACACTGCGTTCTGGATGCGCGTCGTCAGCTGCTCCAGGATGCCCACCAGCTCCTCGTCCGTCGCATCGTCGCGGATGCTGTAGATCAGCAGCTCGGGCCGCATGTTGAGCATCGTCTCGACTCCTTTGCGCCGCGCCTGGTGCGACAGCACACGCCTGCCGCCATCCTCGCCGCCGCACAGCTCGCCCTCCATCGGATTGCGCGTCGCTTCGCTCGACGGCGTCGTCGGCTGCGACCGATGCTCCTCCTCTTGGTCCTGCGCTGCCAAAATGCCCGGGCAGACTGTCGAGTTGGAGAGGTACTCCAGACGCAGGCACAGCATGCCCACCTGCTTGACGTCTTCAATGTCCAGCAGCTGCACCGTCGGCTCGTACACCTGCGCACGCGGCGCATCCGGCGCATCGTCCGTCTTGGCCTGCTCCAGCCGCCCTGCCAACTGCTTCGGATACACCAGCCACAGCATCTCGGGCGTCTCGAGTCCCTTGAGTCGACGCTCGCCGAGCTGCGACAGTCCGAAGCCCATCCTGCGCAGCAGCACCACGTCCCTGCTCACGTTCGGATTCAGCAGCCGGAACGCGTCCTCGTCCAGCTCCTCCTCCGTCTTGGCCACCTGCTCCCCTTCGCCCTCGCCGCCCGCATCGGCCGCCTGCGATTCGTCAAACGTACCCAGCAGGCCCTGCAGCTCCTTGATCACGTCCTTGCTCGCCAGAATCTGACCGCCGTCGGCCGCGCCACTGATCCTGGCTGCGCGATTGACCATCGGTCCAAAGTAGTCCATACGTCGCGTGATCGGATCCGCTTCGCACACAGGTCGACCCCAGTGGATGCCCATGCGCACCGACAGACCGCGGTGGATCAGCTCGCCCGAAGCGTCGTACACCTCTTTGCCGTCCTCGCTGTCCAGGATCTCGCGCGGCCAGTCCTCCTGCAGCAGCTGCTGCTGCACCGTGAAGCACCATAGCAGCGCCGCAGTCACCGACGGGAACGACACCATGAACGCGTCGCCTTCCGTCTTGACCTCGTAGCCGCCGATCGTACGCAGCTGCCTTCGCAGCAGATAGTTGTGCAGTCGCATCGCCGTCTGCATCCCATTGTTTGTCTCCCACAGCGACGTCGAGTTCTTGATATCCGTAAACACCAGCGCCACTTGGCCGATCGGCGGCGCCACCTCGCGATCCAGACGTGCCAACGTCCGGTCGCTCGGCAGCTCCTCGCGGAATCGCCGCCCGGCCTTCTTGATCGCATCGTTGTTCTGGTAGCTGGCAAAGCTCACCGCACCGCCGTTCCTCTGGTCGGATCGATAGAACAGATCGCCCACCGACACCACCATCACCATGATGCTCTCTTCAGCACCGTAGCTGATGGCAAAGTCCCTCAGCTTCTGCGCCGCAATCATCGGGTCGTTTCGCTGCGTGCGCGCGATGTCGACCGCCGTCTGGTACGAGACGTACTGCCACAGCGTGCGGTTGGCGATGATCACAAACTCGTCCGAGTCCGCGAGCTGCACCGTCGTCACAGCGGGCGCAGCGTTGACGATCGGGAACAGATGGTAGTATCCGAACGAGCGTGAGACGTCGAGCATGTCGTTGACGTAGCCTCGCAGCGAGACCCATCCTTCCGCCGACCTAATTCGCTCGATCTCGGCCCGGTCGAAAGGCTCGTGCTTGACGCTTACCAGGTGCGCTGTACCGCCGTTGCGCGACATGACCGCCAGTGCATCTCCGGCGTTGGCGATGTATAGCGTGCGACCGGCCACGTACGCCACGATGGCCGAGGCACCGGCGCGCCAGTCGTGCTTGTTCGAGGCTGCGGCGATCGCCGGCGCCGAGCTGCGCGTCGCATCTGCAGCCGCTTCCGCCTGCGCCTCGGACAGCTTGCGACTGCCGTCGTTGATCAATGCATCCGCATAGTCCTTCTGCAGGCGCAAAAAGGCGCGTCGCAGCGCATCGGGCACCGACACGGGCTCGGTAGACTTCTCGTTCTGGTGCTTTTGAAACTCCCACGAGACGCGATGGCCGCACCACTCGGCGAGGTGATGGGCAATGCGACTGCCCACGTGCGCGCCGTGGCCGCGGCCATCGAAGAGGCCAAAGATGCACTCGCCCTCGTCCTTGCGGAAGCTCGGGATGACGAGATCAATGACGCTCAGGTTGTCGTGCTTGCCAAGCGCGTCGGCGATGCCATAGGCCATGCCGTTGATCTGCGAGAGCGAGGTGCGCACACGGCGATTTTCCGACTCGTCCGGTGTAGCATTCGAGTGGAGCGGCATCGTCACATCCATGAGGCCGAGCATGCGCAGCTTGGTCAGCCGGCTGAAGTCCGAGATGTTGGACTTGCGTGTGAAGCCCATCTCGCTGAGCTTGGTCTTGATCTCGAGACGCGTGTTGCCCGACAGATTGAGGTAGCGCAGCTCGGGGTTCATGTTCCAGTTCCAGTCGTAATGCCAATTGGCAATGTTGTACTTGAGCACATTGTTACCGACGTCCAGGTTGGCGAGCTTCTTGAGCTTGCCGAGCTCGGTGGGCAAGGTAGTGAGCTTGTTTGAGTTGAGATGCAGGATGCGAAGCTCCTGCAACACCACGAGATCATCCGAGGGGATGGTGCTCAGCTGGTTGCCGCTGATGTAAAGCTCGCGCAGCCTGGTGAGCGTCTGCAAGCTGAAATCTGGAATCTCAAAGATCTCGTTGAAGCTGAGGTTGAGCACCTCGAGCGCGGTCAACTCTGAAAGCACGGTGAAGACCTCGTCGCCGAGGCGATTGTCTCCGAGTCGCAGCTTCTGCAGGCTGAGTGACAGAGGCGCTACAAACACTTCCTGCGGCGTCGACGTGGTTCCGCCTGCAGCGACCCCATTCGTGGCGCCATTGCCGTGATGCGCCAGCGACGAGCCCGTTGAACCCTTTCGTGCTGCGAGGATCACCGAGCCTCCAGCTGCTCCGCCCAGCTCGGCCGCGGCTCCATCCGTGCGCATGTCTGGCGCTACCGGGAACGACTCGAGCAGATTGGAGCTGAGGTTGATGTGCGTGAGACTCTCGCAGAACCACAGGGCTTGTGGCAGCGTTTTGAGGTTGTTGTTGTGCACCAGGAGCTCCTTGAGTTGTTTCAGATGGCCGATCGACTCTGGAAGCGTGGCAAGCAGGTTGTTGCTGCACGAGAGCATCTCCAACCGCTTGAGCTCGCCAAGCGTATCGGGCAAAACGACGAGCTGATTGCCATCCAGCGTCAGCTTGACCAACGCCGGAAGCTGCGGGAAGAGGCCCTCTTCGAGGCGCGTCATGTTGGTCGACGAAAGGTCAAGCGAAGTCAGATCGCACGTGGTGAGCGCGGCGATGCGGAGCTTGCTGAGCGGGTTGCGGCCAAGCTCGACCTGTGTCAACTGCGGTCCCAAGGTAGCTTCGAACGATTTGATATTGTTGCTTTCGGCCTGGAGATTCTGCAGGCGCGGCAGACCGAGCAGCGACGAGACGTCCTGGACCTTGTTGCGACGCAGGTCGATGGTGCGTAGGCTGGTGAGCTTGCTCATGCCATCCGGGAGCTTCTCGAGCGAGTTGCCCGCGAGAATGAAGCGTTCCAGATTGACCAGATTTGCAATCTCCGCGGGCAGTTCCGTGATGGAGTTGAACGAAACGTCGAGATCCACGAGCGAGGCGACCTCGCAGATCACGCTGGGGAACTCTTCGAAGCGGTTGTTGGAGATGTTGAGGTTGCGAAGCGTGCTGATGCTGGAGAAGTAGGACGGCAGGTCGTAAAGCCGATTGTTCTGCACCTTGAGCGACATGAGCTCGGGAATCAGGTCGAGGTTGATGTGCGAGAGTTCGACAATGCGATTGTTGGAGACGTCGAGGTGGGTCAGGGTCTCGCTGTGCCTGACGCTCTGCGGGATACGCTTGAGCGCCAGCATCGAGAGGCGCAACGTTCGCAGACTTGAGCAGAGCTGCACAAAGTCAAGCGGGAGGTCGGACATGGGGTTGCCCGAGAGGTCGAGACTGACGATCCAATCGGCGTGCTTGTAGAGGAAGATGGGCACCATTTCGAGGTTACGGCTGTGCAAGTCGAGATGCTGGAACGTATGCTCACTGTGGCCGATGGACTCCGAGTCGAAGGTGGGCACGCTGTCTGGGCGGAAGACGAAGCGAAGCAGGTAGGAGAGATCGTCTCGACCCATGTCCTCGAGTCCATCGGTTTCGAGGTGTCCTGCTTGCAGCAAACGGCGGCGCTGAAGCTGTGCGGGCTTGTCGGCATTGCCAAGCGGCCTCTCGGAGCCCTTGTCGCGTACAAAGAGACGGTAGGCGGCGGATTCGGTGGTGAGACTCTTGCGAGCCAGGATGGTCTGTACCTCGTTGGCGGTGGAGACGAGCGAGCAAGAGAGGGTGGCAAAGGTGCCATCGGTCTTGTAGACGCGGATGAAGTGATTGCGGAGAGCTGCGCCAGAGGCAACGGTGGTGCTGGCGGTGGTTGGCCGCTTGAGCTGGTTGCCATCGCGCCTGAGGGAGCTGGCCATGCTCGAATCATCTTCGGCCGAGAGGGTCGAGCTGAGCGTGGCTGTGGAGGGCCGGGTAGCGCCGATGGAGCCCGCAGTGTTGGGACGTGCATTGGTGCGGTGCTTCGAAGTGCGGTGAAGGCCAAGCTTTCCGGCAGCAGCAGCGGCAGCCGAGGCACCGGCGGAAGCCAGCATGGATGCGCCAGCTCCGCCACGAGAAGAGGGCCGAGTGTGGCTGGAACCAAACTGGTGGTGGTGGGAAGACTGCGACTGGTGATGTAGACCCGATTGCGACTGCTGTTGGACGAGGGCGGACTGGGCGAGATTGTTGGTCTGCTCGAGGACGTCGACATTGTTGGCATTCTCGTCGATCGACTTGGTCTTGGGCATCGGAGGCAGCACGGTGAGTGGATCGACCGAGTCATCGGTTCCACGCCGCGAGCCGGCGACCGAGATGGCTTTGTTAAAGGGATCCGTTGACGCGACGCGGAACATGCTAGAGGCGTGGGCCGAGCTGACGCCGGAGCTCGAGCCGCGTCGCTTTCCATCGGCAATGAGCTGGGCGCGGACCGAGTGGTCGTCATCGTCTTCCTCCTCCTCACCGACGTTGTCGTCGTGAAGGTAGTCGCGCGTCTTGTCCGGCTGGACAGCCCAACTATCTGGCGCCATCCAGCTGGAGCTCGGCTCTTGGCCGGAGCTGGCGCTTGATTTGCGCAAGCCAAGCAGCGAGCCCGAAGCTGGATCGGCGGCTGCGGGCGGAAACTGGTACGAGTGGTCTGCGCGGCCGTTGATCTGCTTGTCCGAGGACGTCGCGGCTCCCCAGGCGGGGTTTGCGGACGAGGCACCGGGGGAGGAAGCGGTCGCGGCAGCAGCTGCGGCGACGGCTTTGTGGCGCTCCTGAGCGGCGATGTTGAGATTGGCGTAGGAGGTCTTGGGAGAGATGCCGCTATGCTCGGAGCGGAGGCTATGAGCCGAAGCGATGCTGTCCTTGCGCTGGTCTGCGAGGGCCAGAGTAGTCGGTGGCAAGGTGGCCAGCTGGGCAGGATCGGGATCGGCGAGACCGGATGCGGCCATCGAGTCGCGACGGACGGGCAAGCTGGACGAGGAAGGGCTGTAGGCGGCGGAGGTGGGCATGTCTCTGAGGTTGCTGGAGAGCTTGCGGAGAGACTGGTAGTTCTGCATCTCGGCGAGGCTGACGCGGGGGACGCTGTTTCGGGGAAGGTTGACCTGGCTGGGTCTTCGATCGCTGAGGATGGTCGAGGTTGAAGTGGAGGTGGAGATGCTGGCGTTGTTGCGGCTGCTGGGAGCGCGATGGGAGGCAGATGCCGAGGTATCGGAGAGCTGGGAAGAGGCGTCTGTGGTGGAGGCGAGCGAGGTGTGGCGATGGGAGGGCGAGGCGTGGGTGGAGGCGGAGGGCGAGGGGTGGTTGCCGGACTCGCTAGCGGAGGGGGAACGATGGTCGGAGGGGCTGGTGGTGATCGAGTCGGTGACGGAGCCCTGGAGCCTCTGGCGTGCTGCGTTGGTGTCGACAAAGTCTTCGAGCTGGTCGAAGTTCATGTCGAGGGAGAGCTCGACCTCCTGCTGTATGGACTGGCTCTGGGACGAGAGGGAGAGGTCGCGGGTCGAGTCAGCCTCGTCATGGTTGCGATGACGGTCGGCAGCCTTGCCGAGGTGGTGGCGGACGCCCTTGATGCGCCTGCGGGCGTCCTTCTTGGGATCACGGTGCTCGGACTCGAGTTCGTCCTCGAGGCTGACGGCGGCGGGGAGCGAGTCGATGCGCGAGTTGAGCGGATTCTGCCACGGGGTGGGGATGGAGGCAGGAGGCTGGTGGTAGTGGGAGCGGAGGGAAGCGGAGGAGGGCGATGCGGTGTTTGCCAAGGAGCGGTTGTTGTCGAGCCAGGCGGGCGGACGCATGGGGTTGAGGTTGGCGGCGTTGGAGCCGTAGCGCGAGGAGAGCGACGCATGCGAGGGCTCATGACGGACGAGGTTGAGGTTGGAGGAAGAGGCGGAGGCGGAGGCGGTAGTAGCTGCAGAGGCACTCGAGTGGGTGGAGGGCTTCTTTTTGAGAAAGCCAAAGGGATTGCGCGACCTCTTTGCGGCGACAGCGGCGGCGTGGGCGTCTTTGGAGCCGTTGAGGGTGCTGGTGGAGGTGGTGGCGGAGGGTGGGGTGCGCGGACGGAGCGAGTGCTGGGAGCGCGAGGGTGTGAGTGCAGGTTTGTCGATGCTGGCTATGCTCGAGTCGTTGAAAGAGTACTGGGTGGTGCCGGTGCCTCTGCGTGGGCGCGTGCGGATGACGGGGGAGGCGCCAGCGGCATTGAAGGCGGCGGCGGCGGCGGCGGCGGAGGAGGAGGAGGAGGACGAGGAGGAGGAAGGAGCGCCTAGGGCGGAGGCGGGGATCGACTTGTTGGAAGGGCCGTCAGGATGTGCAGAGTCGGACTGGAAGAGCCACGGGCTGATGTCCTGGTGGTTGGCGGACTGGACACCCTTGGCGACGTCGCCGTCGAAGCCGGGAGCGCGGTCGTCGTGCGGGCTGCGGGACATGATCTGGCGTAGCTCGTCCTCGTCGAAGGAGGAGCTGATGCCGTGCGGATGGGCGTTGTGGTCGTCGTCGAAGTAGCCGTGTGAGGTGGAGGCGAGGGGGTTGAAGGCGTGGGAGGGGGTGGAGGGCTGCGTGTGGGCATGTTCGATGGTTGGGCGGGAGTAGTTGGTGGCGGCGGGGATGCGAGAGGAGGAGGGCGAAGGGGTGGCGGTTAGGTCTGGCTGGGACGAGTGGAAGGAGTTGGAGATGGAGCGATGCGGGGTGGAAGGAGGATGGGGCTTGTGGGTGAAGTTGGAGCTGGCGTTGCTGTCGTGCGAGTTGTGGCGCTCGAGACCGATGTCGGCGTTGCGACGCTGCTCGGGCGAGGAGGCGATGGGCCTGAGCGTAGACTGCAGGGAGGAGAACATGGTGTGCTGCGTTGGTGCGCAGGTGCGCTGCTGCGTCGCTCAGCGGGATGGATTACCGGCGCCAGAGACGAGGGTGAGCGCGGAAGACGTATTCCTATGTCGGTGCGGTTCGGTAGCGGTGCATCTCGATGTGTTGATGTAGGAGGGATGCGAAAAGGTCGCGGCGGACGAGGCGCGGATCGATGGAGGCGAGGAAGGACGAGCGAGCAAGCAAGCAAGCCTGCAAGCAAACATCCGACGCGAGACGCAACGCCGAGATGCTCCTGCTGCTCCTGCTGCTCCTGCTGCTATGGTTCGGCTTCCAGGCGCTGGATCAGTCTTGTCGAGCCGAAGGCGAGGGAGGGGGGGGGGGGGCGCTGAGGGCTGAGGGGGAGCGCACAGATGTCAGCCCCCACCGCCAACTTGGTCGCGCCTGGCCTGGGCCCTTTTTCGCCTTCGCGTCTCAGCCAAAATCAAATCAATACGCGGGTCCAGAAATGTTAGCTATGCCGGTGACACACATTACGACAGAACCCTGAATCCTGAATCGACTGAGCTTTCGAAGATGTGATTGCCAGTTTGACAGCTCGCTCCTCTTCCAATCTGAATATAAGCCAGTCGAGCCAACGTCCCTGCCCCCCCCATGACACCCCACTTCCATAACCCTGTTCGTTCTCACTTGATGACAGCTGGTAACACCCCGACGACATCACTCTACACGATTGCAATCAGCTACTCGAATCCGATCCCTCCACCGGCCCCCTTGGCTCGCCTCTGGGCTGGCTACGCGCGCGTCGCCATACATGGCCCGAAGATCATCTCACCGTCGCAAACCTTCCCACGACGCCCCGGCTAGTAGCGGCCCCTCGCGCCACAATGCCTCTCATAGGTCAAGCGCAACATCCGATTGCATACGCTGCTCCTCCTGCAAGCAGCTTCACAATCGCTTGCAGTTTCCAAAGTCCGCCTTGCGCCGATACACCGACCGACTCACCCGAGGCCGAGATCCCGAATCCCTAAAGATCATCTGTCACGCTTGCTGCAATGCGCCCCACCAGCCTCAAGGTGGTTCCAATCGTCCTCCTCAGCATGATCCTGGACGCGGTCGCTGCGTCCGCTGCCATGTCGAATATCCTCTCACGGACCGCTTCTTCGACAAGAGGAATCGTCATCGATTCCTAGACTCTCATCGAATCTGCTTCAGCTGCAAGCGCGATGACATTCTTGACGCTGCAGACCCCGAAGCGGACGACCGCTATGCTGCTCTGGACCCTGACGAGCCTATCATGCCTTACGTCCTCACCGACGAGGAAGAACAAGACCATCACGTCAAGTTCGAAGATCTCGCCGACGACGCCAAGCAAGATAGGCTAGCTGCACGCAAGTCCCTCGCCTGCATCTACACGGACCCTCGCAACGCTTTCACCATGGCGCATCGTCGTCGTCTTCGTCGCTTCCTGCCGGCTATCGATCTCGTGCGCCAACGCGACATCGAGAGCTTCCTCGATCTCAAGGCCTCACTTCCCGGCATGTCTGCCTACGACTTGGCCGCGCGCGAGCGAGAGGGCCAATCCTACTTCGACCTGCTCACCCAAGATGTCACGCTCGACACAGAGTTGCTGGATATAGCTCGGCTCCTCGACGAGCTCGAGACGACGTTCCTCAGCCTCTCCGTTCCTACCTACCACGCCCCTCCATCCGATTCTCCCCTTGTGCGCGTCACCTCCGCCATCAACAAGGCGCCCGCACCGCCCCAAGTGTACTTGCCCAACGGTAGGCTTCTCGAACAGGACGACGCAGACAGTGCTGCCGATTCGCAGCTCGATCAAGAGCTCGAGCGTGCGGCGGATCTGCTCAGTCTCATGCGTCTCTCCGAACACGAACGCATCGAGCAGATGCAGCTCCGTCGCGACTGCGATCTCCTCAACAGGCTCAATCGCGACACGTTTCAACGCCACCAGCAAGAGGCCGAGTCGAATTCTCAGCGGCAATCCGAAGAGCTCGTCCAGCTCCTGGAGCTTCAACTCGAGCTGTCTCAAGCTCCGTCGCCAAGCGAACCGGTGAAGCCCGTTCCCATCTTCACGGGCGTTTTGAAGATGCAACATGCGCGTCGGGTCAGCCCCGTCCGACCAGTCACTGACTCTACTGCGTCAGCCCAGCTCGCATCGCAGGTAGCCGGCCCTTCGTCGAAGAGGCCTGCAATCGCCGCAGGCCCGGCCATTGGCGCATCGTACGCCTCGGTGGCAGCCAGCCCGCAGCCTACCAAGCGTCCGCGCCCCCCGCGCGAGACACCCGTCGATCCCCGCCTCGCCATGTTCGAGCAAAGGGCCCTCAGGGCTCGAGAGCGTCAGCAGCAACAAGAACAACAACAACAGGACGCCCAAACGCAAGCACGCCCTAAGGCAGAGCCCTAGTCAGCAACGGTTGTAGAGGGATCAGGTCACGTCTGAATCGAAGTCACAATGCCATCTCATCTGAAATTGCCGAACATGCCATGCAGCATGCGCACATCTTCTACGCTACAATCTGGAAGGCAATCACTGGAGGGGGACAGGGCTCTCTTCGCACTTGAGCGTGTAGACGCGCTTTGCGGCCTCGATGGCGTCGTCGAGAGCCTGGCCGCCCATCTCGCCCACGCCCTGAGCCGAGTCGTTCTTTCCGCCGCCCTTGCCGCCGACGTGCTTGGCCGAGGTCTCGACCCACTCCTTGGCGTTGAGGCCCTTGGACTGATCGTACTTGCTCACGTAGGCCGCATGCACCACCTTGGCCTGGAGCGCGTTGCCGCCCGCGACCTTGGTGCCGTTGACGTCGAGCTCCTGCGAAAAGAGGTAGGCGGTCTTGTCCATCTTCTTGAGCGTGTTCATGGCCGTCTGCAGCGCCTTCATGTTGGCGCCCACGTCAAACTTGTGGATGAAGCTCGTGGCGTTGGGCTGCTCCTTGAAGTACTTCTCCACCGCGTCCACCACCGCCTTGGTGTCCGCCTTGTCCTTTGCCTTGAGAGCTGTGTCGAGCTTCTTGCGAATGCCCGAGAAGCGCTCGTTGAGCGTCGCCTTGCGCACCACGCTGATGTCGAGCTGCGCGAGCTGCGTGCCGAAGGCCTTGAGAGCAGCGTCCTTGGCGGCCTGCTCGCCAATGGCGTCGATCTCCGCCAGGCGCGCCTCGGCGTCATCGGCAACACGGCTCACGCTGGCAGCCTCGTCGCCCGTGACGGCGATGATGCGGCGAATGCCCTTGGCGATACCAGACTCCTCGGTGATGACAAAGTCTCGGATCTCACCCGTCCGGGCGACGTGGGTACCACCGCAGAACTCGACCGAGGTCGAGCGCCACCTCGGGTTCTCGAGATCGCTGGTGATCGTGTCGAGGTCGTGCTCGAGCGTCACGACGCGGACCGGGTTGGGATAGGCCTCGCCAAAGACGGCGCGCAGACCGGGGATCTTCTGGGCGGTGTCGAGCTCCATCTCCTTGGAGAAGACGCCGACGTTGCGCTTGATCCAGTCGACCGAGATGTCTTCGATCTTCTTGAGCTCCTGGACGTTGACGCCCTGCTTGTGCGAAAAGTCGAAGCGCAGCTTGCTAGGCGCGACGAGCGAGCCCTTCTGGTCGATGTGGTCGCCGAGCACCTCACGCAGACCAAAGTTGAGGATGTGCGTGGCGGTGTGGTTGGACTGCAGCGGACCGCGGCGGCTCTGGTCGTACGAGACGGTGACGTTGTCGCCGAGCGCGAGCTCGCCGCGGGCGAGGTGGCCAATGTGGAGGACGTAGCCCGAGAAGACCTGGGCATCCTCGACGACAAATTCGGCCTTACCGTCGATTACGATGGAGCCCGTGTCGGCCTGCTGTCCACCGCTCTCGGCGTAGAGGCAGGTGCGGTCGAGCAGGATGCCAAAGTTCTTGGATCGGTCGGCGACCTTGACGGTCTCGGGGAAGAAGGCGTGGTCCTGGTAGATGGCCTTGACGGTGGCGTCGACCGAGTTGACGGCGTACTTGAAGTCGTCGTGGGTCTTGGGGACCGACGCGTCCTTCTCGAGGTGGCCGAGGTCGTGAACGTCAAACTTGACGGCCTCGGTCTCGCCCTTCTTGCCGCCGGCCTTGGAGATCTCCTTGGACTCGGCCTGTGCGGCTTCGAACTCCTTTTCGTTGACGCCGAGGCCCTGCTCCTCGGCCATGATGAGGGTGAGGTCGACCGGGAAGCCAAAAGTGTCGTAGAGCTTCCAGACGTCGCTGCCGCTGAGCTGCTTCCTGCCGTCGGCCTTTGCCTTTGCGGCGTACTCTTCAAAGAGCTTCTCGCCGCGGTCGAGGGTGCGGGCAAAGGAGGCCTCCTCCTCGTCGAGGATGGCCTTGACGTCGTCGACCTTCTTGGTGATCTCGGGGAAGAAGTGGCCCATCTGGTCGACGAGGGTGGGGACGAGCTGGGAGAAGAAGGAGCCGATGGGGACCTGGAAGTACTTGCGCACGTAGCGGGTGCCGCGACGGAGGATGCGGCGGAGGACGTAGCCGCGGCCGTCGCGGTCGGGGACGCCGCCGTCGGAGATGGCAAAGGTGAGGGTGCGCACGTGGTCGGCGACGACGCGGTAGGCGGTGTCGATGCCGTCCGTGTCGTCGGCGCCGAGCTTGCCGGTGTAGGCGCGGGCGCCGGTGAGCTGCTGGATCTTGTCAAAGATGGGGGTGAAGACGTCGGTGTCGTAGTTGGAGGGCTTGTCCTGGAGGATGGATACGAGACGTTCGAAGCCCATGCCGGTGTCGATGTGCTTTGCGGGGAGGGGCCGCAAGGAGCCGTCGTCCTCGCGGTTGAACTGCATGAAGACGTTGTTCCAGATCTCGATGACGTTGGGATCGTCCATGTTGACGAGGTGGGCGGCGTTGCGGCCGCCGATCCTGTCGTAGTGGATCTCGGAGCAGGGGCCGCAGGGGCCGGTGGCGCCCATCTCCCAAAAGTTGTCCTTGGCGTCTCCGGTGAGGATGTGGTCTGCGTCGACGCCGACCTTGAGCCAGAGGTCGCGGGCCTCGGTGTCGGGCTCGAGGCCCTGCTTTGCATCGCCCTCGAAGTAGGTGACGTAGAGGCGGTCCTTGGGGAGGCCGTATACGTTTGTGAGGAGCTCCCAGGCCATGGCGATGGCTTCGGGCTTGAAGTAGTCGCCGAAGGACCAGTTGCCGAGCATCTCGAAGAAGGTGTGGTGGTAGGTGTCCTTGCCGACGTCGTCGAGATCGTTGTGCTTGCCACCGGCGCGGATGCACTTTTGGGAGTTGACGGCGCGCTTCATGGAGCCAAAGGCGGAGTTGGGGTCGGCGATGCCGAGGAAGATGGGCTTGTACTGGTTCATGCCAGCGTTGGCGAAGAGGAGGGTGGGGTCATCGTAGGGGATGGTGGAGGAGGAAGGCACAAAGGTGTGTGCGCGCTGCTTAAAGTATGCGGTGAAGGTGTCGCGGACCTTGGTGGCGGGCCAGTCGCCGAAGCGGGAGGTGGTGCTGGGGGTGGCCTTGGTGGCGTCGTTCTGAGCGTCGGACATGGTGGACGGCGGTTGCACACGGCGAGGGTGGATGCGGTAGGAGGAGGCTGAATCGGGCGTGGAGCGCGAGGCGACAGGGGACGCAGAGGTCAGGCGCACTTGCGATGCCAGAGAAAAGGAGACTGGGCTAGCGAAGGAGCGGTTGCGGGGGAGAAGTCGACCACTTGACGGCGGGTTGGCGGGCGAAAAGGAACGTGCGAGGCCAGCGAGGAGCAGCGTAGCAGCGCGGACCTTGGGCATCAATTGTGGGAGTGGATCGAAGGACGAGGCGAAGATGCAGTTGCAATGTGCGGTCGCCTGGAAGAGGAGGAGGAGGAGATGGTGGGAAGGAAGGGGGGTGTCGCTGTCAGAGGTTCGAGCTGGACAGAGCGCGCACGGCTGAGCAGCGTCGGCAGAGCTTTGCATTTCTTTCGCCTTCGGCTCGTTGCGCAGCCGCCGAAAATGCGCAAAGCTTAGGCGCAAGCGCCCGCCAAGCACCCAAGAGGTGTTGGTTTCGCCTCCGTTTCGCCTCCATTCCAGACCTCACACTGTTACGTTGCGCAATTTTCTTCCTTATCCGGGCGAGCGCCTCGTGCTGTGACTCGCAACTCATGAGTTAAGCATGACTAAGGAATGCGCTCATGCACGCACCCCACTCCAACTCGTGCCTTTCTCGGCACAGCCGACTACTGCAACAGTTTTCATGCTTTACAGCCATTGGGGTCCATCTCTGGCATTCGACATCATGGCTCGGGAGATGACTCGATCACAATCGGTTCGTGGCGCGAGTTGCTGACCAGGGAGCCGCTCGCATCAAGACTGCCTCGACCAGTGCCCAGCATCGATCCTTCATCCAAGGCAGCGAAAAACTCGTCGTCCTCATCGCTCTCGAGGAGCGAGATCGTCTCTTGCCGCACCGCATTGTACCTTGCACCGGCCGAGTCAGGCTCGCCTTCGGCTTTCGTCGACCGTGTCGGCCCATTCAGCCTCGTCGATCTCGGCTCCTTGTCCCTTGCAACGCCATCGCAAGGCTTCGTGTGCGCACGCTGTCCGCGCAACAGAAACGCCTCGTCGTCGCCCGCCTCCAGCGCCGCAAGCAGCATGCTCTCGTCTTCGTCCGGACTGAAGCTCTCCCGCACCCGTGTCGCTGCACGACTGCTTCGAGGTTCAGCATTGACCCCACCAGCAGCGTTTCGCGTGCTGCCGGCCTCTGCATCCTCCCGAAGCGGCCTGCCTAGCTGAGACCTGAGCAAAGTGATGAGCTTGTCTTCGGCAGCTGCGTGCTTGGCCGAAACCCCTCCGCCTTCGATCACGACCGTCTGCGGAGTCAGGAGCACATAGCCGTCCTTGACCACCGCGCCTTTCAACAGCAGCTTGCTTCCGATCCTCGTCGTGTTCATGTCAAGGCCGCTGACACGCTGCAGCTCGATCGCAGCCACGTTGGCGCCCCTGCTCCCATCCGAGAGCTCCAGTTTGAGCATGCGTCGCGGGAAGATCGTCGCTGGCTGCGATTTCCCTTCTTCCTGTGCATCGAACGCAGCCATGTGATCCGCCGAACAAGCGCCGGCTGTCCGATTCAACGACGGCGGAGCCGCGTCGGGCTGGAGGCCCGAGTAAGCCTCGTTGGGATCCTTGTTGGCACGTCGCGCCTCGGCGCGTGCCTCTGCTATTTCGAGCTGCGTCGCCGCTGAACAGCCAATGTCCATCATGCTCTCGATCTGCACGAGCACAGCGCCCCGACCACCATCACCCACCTTGGCCGAGCTCGCTCGAAGCGCTTCGAGGCCGAGGCGACTCGACCCCGGCGCTACCACCTCGGCCAGGTCCGTGTCCAGTAGCAGCTGCCGTACCGCGCGCGCGAGTCGATCCCCCTGCCCCGAAGATAGGCCTGCATCGTGCTTGCACGCGTCGGCCACGCATCGGTCGCTGTTCATCCGAGAGGCGAGACAGACGACCGAGGTCAGATGCACTGCTGTCGCGAGGGTTTCGGATACGGCCCTGTACTCACAGCCATCGGGGATCCACTTGGAGTGTTGGGTAGCGTGCAGCCAGAAGGCGCTTCACCGCCGCGAATGCGTCTGATGTGACCGGCATCTCCGTTGGCTGGCTACATGGTGATGAGGTGCGGAACCAAACCTGCGGGAGCTCGACATTTCAACTTGAACTCCGGCCAATTTCTTCCGACATCCGACAAGCAACACACCAACACCAACACAGACGCCTCCTCACCGAGATGCAGCCGAGCTTTTAAATATTTGCTACTGGCTGTGTGGATTGCTACAGCGTGGAATGTACCCAACGATCCGATGCGACTCGCTTTCCGGCGCTTCCGTCGCAGATCTGACCGTGACTTTGTTCACTCTCCTGCCGCGACTTGGCCGTGCCGATCGACTGGCTTGATGCCAGCCCCAGCATCTCGGCGACGGTCCGGGCAACGATCGATCCGGTGATCAGGCAGCCACCACTCGAGCAGCTTCAGGAACAGCATATCGACCGCAACAATGATCACAAAGATCTTGCCAGCGATCCAGCCTCCGGCGTAGTATCGTCCCAATCGCTCCGACGGCCGCCGCTCGCGATTCTGCATCGCCGCAAAGTACACCTTCTCGAGCCGCTGCGCCACTTGCGTCCACGAGTACATCTGCTTGACCGCCGCATGGTACGCCAGCGGATCGTGCTTTCCCGCGCGCACATGCGCGATCGCATCGTGCATAGCCTGCACCACATCGTCTTCTTCGGGCCGAGCCAGCCGGATCATTTGCGGCGGCAGCACCTCGGGAATGCCGCCCACGCGCGTCGAGACCACAAAGAGCCCCGCGCACGCCGCCTCGATGAGCCCCGTGCCAAACGCTTCGGTCAAAGATGTGTTGAGGAAGATCGAGCCACGCGTCAGGTGCTCCCGCACCTCTCCCTGTCGCACAGCGCCACACAGCTCCACTCGATCTTGCAACAGATGGCGCTCGCGCATCTGCTCCAGCTCCACCCGTTTAGGGCCATCCCCACCTGACCGGAGCAAGCATGGCGCAAGTGAAAGGCGTTAGTATCCGCACCAGAATGAGAGCAGGGTAGATGTATCCTTACCGATAACGAAGCGCAGGTCGGAATGCGCCGCACACAGCCTGGGAATGGCGGCGATCAGCAGGTCAATCCCCTTGCGATACATGAGTCGGCTGAGGACCACCACAGTCAGCCGTCCAGGCTCGACGCGAGCGACATCCGGCCGGAATTGCTCGGCCACCACCGCGTTCGGAATGACGGAGACCTTGCTGGGATCCAGGTTGGCCCGCAGCGTTGTGTTCTCCTTGCCCGTGTGCGAGACGCACACCACGCCATCAATGTCGCTCAGCACGAAGCGGAGCAGCTTGTTGGTCAAGATCGACGCCGTGTCCGAAAATCCGAACAGGCTGTGGTCCGTAAACACCGCCCGGAGCCCCATGGTGCGTGCATGCAAGATGCCCTCGTGCGCCATCGACGAGAGCGCTTGATGCCCGTGCACTATCTGGATCTGCTCCCGAATTAGGATCGACCGCAGAATGGGGAACAGCGAAAAGAAGTTCGGCAACGTGTCCTGTCGAGCGATCACTCGGTAAGGCACATAGTACACCTTGAGCCCATTGGACAGATACCGTACACCTACGCGGTCTGGCGCGTAGGCATGCGTGATCACGATCACCTGTTCAAAGCAGACCCGCCACGCTCCCCTGTCAGAACCTCCGCATCCACGCCTCGGGTCCAGCTCGTAGAACGCACCTTGTGACCGATCGAGAGCAGCTGCTCACCAAGGAAATATATGTGGCCCTCAACGCCGCCGACATTGGGATAGAAAAAATCCGACACCATGCTGGTCGACGTCGACGTTCCGCAGGTAATGACAACAGACGGCGACGCAATCACGGGCGGATCCACGTCGCGCAGACGACAAGGCAAAGACATGGAGAAAGTGTCAGCTTCATTCATCGCATTCTGACAAATGTAAAGTACAGTGAGCTACAGCTGAGCGCCCGACGTCGAGGAGCGGCTCAATGTTGGGGAAACAGGGGAGGTCGGGGTCACGGAGTCTGCTCACGCGATGTTGTAAAGGGGCTTGGAGCTTCCCTCTGCTTCCTGATGAGTCGGCGTGGCATGTTCAGCGCCTGGAGCCAGGGGCAGCATCGTAGATTGATCGATACCAAGCGCGGAGGCGATCGAGTCTGCGGCTTCGGCCAATGGGCCAGACGACCTGTCGGTGCCTTTGGCAAGGACCATGTGCGTGAGCAGCAGATGCATCGCAAGCAAATGTGCTGCCGCTTCGTTCCTCCTCGATGTCTGCTTGAGCGCCTGTTCCAGGCGGCTTAGAAGGCCAGCCAGGCGTTCTTGCAAATCGATGCGTCGGGTCCCTTGCAGCCGAGCAGGGTCTGCATACTTCGCCGCAAGTCGTAGCGTCGACTCAGGGTCGCGGAACTGATTCGGTTTCTCATCGGCGAAAAGAAGCGTGTTGACCGCAAGCGCTTCGCCGAACATCGCTTCCAAAGCCTCTGCAGCCGGCATGAGCTGCTCCCAAACGTAGTCCGTCCATTTCTGTGCGTTACCGGAGCGTTCCGAGTTGTAGAAGGCTGCCATCCAGCTCCAGGCTCGTTCAGTGGACACGTCAGGGCCAGCACCGCCACGCCGCGCCATCTCTCGAATCGTTTCGTAGCTGGTAATCGTGCTGTTGCAGGAACCCTGAGAGATCGCAACGGCGGCACCCGTCTCTCCGATCAAGGCGGAGGCTTCGGCACGCACATCCTCGTCGTCGTCCGTGAGCAGACTGATGGCCGCGATACGTGCCTTGAAGAGCGCGGCAGCAGTCACCTCGCCTTCTGCGTCCCGGTCCGGCTGTTGATCGAGGCGTGGGAATAGGAGTGCGCCCAGCACACGCAGCGCCTGGCAAGCAGCCTCGCGCGATTGCACCGATGCGTGCTCGTCGGCACACTCGGCTATGATCCAACAAGACTGCTGCAGAACTTCTCGTATGGGTCCGCTTTGAGCTTTCTCGCCTACTAGCAGCTTGCAGAGATCGGCAAGGTAGGGGAGAAGCGCCTCCCGGAACGGCACGCACGTCGTGGTCTTCGCAATGCCGGCGACCAAGGAAACTTCCCCGACCAACGCGTCGGGGGAGAAGGCATGCGATAGCCATGGCTTGCCGTCTGCGTCGGTCCGCAAGGCAATCCCGTGTAGCAAGGTGGCGCTGTGGACGCGATGCCAAATTCCTTCGTCTTGGTCCTGAACGATGGCGTGTAGCTTGCGGACAAGGGAGCTGAGCCTTCCAGGATTGACGAGCGACGACCGTTGCAGAGCATCGATCCCGTCGTCGCCAATTAGAGCCTCCAGCGAGCTGATTCGCACGTCATGCGAAGCGGACTCGATGTGACGCACACAAGCATCGATGAAACTGGCGGTCGCGGTGCCACGCGACGCAGCTTGCAACTGCAGTCGTGCGCAAGTCGAAGCGAGGGCTGGACCACCGGGCGTGCGGCCAAGTATCGCCAAGATCTCCGGGCGCTCAACATCGGAGAGCGACGTCGATATCCAGACGTCGACGATGCGGAGCAAGTGTTGGCCGAGATCGCGGAACGCACCATCACGAATGCCGACGAAATCCTGGACGACTTCCAGGAATGCTGCTTGCGTGACGGCACACCGGTTCAGCTCGAGAAGTGCGCTTGCCATGTCCGCGATGGTTGCAGCAAGAATTGACATATCTGCGAGCAGCGTTGAAGTTGCGACCTCGGCTTCTCCCGCGCTTTTTAGGAGCCGCTGCGCTAGCATGAGCTTGCCGTGTGCCTCATTTTGCGATCGAAGACGAATCGATTCGAGCACTGATGTTGCATGCTGCGCAGCTCCGCGCAACGGCACGAAAGCGGCGTAAGCTTTGACAGCCACCTCGCGTACTTTCCATACCTTGTTGTCCAGGCACTTGGACAACAAAGAGCGATAAGTACTCATCCTCTCAGCCCCACCGGGCCTTTGCGGCTCGCTTTCGGGCGCCTGCATGCGGCTGAAGAGCATGACCACCGCGAAGAGACTGGACGCGAGCCCTTCATCCCCAATATCGTCTTGAGTCTGAGCTTCACCTAGGATGCGTTGAAGGAAGGCATCAAGCTGGGGGTAGGCCGCGAAAAAGTCATCGACGGGCATCCGGGCTTCCTTGGTGTCCTTGTTTGTGTTGCGACTGCCAAAAATCTTGATGCTGAGAGAGGAGAAGAGCATCATGCTGACGTTGCGCAGGCCCCAGAATCGCGAGCGGAACGTGCTGATAGTCAGTTCCAGCAGCAAGCCGAGGTATGGAGCCATGGGACCGGTCAGGCCGCCATCCATCACGAGAACGCGCAGGATGTTGAGGGCATGGATGGAAGCAACGGGCATGATGTCGGGCTGCGACGAGTACTGCGTGGCGATTTGCATCAGACGCTCGACGGTGGTTTGCAAGACTGAGGCGTCGATCTTGTTCGGCTGCGCGCTGACGAGAGCGAGCACGGCATAGCCGATTCCGGCACTGCGACGCGTAATGCTCAGCTGTGCACCGGACTGCGCAACGGTCTCGAGAAAGGCGCTGATCCATCTCTGTGGAAGCTCGGAGATGATGGGCGCCTTCGTCTGCACGATGGCAGTGGCCGCGTTGGCATACGCGGGGTAGATGGTGCTGAACGCACCACGATGGCGCACCTGCGTCAGCCAACGATTGAAGCGCTCGCCAACGGCCTCGATGTCTTGAACGTCCCAGATCTCGCGCCAGAGCTCGTCCGGTGCGGCTCGACTGGGCTGGGTCTGTCCGAGACCCTTTTGTCCGCGCTGCACCGGGAGCGGGGCAAGGCAAGTGGCGACCAGAACGCCAAGCAAGGCACTTGCCTCCTTCATGCCGCGCCAAGAGTAGGAAAGAATGACTTGGTGGTTCGGACCTGCGTTCGACTCTTCCTGAGGCTGCATGAAGGCGAGCTTGTCGTCCTCGCGTGCTGCTTGCATCGCCAGCGCGGTCTCGTGAGAGGCAGGCTGATCCAGGCCGATATTGGGATCGGCCTGAGCCTCGGCCTGTGTGCTGCCTTCGGGAGCTGAGTTGCAAAGCACTGCCTTGGTGATGCACCACACACGATCGATGAGCCTCTGCGCCTCAAAGACGGCGTCGCGGAGCGCTTTGCGCTCGGAACCTGCGAGAGCATGGACGGCTACGGAAGAGAAGAGCTCTTGGAGCGCAACGAGAGTTCCATGCAGAGGATGAGAGGTTGCGGCGATCAGGATCTCTCCCGACTCGGCTACACTGATCTGATAGTCCAGGAAGTCGAAGAGGTCGAAGATGAGCGACACGGCAGTGTGCGTCGAGGTGCGTCGGGCAGGGTTGCTTTCGACCGCAACGAGATGGAGCAAGGAAGGTGGCTGATGGTCGAGTTGCTGCATGTAAAGGGTGCGATACAGCTGCAGGAGCTTGGAGGCAGCAGCCGAGTCCGACTCTCTCGTGCTTGTCAGCAGCTCGGCAGAGCGACCAAGCAAGCGCTGTGCCGCTGCTTGGGCGGTCTCGAGGCCGGCGAGAGGTGCCGGGAAGCGCGAAAGGATGGTGAGGGCACGCGCCTGAATGTCGTCGTAGGTGCTTTCGGAACACGCCAGGAGCTGCTGGACGAGCGAAGGTGTGATGAGTGGGATGCTGAAGGGAAAGTCCTGAGAGAAGACCTGCTTGGACTTGTTGAGCGACATGCCGGCATTCTTTGTGAGGGTCGGGTTGCCTTGGTTGTGCGCACCGACGCTGGAGAAGCTGGGGTCAGCACCGCTTTCGAGGATGAGGTCGAGGAACGTGAGTGAGGTGATGCTGGCCTGGTACGAGGCGCCCGGGTGGAGAGTTGCACGCACAAGCTGGACCATCCACTCGAGGAAGCCGCGGCTGCCGTCCATGGCCTGCTGCATTTCTTCCAGCTTGACCTGTTCATGCGGGTAGCGTTCGGCTTGATCGATGCGTGTGATCTTGGCGATATCGCGGGCGAGTGCATAGGTACTCGCACGCAGGCGCGTCAGGAGCTTGACGAAGAATCCGCGCAGTTCGCCTCGGGCGGCGGCATTGGTGATGGTGAGGCTGTGAGGGAAGAAGGTGCGTAGGATGTCGAGCTCGATGGAGCTGAGAGGAGCGGCCGGGGTCTTGGACTCGATGACGAGCGAGAGTGCCGAGATTTGCAGCTCGCTGGCCGCAGCGAGGATGCATTCCGTCAACAAGGACGCGGGCACGCGCACCTGGGGGGAGTCTGGCGCAGCGGGATCATCGATGGCAAAGTCGGAGGTGGCATCGATGCGGCAAAGGCCGTGGAGCTTTGCGATTCGCAGGACCAGGAAGACGCTCTCGACATCGATGCTAGCGTCGGAGGAGGGAGACGAGGAGGAGCGAGCGATGAGATGGTTGAGGAGCGCAGGGAAGATGCGACGATCGAGGTCGAAGAGCGAAGCGAGATGGTAAGAGGCGAGGCCGGATCGGAGACGTTCGCCACCCTGCTGGAGAGCAGAGGTGAGTGCGAGGATCCAGATGCGGGACCAGGCTTGCCAAGATGGCGAGGAGGCATCTGCGCTGAATGGCGGGTCTTGCGATTTTGACGTGCTGGGGCGAAGCGAACAGCCGAGATCAGCTGCTCTGGCGACGAGGAAGTTGAGGGCGAGCCGGGAGCGACGGTTCGCACCGCCATCGACAGTGCCGAGGCCTCGAATCATGCGGTCGTAGATGGCCACGTCGTCGATGTGGGAGCCAGCCACGCAGGCGGCCAAGAAGGGAGCGGAGCCATAGTTGGCGATGACCACCTCGAGAACGATCGGAGACTGCTTGCGTTCGAGCTGGGAGAGCGCACGGCCGACGAGGGTGGTGAGGAATGCACTCTGCTCTGGGAACTGCTTCGATGGTGTTTGGGACGGATGATGGATGGAGTTCAAGAGGGAGATGACGGCTTCCAAGACGGTTTTGGTCCTGGATGAAACCTGGGTCCTCTCGCTATGGCAAGCGGACCAGACGACGTCGGCAAGGGCGAGCTGTTGCTGCTCGGGGAACAGGGACAACCTGGACTCGATGTCGAAGCTCGAAGCAGATGTACGCGAGAGGAGGCTGGCTAGCTGGGTAGCCCAAAGCCGAAGCGCATCGAGGCCGTACTTGAAGGAGGCTGAGAGCTCGTCGGGAGCCTCGAGGGTGAGGTCGAGGCACTGGGTAAGCAGAGAGAGGGCCTCGCTGGTGTCGAGGGGCGGTGCCGACTGGGTGCTGGAGGATGCAGCGTGAATCGGTGGCTCGTGCAAAGCATCGATGCGCCGCAGAAGTCGGAGCACCGCTTCCGGGGCTTCCGGATCGGTCTTTGCCTTGACCATGGTTGGGCAAACGACGGGCGAGACCGTAGCGAGGCGAGTGATGGGAAGGAGATCGATGCAGGATCAAGACGTTCAAGAAGGAAGCCTTTGGAGTTACTTTTTTTCATTTTCGGGAATCAAACAATGCCGCATTTTCCCAGCTTGATTTTGGCCAGGGCGCAGGCTGATGCCGTGCTTTTGCCCTCGACCAGCATTGCTCGCTCACACCTCGTCTCGGTTCAGATGCACAGACCGTCGTTGGAAATGCGGTCACATGCATGGATTGGAAGGTGCCTTTGAGCGGACGCCCGGGGAGGGTGCACTGCGGTCACTGGCCCACGTCGAAGACGCTGAGAAGCGCAAAGCAGGCGTAGAAGAGGCCGACGGGGTAGGCGACCAAAAGGCGCTGCTCGGAGAGCCGGAGGATGGAGACAAAGATGCCTGAAGCCGAGGTGGAGCACCAGAGGATGAACAAGGGCGAGACAATGTAGCCCAAGAACGAACTGCAGAGCGAAAGGAGAGAAGCGATGGAGGTCAGAGGCGAGCCGCTGTGAGGAGAGAATGGCCGAGTTGCGAGTGGACTTACTCTAGACGGACGACGATGCTTGCGGTGCTGAGGATGCAGAGCGGAAGGAGACAGTAGCCGAGGACCGAGGCGACACGGTAGGCGTCGATGCCACCTTGGCTCATGAGGTTGAGCAGCGTGTAGATGCTCACGGCGCCGAGGAGGGCGACGCCGTAGACGTAGCCGAACTGGCTCTTGCCGGCGAGGAGGAGCGTCATGCCAAAGACGAAGCAGAAGAGGAGCGGACCGGCGAGATCGGCGTCATCCATCATGTGTGCGTCCTTTGCGTGCGAGGCCGAGTAGCGATGGAGAGGATTGAGCACGGTGAGCGTCTTGTCGACAATGTGGCCGATGTTGATGCCGAGCTCTTCCATGAGCGGGGGCTCGTCGGGGAACCCGCCCGTGCCGAAGGCGGACCAGAAGCCCATCTGCGAGCTCATCATGGCGTGGGCGGCCGAGCCGGGCGCAAAGGTAGCGGTCGACGACATGTTGCCTTCCAGCGAGGGACGCGCATTGCTGCCGGTGGCGTAGCCCTCGTGCGTCGTGGCTGCAGACGAGTAGTAGGACGAGAATTGGTTGTGCGTGCTTGGATTGCTGTAGAAGTCGAGCGGAGTGCCGGCCTGGCCAGGGGAGGCAGCTTGCGATGCCTTGGAGCTGGGCGCCGACCCCGACCCGGAGGCCTGCGGATAGCTGTACGGCGAGGAAGAGTCGAAAATGACGGACATGGCGTCGTTCCTATTCGATCGACTCGTGGTCTGGCTGCGCTGCTGCAGCCGCGATGCTACTGTTGCTGCTGCTCGATCGTAGCTGGCAGGAGGGTGTGGGCGAGATGGACGGTGTCGGCAGTCACAGGGCGCCGCTCTCTCGAAGCTCGATCCAAGTCGCGTTCAATGTGAATCTGCCAAAGTGATCCAAGCGCACCGCCGCCCTAACATGCTTGCGTGGCACACCAACCTCTTCCGCACGAGAAGGTAGTTTAGCAGCCGCCTCCAGATTGAACCCTGGATGTGAAATTCTGGCAATTGGAAACTTTTCCGCACTGAGCACGCGCTCCAACTCCACTCTTTACCGCCCCAGCCCAGTCGAAAAAAACGTTGCTGGAGCAGAGGCTTGCAGACGGCAGCGGCTGGCGGTGGCGGCCATCCAGCCACCTAGCTTGCAACCATCATCCTGCTTCACTCCCATACCCATCCGAGCTCCTCCCGCCGCGCATAGAAAGGAGTCGACAGCATGCCCCAGGTAAGCACGCTCTCGCCATGTTCGACCTCGCAAGCAGCCAACTGACCCCCGCTCTGCTTCTCGCTAGAACGACTACATCGAAGAACACATCCGCCGACATGGTCGCAGACTCGATCATGAGGAGCGTCAGAGGAAGCGCGCGGCCCGAGAGGTGCACAAGGCCTCGGCCGTGGCACAGAAGGTCACTGGTCTCAAGGCGAAGATGCTCAACAAGAAGCGTCGAAACGAAAAGATCCAGATGAAGAAGACGCTCAAGGCGCACGAGGAGCGCGACGTCAAGCAGGCTTCCACCTCGTCGGATCCCAATCAGGCTCTCCCCACCTATCTTCTCGATCGTGAGGGCCAGAAGGACGCAAAGGCGCTCTCCTCCGCCGTCAAGGAGAGGAGGAAGGACAAGGCGGCGCGCTACTCGGTGCCGCTGCCCCAGGTGCGCGGCATCGCCGAAGACGAGGCCTTCAAGGTGGTCAAGACCGGAAAGCGCAAGCAGAAGGGCTGGAAGAGGATGGTGACCAAACCCACCTTTGTCGGCGAGAGCTTCACACGCAAGCCGCCCAAGCTCGAGCGCTTCATCCGCCCCATGGGACTCCGCTACAACAAGGCGCACGTCACCCATCCCGAACTCAAGGCCTCCTTCAACCTCCCCATCGTCGGCGTAAAGAAGAACCCGCAGAGCCCGCTCTATACCCAACTCGGCGTCCTCACAAAGGGCACCATCATCGAAGTCAACGTCTCCGAACTCGGCATGACCACCACCACCGGCAAGGTCGTCTGGGGCAAGTACGCCCAGGTCACCAACAATCCGGAAAACGACGGCTGTGTCAACGCCGTCCTTCTCCTCTCGTCCTAACCACGCCTCGCCACAGATCCGACTCGCCACACCCCTAGCCCCCGCCTCCTATGCCTCTTCACGCACTCGTCTCTCTATCTGTACACTAGCATTTTCCTCTTTGCCCCTCAGTCCCTTCGGCCCATTCCACGTTCGTTCTCAATCGACGAAGCATTGAATCATTGCAGCATGCCGACTCGGTGCCTGAAAACAAAGGTGACAGTAAAGTACAGTGCGGGATGCGTCAGCTGTCCAGGTCCATCTCTTCCGATGGTCCAAAACAGCCAGAGAGATCGATTGGCTGGGCGCCCGCGGCATGGCCGCGCTGGAAGCCGGCGGCTTCGTGTGCCGAGGCAGCGTGCCCAGCTTCCGGACCGGCCACCGACGACATGTGCGGCGCCGGAGCGGAATGCGGTGGCAAGGGCGAGCCGTAGTGGTGGTCGTAATGCTGGTGAGCGAGCGACTGCCCAGGCTCGTGGTGCGCGCCGCCATAGAAGGCTTGTCCGTTTAGGGCAGCTGCGCTTTCAAAGCCAGGAGCTGCGTGGTGCCAGCGAGACTCTGGCGCGCCACCGCTCGGGCTCTGTACCGAGGGAGCGGAACCAAAGCGAGTCTCGAGGACGGAGGGCTCGGGAAAGTAAGAGCTGGACAGAGAAGATTGCTGGGCATACAGGGGGCTTTCGAGCGATGTCGGAGGCGAGGGAAGCCCAAACTGGGCATGGCCAGGCGCCGAGAAGCCTTGGCCGGACTCAAAGGCGACAGGAGGTTGGTTGAGGAAGCCCGATGCAGTGGGCGCGTAGGAGCCGAAGGCTGTATCTGGATCCGTGCTGCGGAGGGGAGACGGGGAAGCAGCGGCGGTGGCCTTGAGCACCTGCTCGGGGTCCTTCCACAGGATGAGGGCACCTCTGACGTCGTCGGCGTTGATGGGAGAGGCATAACCGGACGAGGCGGGGCTGGACTGCGTCGAGCGACGTCGACTGCTCAAGAGGGAACCAAGGCTCGCCGTGGGAGGGCCGCCGGCGGATCGCCTGCCAGAGCGTCGTTGTCGAGGTTGGGAGGCAGCAGCAGCGCCAATACGATGGGTGGATTGGGCACCGTCGCGGTCGGACGTGCCGGTGAGCACGGCTCTGCTGTGTGCTTCGAGCTTTTCGATGAGCTCGTTGTTGATGATAAAGTCCGAGGCGGCGCTGCCAGGTTGGCGGGCCGATCCGTCGGCTTCAGGGGTCTTGCTGCCGCTGCCAGGTTGGGAGGCCTCGTCCTCGGACGACGAGGTGTCATCCAGGCTGGTGACGACGATGCGATCTGGCTCGACCTCGAAGCTGGATGCGACGCCGCGTCGTATCCTCATGTGGGCATCCTCGAGGGGTTCGAAGCGGTCAGCGTGCGGGGGCCGGGAGGCGTCGTGAGGCGCCATGGATGCGCTTTGGGCGAGGCTGGGCGAGGTGGGCGGAGCCGGGGCTACGGCCTGCTGGTAGACGGTGGAAGCCGAAGGGTCGACGAGAGCGGCTGCCGAGGCGAGCTTTGTAGGGCTCGACGGCGGGACGCGCGGTGCGGATGCCTGTGCGCGGGGATCGGCTGCAGCCGAAGAGGGCAAGGGCGACGCGAGGCCGAAGGCTGCGGCGACGCCGCTGTGAGATCGAGCGGCGAGGGGCCTTCCAAAGGCGTAGTCATGCGACATGGTAGCGACGGGTGGAGGGGTGGACTGGATGTGAAGGCCGGCGAGCTTGCCAAAGGTGTGTCGATCCTCGGAAGTTTCTACGTGGAGGCGCTTTGCTGGTCTCGCTAGTTTGGCGAGCTCGTCGCGGTCGAGATCGTGATAGCGTGCTGCCGCGTCGGCGGTTGCGGGTGGCGGCTGTGCGGGGAAGGAGTTGGAGGACCAGTCGTAGTCGCCATCAGAGTCGGAAAGATCCTCGATTCCCCAGCTGCTTGCGCTGGAGGAATGGCGAGGGACGAGCTCGGGCGAAGGCGGGTTGACTATGGACGGGATGGGTGGGGTGGCCGACGGCTGCTTGGCCTGGCCGTTGCCATCGGAGAAGCGGCCGCGCTTCTTCTTGACGGCGAGGGGGGCGGTGGAATCTGGGAAGCTGGACGAAGACGTCGACCGAGAAGGCCCCGCAACGGCGGCAGCTTGCGACCAGGGAGACTCGGCCATGGTCGAGTGTTGTATGTCGAAGCGGCTGTGAGCCGATCCGCAAGGCTGGTCGCAAGGCTGGCTGGGGGGCGCGTGACTGAGCCTTGGCTGCGCCGTGCAGCGCTGGGCGAGTGTGGAAGCGATGCTAGGTCACTTTGAGCAAGATTGCGAGAGGCATGCTGCCCGGCCAAGACACGGCTTCAGACGAGCATGTAGTGCGAAAGCAGTGGCGATGGTGACGGATCAAGGCAGAGTGGCAGTGGACGTGATGCACGACGTTGACGAGCAGGAAGAGAGAGAGAAAGAGAGGCGCCCAGAGCTGCAGCACCCGATGAATTACGAGGTCCGTGACCGCGTTGCGAGTGTCGGTGCATCCGACCTTTTTGGCTCTGCGGAATGCAGCCCGGAAAGTTTTGCCTTTCTGGGCGTGGCTTGAAATTTCTCGAAGCGCTGAACCGTCGTTGAGCCTTCCTTGTGGGCTTCGGACCTTCCGCCTCATGCACGTCGTGCTGCCACGGAACTCGGAACTCGCCCGAGCCGCCGCTCCTCCACAAAGTCACCTGCATCGATAAGCTGGCGCGCTGGAACGCCCTCGGCACGGAGCCATCGGCACCGTCGCGACGGTATCACAGCATCACCTCGAGCGACTGCGCCTTGTCGCCAAACGCAATCGCACTCGCCATGGTGGTCTCTGTCGGCTCACCCGATGCTGTCGACGACGGCGACAGCTCGATTCTCGTCTACAACTCGAGCGTCTTCGTCGCGGCGCTGCTGCTGCTCGAGAGAGCCGCCGATGGGTTCATCCGCCACGTCTCCCAGCTCTCGTCCCAGCTCGGCGTGAGTCCGACGCTGATCGCTCTGCTCTCCGCCGGTGCAGAGTGGGAGGAGCTCGTAGTCGTCGTCGCCTCCCTCGCCCACGGCGCCTCCAACCTGGCCATCGCCAACGTCGTCGGCTCCGCCATCTCCAACATCCTCGGCGCTTTCTCTCTCGGAATCCTTTTTGCGCCCACAGCCATCCACTTCGACGACAGCTCCAGGCGTTTCTCCGTCATCCAGGCCGCCATCACCACCCTCGTCCTCCTCCTCATCCTCGCAGTCCAGATCCAGCACGCCGATCCGCATGCCAAGCTCTCCAGCAAGCGTCTCTTCGAAAACGTCGTTGGCCTCAGCCTCATCGTCCTCTTCGTCCTCTACTTTGTGGGCCTCTCTTGGGCCATCGGTCGTGGCATGCTCGCCGCTCCCGGACCTTCCGACTCCGAGTCTGCCTCCTCATCCGACTCCGACGCCACCTCCCACCTCGCTCCCTCGATCGCCACCAGCGATGCCGCCAGCGTCACCTCCCTCGGCACGCAGAGCGAGGCCTCCTACGTTCCCCCAAGACGCGCCGCCTCCTCCGCAGCGCGCCGCGCCAATGGCCGCGCCAATGGCCGCGCCAACGGCCGCGCCACCGCTCGCACCAACACTTCCACCGCCATCGAGACCACGCCGCTCCTCGTCGGCTCCGCAACCTCGTCAAACCTCGCAGCACGCCTCGCGCGCAGGCGCAGACACGCTCAGCTCCGCAGCGCTCGGAAGCTCATCGCCGCTTTCCTCCTCCTCTCCCTCGCGGGCTACCTGCTCTCTCACTCCATCCTTGAGCTCGCTTCCGCCTTGCATCTCTCCAACACGGTGCTCGGCCTCACCCTCCTCTCCTTCGCCACCACCATCCCTGAAAAGCTCCTCAGCATCTTCGCCGGCCTCCGCTCCGCAAAGCCCGACGCGCCAACCTCCCGCCCAACGCTCTCCCACGACGCGTCCCGCCGCATCTCGGCGCACGAACTCGCCGAGATCGACGTGGCGAGCGGCGCGAGCAGCATCCTCATGGCCGCAGCGGCCGGCAGCAATATTTTCCTCCTCACCCTTTGCCTCGGCATCTCCTTGGTCTTTGATCGCGACCGTCGTTCCTCCTCCCAAGATACGCATCGCTTCTCGGCCAGCACGGTCCAGTGGCAGGAACTTGCTTTGCTTCAAGTGGCTTCCCTCTCCCTCGTCTTCATCGCATACACAGACGGCCAGCGCTGGCAAGGCGTGCTCCTTCTCTCGGCCTACGTCGCCTTCCTCGTCGCCGAATTCACCTTTCTGCGCCGGTGACGATGCTTCAGCCCTGCACACCTCGCAATCAAGCCATGCCCGTCGAATCGCATCACCTCGTAGTACGCAACGCGGCTGGAAGATCTAGACATGGGCATCTAGCTGCTGATGACACCGCTCGCTTCGTTCGGCCGGATCGTGACTCCTGAGCTCAGCAAGCTCTGGAGCACCTTGTCGTTGCGTTCGCGCCCGTTGCTCAGCAGCTCTGCTACGCGTGAGAGCACCTCGGAGGAGCCCAGCTCGATCTTGCTCTCGACGATCGGATCTGCGCGCGTCGGACCGCGATTGAGAATCATGACCGGCTTCTTCTGCTCCACCGCTTGCTTGACCAGTCGGAAGGCCGAGTACGTCGCCAGGCTCGTGCCCACCAGCAGCAATGCCTCGGCTTCGTTCACCATCTGGTAAGAGTGGTCGCGCAGCTTGTCTGGCACCGATTCACCAAAGAAGATCACCGACGGCTTGAGCACGCCACCGCAGTTCGGACACGCCGGGTAGTGGAACGTGCTGTAATCCACGTTGTGCAGCTCCACGTCGCCGTCCGGATTCGTCTTGGGGCTCTTGCCCGTCTCGGCCATCTCGCGCTGAAGCTGGGCCCACGCTGGGTTGAGCCGCGTCAGCTCATCCTGAAAGACCGCTCGCGAACCTCGGAATCCACAGCCTTTTGGGTAGTTCTCGCCCGTCGGCGTGTTCTCCGGTCGTACCGTCACCGCCCTCGGTCCTCGCAGATACGATGTCGCGGTGAGAGCTTCGTAGAAGTCAGGATTGAACGGCCGTGTCCGCTGGCTGAGCTTTTCGTCCTCCGGGCTCGAGACACAAACGACGTGCTTCAGAGTCCCGTGCAGCTCCAGAATCGTGCTCGCTGCGAGCGAGGCTGAAGGGGTAGCGGCGTGATGCAGGTTATCGACGTTCTGTGTAATGAACTCCGGCACGTAGCCGAGCCGCTGTATCGCTGCGATACTGTAGTGAGTCTTGTTCGGCTGCGCCACTCGGACAGGGGGAAATCCCAGGTAGGACCGTGAGAAGTAACGTTGCCGTGCGAGGTGGCCCTTTTCCGAGGGATCGGTGAACTCGTGGTAGAAGATGGGGCGATATGTCTTGTGCACCGTGTAGTGTCCGTTCTCTCCGCGGTAGGGCGCTATGCCTGAATCGACCGAGACGCCTGCTCCCGTCATGATGAGCGCCTTCCCCTTGGCCGTCGACAGGAACTCGGCAATCATCGCCGCCGCCTTCTCCAGACTGTACTCGATCGTCGCCCTGCTCGCATGCTCGGGGATCGAAGGTATAGATATCCTCATCGTCGCAAGTTCGATCGGCTTCTGCAGTCGTGGTGGTCGGCAAGCAGGAGGTTGTTCGCGTGTTGGCCACTTTGTCGTCACGCGAGCGAAGCGATGTTGCTCTTCCCGCCATACCTCTGGCACTTCTTCCACTTGAATTACGTACAACTCGACCGTTACAGTACTCATAACATTTTATTTTTCCTTGCCATGCACCGTGCCTCGCATTCGACGCCCGTGCAGCAGGAGCGCCCAAACCTCCACATGTCCTCCCAGCCACGTGTTTCAATCCCAAACGGTGCAACGTCCCTTGCTCCTTGCCCACCGAGATAGATGTAGAGAAGTCTAAAGAGTCAACGTCGACTGTCTACCACCCTGACTCACTACTGTATGTTGAGTCGCGACGCTTCACCTCGGCATACTCGCAGGCGACGTCAAAGCACCAGTGACTCGGTGCATGCAACAACGGCCAGATCTCCGAATCTCTGTTTAATACAATCGTGGAGCCTTATGAACTAGAGACCAGATGGATTGCCCTGGATGAAAAAGCAGTGGAAGCTGGAGACTGCAGCTTTCGATGCGAGCTAGATGAACGTGAGAAGCTCATGCCTTCGGAAGTCGTTGCGCTCGTCCGAAAAGTCGGAAAAGTCGGGATAGTAGGCGACCATCGCGTCCTGCGAACGCAGGTAGGTCGAGTTGTAGACGCGCACATACACCTCTCGCACCTTGCGCGCTGGATGGAAGAGGCCCTGCAACGTGTGATTGAGCAGCACGCCCGGTCCAAGCGCCACCTCCAAGCTCTCGATGGCCGACATGACCGATCCCAGCACATGCGGGCTGGTTTCAAAGATGTTGGGCCAAATCAGGTTGAGCAGATGCTGCATGCTCTCCTCGTGTCCGAGTCCAAACGTGCCCAGTGCCAGGTGATGCACGATACTTGCAGCGGTTTGTCGATGCACGTGGTCTCGGTCGGTGAGCGCATCGTCCAAGCAACTGATGACAGAGTACACGTAGTCCTTGCTCATCTCGCCGATGTACTCAAACACCCAGCTGAGCGCTTTCAAACAGCCGTTGCGGACGTTGAGCTCCGGTGTGCGGTACTCGTTGAGGATGGCCGGGATGGTTGTGAACGGTCCACACGTTTCGGCCACAATGGCGATGGCAACGGTAGAGCAGACGCGCGACTGGCGCTCTTGCACGCGCAGATTGGTCAGCAGCACCTGCAGCACGTCCGACGGCCCGATGGCCCGCGCAATGTAGCCGAAGCTGTTGACGGCGGCCCGGCGGATGGCCTTCTTGTGCGCCTTGAGCAGGTCCAGCAGCTCGAAGCAGATGCGCATCCACTCACGCGGACTGACGAACTCGGCTCCCTTGTCGGCAATCCGACCGATAAGATTGATGCTGGCTTCCTGCACCTTTTCGTGGCGATTGCGCAGGATCGGCGTCATGCGCGGCAAGAGGTCCTTGATGGGCGGACTCATCTGCGCCATACCCACCACATTGGCGATGGCGGTCTCGGCGCTGATGATCGATGCGAGAGCCTCGGGGAACTCCTCTCCGAGCTGTTCGAACAGGACAACGCCGAGCTTGGCTAGCAAGGCGTCTTCTCCGCACTGCTTGATGACCAGCGCCAGCTTCGTGGTCAGGTCGGCGGCCTGCTGGCGAGTCTTGGCGCTCTTGTTGTTGAGACGCCACAGGATGGTCGAGACGATCTGAGTGAGGTAGGGCTTGACGCGCAAACCCAGCGCGTTGACCACGGTGCCGACGCCGTCCAGCATGACATTGTCTTCCACGGTCTGCTCTTGGAAGGCGTAGATGAGACCATCGACCAGTTGCACCTCGAGACGTTCGTCGACATCGGCGGCGCCCAAGTTGGCCACCACCTTCTGAATCGTCTCCATTACCATCTTGCGGAAAGGCTCGCTCTCGTCCTTGAGCTCGTTGACGATCCGCGAGACGACCTCGGTGACGCCCACCTTGTTTGCGAGCTCGACTGTTGTTTCCACCACCTGCTTGTAGTTGCGACGATCCAAGGCCATTCTGCGGACCCAAAAATTCTTGAAATACTCCGG
Source organism: Moesziomyces globuligerus (assembly GCA_030849465.1). Lineage (NCBI taxonomy): Eukaryota > Fungi > Basidiomycota > Ustilaginomycetes > Ustilaginales > Ustilaginaceae > Moesziomyces > Moesziomyces globuligerus. Next base: position 482,110 of record JARVLF010000005.1, read on the forward strand.
AAGCATCTCATCGCGCAGGAAGGCGCCTGTGACTCCGTCGGTGGCGGAGCATTGCTTGACGACCTTGAGGACGATCTTCTTCATCTCTTCGTCTGCGCTCTGGAATTCTCGGATCAAGGTCGGCGTCACCTCCTTGACAAAGTAGAGCGTACTGTCCGAGTCCATCAGCGGAATGATGAAGCCGATTGCCTTCAAAAAGGCGGCAAGACCCTTGCCCCTATGCTGTCGGGTGCCAATCCAGAGCGGCTTGAGCACGTTTTCGAAGCTTTCGATGCCGTAGGGGGCCGCAGCCTCGGCCAGAGCTGCCAGTGACAATGCGGTCATGGTCTTGACTTTCTGCTGCTCGTCTTCGAGTCCCTTTTCAACGCAGTCCACGAGACTCTTGAGGTGAGGAAGGATGGCGCAACCCATCATGATCGCGATTTGCTGGACGATGCGGATGCCCGTGTGGCGCGCCTGCCAGCTCTTCTTCGAGCGGCACACGGCCTTCAGGAAGGGCAGCAGAGCCGGAATGCCGAGCGCCGAAGCCACGACGGAGAAGGCGCGAGCGGTGGTGTTGCGGACGTACTCGTCGACGTGATCGATGTCAGGTCGCATGGTGCTGATCATGTGGGCGAGGCCGGCCGCTTTGGACAGATTGCTGATGATCTCGCGACCTTCGATGCGCGCGTAGTAGTCCTCGTCAATAAGAAGGGGCTCGATGACAACAAGGATGCGGCCGACGTAGGGCCGAACAAGATCGTCGAGCTTGTACAGAATGCGATCGATGACCTTGACGAGAAGATGGCGTTCCTGATCCTCCAGTGTACGCTCCATGAGAAGAGGCAGGATCTTGTCGAACAGCGGCCCAGGTCCGAAGTCCCGAGCTCGGTCAGTGATCTGTCGCAGCGCGGTCTTTCGCGTGGCAGGCGTTCCGTTCTTGATCTTCAGCAACAGACGCATGATCTTGCGCTCTTTCTGCTCCTCGCTGCTGAGCTCGGCCTCGTCCTCCTGCGTGAGGATCTTCTTGAAGAACGCCTGGTCCTCTGTTTTGAAGAAGGCGAGCTGGCCGACACCAGGGATATCTGTGGGCAGGTCCGGAATCATCTGTTCGAGAACGGCGCGTGTTGCGCCTTCGTCCTGCATCGTAAAGCCACCGCTTCCTCCTTCGTTGCTGAGAGGGTCTCCCAGCATCTGTGCCGGTACGCGGACGGGGACGTAGTCGGAAGGTGGTTGGACGATGCTGTAGCCTTCGGATGGCAAGATGGAGTCCAGCTCCTCGTCCGCCATGTATCGATTACGCAAGTCGACAGGCGCAGACGCCGCGTCTCCCTTTCCGAAAGCAGAGACCTCTTCTGAGGACGTGATTGCGTCTGCGCTGACCGGCGCCTGGTCCCATCGGGAGCGCTTTGCCTCGGGTTGAGCAAGCGTAGCTTCGCCTCGGTCGTCACCGCCGTGACTTTCAGTAGGAACTTCATCCCAGCGAGACCGACGCTTCCGTGGAGCGGCATCTCCTGTCGTTGGCTGAGCGGCGTGGCCGTTCGTGTCTGTAGCGGCGTTCTGCTGTTCATCTGGAGCCGGGACGTCCCATCTGCGCTTCCGTATCGCCTTAGGCGTGCGATCTCCACCAGGATGGGACGATGCTGCGGCTGGCTTGATGTCCCATTCGTCGGATTCCGCCTGGCGGGATGACGGGCCGGCGTCCTCCTTCTCTTTTGCCTCGATAAGACGTCGCACGCGGTCCTCCTCGCGTTCCAGCTCGGCTCTCCTCATTCGGTCCTTGTAGCTCTCTTGGTCTTCCGCATCGCCGTTGCCATTCTGCCCAAATGGATCGATTGCCGTGCCTTGAGTGAGCTCGCGATTGAACCGCCGAAGCTGGTACTCGTTCTGCCGCGAAGCGATCTGCCTTGATTCTGCTCTGGCCTTGAGCGGATCTTCGTCCTCGTCTGCATACTCGTGAAGAAGGTGTTGCGGTGCGGAGTAGGCGTCGAGCGGGTTGATCCGCCGACCGTCGGCATCGGTGCCTGCGCTGTCGGAGTCGCTTCCATCGCTGCTGGCGTCTGCCGGCAGTTCGCGCATGTATTTGCCGGCGCTGGACCCCTGCTCCCGGCCGAAGCCACCGAGTCTGCCGACAGCAATCTTATCGCCGCGCACGCTCGTATCGTGCGCTTGCTGCATTTTGCGTCGCTCTTTAGCGTCTGCGGTCATGGTGAGGTAATGTGAATCTGCTCAACGTGCGTTCGTGCCTCGACGGCGGTGGCCAGGATGTCGAGCGCGGGAACCGGGCGCCTCAGAGGCAATGTAGTTGTTGACTAGAGTGGACGAGACAGTGTCGAGACGGTAAGCGTAGGGCTGTATGAGAAAGATGGCGTCTTGTCAAGCGGGAAGATGGATGGTGGAGGAGGAGTGTCTCGCATCCTCCCGACCGACCGACATTCTGTGATTGCCAGCCCGAATCCCATTCGCGAGCCCAGAAAACTGAGCCAATCGGGCGATTCCCGCTGCCAACATTGAATCGGTGGCTGCTCACCTCTGAATCGGGTCGCGTAAATTTCGATTTTTGGCCCGCCATCGGCAAGGCTCAGTCAAGTCGCGACTGGATCGCACCTCGACCACATTCCATCTTCAGAACCACGATCCGCGATCCATCCAATCCCCTGGTCGTCGGGCGGCGAAAGAGCATACAATTCGACAGCCGCAGCAGCATCGCTCCTGAATCGCCATCACGCTCGGCCTCTCATTTCGTAGCGACGGCGGAGTCCTCTGCTCCCAGCCTGGCCAGGCCAGTCTTGGCTCGACTCAGCTGCCTGAGTAAGGTCATCGCAGACGCCCTCTCTTCTCTGCCTGCCTTCCACCTTCGGAATCTCCAGCGCTCAACGCACTCGATAAAACGAGCCCGGCTCAGGAAAGCCTGACAGACATGGCACCTCGTGCCCAAAAGTCGACCAGCGGCACTCCGGGAGGATCGGGCACGCCCGGTCCGGACGAAGGCCCGCAGGTAAGCCCGCCGGGAACGTACGGGCTCGAAGACGTCGTGGTCGGCTGCAAAGCCTTCGTCCAAAAGCCAGATGTGGTCACTGGCGAGGTGGAGGAGCGAAAGGCCGAAATTCTCTCCATTCGCGAGAAGCCTAAGCCGCGTCTCACCAAGAAGCAGCAGGCTGAGCTCGCCGACAAGCCAGCTCCGACGCTGGAGGAGAAGCTCGAGTACTACGTCCACTACTGCGAATTCAACAAGCGTCTCGATGAATGGGTCAGCGGCACACGCCTCATCACTACGCGCGAACTCGAATGGCCCAAGAAGGAGCCAGTCAACGACAAGACCAAGCGCAAGGTCGTCCGCACTGCAAGCGGCACATCTACCCCGTCCACACCACTCACCCCCACCGGCAAGGGCAACCGTGGCGCCGGCGCCAGCAACCTGCTCAAGAAGGCAGCGGCGCAAGCAGCCAGGAACGTGCAGGACGAAGCAGGTCTCGAGACTCCGCAGAAGCGCAAGGTCGACTCCAACGAGACCTCGACCGCACAGAGCGCACGTGCCGAGTCGCTTGACGCCGACGCTGACGGCGAGGACGACGAAGATGGCGCCGTCGTGGCTATCGAGATGCTCGGCGGCAACGACCAGCAAGAGAGGGATGACGTTGCCACGCAGAAGAACGGTGGCTTGACTGCCTCGCTCAACGCAAACCAAGGGAGCGACACTTTCAGCAAGCAGCAGGAGATCGAAAAGCTCCGCACCTCGGGCTCCATGACACAGTCGGTCTCCGAAGTGGCGCGCGTCAAGAATCTCAACAAGATCCAGATGGGCAAGTCAGAGGTCGAGACGTGGTACTTCAGTCCCTATCCGCTCGAATATGCACACATCGACACCCTCTACATTTGCGAGATGTGCCTCTCCTACTTCCCCTCGCCAGTCACACTAAAGCGTCACAGGAGCAAATGCACGCTCACCCATCCACCGGGCAACGAGATCTACCGCCACGAAGACATCTCCTTCTTCGAGATCGACGGCCGCCGACAGAAGACGTGGTGCCGCAATCTCTGCTTGCTCAGCAAGTGCTTCCTCGACCACAAGACGCTTTACTACGACGTCGATCCCTTCCTCTACTACTGCATGGTCAAACGCGACGATCTCGGATGCCATCTACTCGGCTACTTCTCCAAAGAGAAAGAGTCGGCGGAGAGCTACAACGTTGCCTGCATCTTGACGCTGCCGCAACACCAGCGGGCAGGTTACGGCAAGCTCCTCATCGAGTTCTCCTATGAGCTCACCAAGCGCGAGAACAAGCTCGGCAGTCCTGAAAAGCCGCTATCAGACCTTGGATTGCTCAGCTATCGAGCTTACTGGGCCGAAATCATCGTCGACCTCTTGCTCAAGACGGAGGAAGACATCAGCATCGAGGAGATCGCGCAGAAGACCGCCTTCACCCACGCTGACGTGCTGCACACTTGCATGGCCCTCAACATGCTCAAGCAGTACCAGGGCAAGCACTATCTCGTCCTGTCCGACGCCGTGATCGCCAAGCACGACAAGACAGCAAAGAAGAAGCGTAGACGTATCAACCCCGACAAGCTCAACTGGACTCCTCCCGTCTTTTCCCGCCAGCAGCTGCAGTTCGGCTGGTGACCTTGTCCCCTACTCATCTGCGAGAGAAGCAGGCATCGCGTATCTCGGCACCGTTCCCTTGATCCTTGTATATCACCCCAGCTACTCATCACGCGCGTTCCTGTGCGCGTGGTCTTTCTCGTTCACCGATCCGTTGTACTGATAACCCTTTGTACTTGTACTCAAAATTGGCTAAGCTCGCTTCTCGCGAATGCGATGAGATCAACAAATCTGATTCACGTATCGCCACAGCTCGCGCGATCCTCTGGAGGGAGGTAGAGGGTGTCGTATTGATGTTCTTGGAAGGTTGGGCATCAGGGCTTGACTCCATCGATCTCGCTTGCCTGCGCCGACGAAGAGACATGACACCAGGGGTCAGAACATAATGCATCGAAAGGTGTACGCAGTCAAGCAATGGAAGATACTCTACGCTTTTGACGGCGTTGTTACCATTGGCGGTTTCGATGATGACGGCGGGATCCCGCTTGCTACCGTCCTTGCTGATCGTGGACCCCTTCTTGGTTTCGGCTTCGGCGTGGCCGTCTACGACCTCCTTGACAGTGCCAGAGGGATGTTGTGACCCCCAGGCCCAAGTGACCTCGTCTCCCTTCGAGAGATCGTGAGGATCGGTCTTTCCGCCAGTCATGATGAAGCGAATGGGTTTACACGATTTGTACAAGCGGGCGACGATGATGGAGCTGGACAGGTGCGTATCGGGAGCTGTGCTAATGGTGGTCCGGAAGCTCGTGGGGCAGTCACCATTTACTGGGCCAGCCAATGGATGTTCACTATTTATACACAGTCTGTGCCTTGTCCTGATCCGTTTCGGGCAAGCGGATCTCAAACTGACCTCGAGCCCTAGATTTCACCTCCACTCCAGCGTCAATGCGAGGTCGATCTATCGCTTCGCTGGATCTCGATGCTGACACATCCCGAGACCGGAATTCACCCTCTGGTCGACGGCTGCTGAAACCGCCACCGTCAGAGTGTGGGGTAGCGCCGATACGTCACCTGAAGCCACGTGGAGCAGTGGATGACTCAAAAATGACGAACCGCGGTCAATTTACCGAAATCTGTTGTGAGCCATGTGCTGAGGCCAATTGGGCCGGTAGAGGCTGGAAAGTGGAGGCGGACGGCTTCGCAGCCGGATGTGAGATCCTTGCGGCAGCAGGGGGTCACGGTGGTGATTAAAATTTACAGTAATTTATAAATATAACAAATGATGGCGTGATATAATGAAAATGATGCCATTGAGTGACTTACGGGTGGATTTTCCCGACGTTCCAATGATCCTCGAGAAAATCCATACCAGAAGGTAAAATGTTTGGGTCACCAGGATCACCGTCCCCACGATGGCCGTCTCGTTTACCCTTGCAACTTTTCCAAGTCAGGGGGAACACAGGAGCTCTGACATCGGCTCGGAAGGCCCAAAAATGTATCGGCTCCAGTTCAAGCTTGTGCTCAGTTGGACGAGGATTGAAGATTGACGTGAGTCTGGGCTGTAAAGTACAGGTGGTGGATTTGGATCTTGGAAATGCCGTTTGGTCCAGCCTTAACTCTCCTCCGCACCTTCCTCCCAAGTTTTTTTTTTTTTCTCTTTCTCTTTTTCTTTTTCTTTTTTGTTCATCCAGACGTTCGTGCCTGTCGGCGAATTTTCTCATTTTCTCAGTCTGGCCTCCCTATCTGAACGGTTCCATCACGATCGCGACGCATTTTCTTCGACTTGTATTCAACACAACGTGAGCGTGATGTGGTCTTGGCCCTTTCGAATCTTCTCGGCTAGCCTCACAGCGTCGGTTGGACCTCGTCCAAAATCCACTGAAGGAAAAGAACCAGCACCGGTCAAGATCAATGATCTCCATTACCACCAAGTGATTCGAAGGCTGAACAAGTCAGGAAAGTTGGAAGGAAAGCGTCCAAGCCTTGAGTGACATCGATATCCAAGAGCTACGACATCGTTTCGATATTTTGTAGAGCAACAGTGGCGCTAGAGCGAAGTGTTCCGAGTGCAATTTCTGAAGATGAGGTCGAGAGAGGTGACCAGGTGGGGGGGGGGGGGGGGGGAGGTTGTTACTGACGTTTCAGACCAGTGCCGACGAACCCCAAAATCAACGCGTTGCGACTTGGTTGGAGTATCGTCGTCGCTTCAGGTAAATGTTTCCGTTCGATCCTCCATCACCAATGACAACGCCGGAGTTGCCGTGGTAGAGGTTACCGTTGCCAGCACCGCTCTCATTTGTCCCGGAGCCGACGGTGTTGCCATTCGTAAAGATGACGTTTCCATTGCCGTCTCCGTTCCCACCCCCCGAAGAAGAGCCGTTGCCGTTGCCTGAGCCCACAGTATTGCCGTTTCCTAGTATCACATTGCCGTTGCCGTTGCCGTTGCCGTTGCCGTTGCCGTTGCCGTTGCCGTTGCCGTTGCCGTTGCCGTTGCCGTTGCCGCTGCCGTTGCCGTTGCCGTTGCCGTTGCCGTTGCCGTTGCCGTTGCCGTTGCCGTTGCCATTGCCGTTGCCGTTGCCGTTGCCGTTGCCGTTGCCGTTGCCGTTGCCGTTGCCGTTGCCGTTGCCGCTGCCGTTGCCGCTGCCGCCAGTGCCCGAGTTGCTGTTGCCGTTGTTGCTGCCGACGACATTACCAGCTCCAACGACGACATTACCCGCGCCGTTACCGTTGCCGTTGCCGCTCGAGGTGTTGCCGTTGCCATTATTACTGCCCACGACCGTGGAGGAGGTCGAATCAACGACGTGGTTGTTGCTACCATTGTTCGATCCGTTGTTGGAGCCGACATTATTGTTTCCGTTGTTCGAGCCGTTGTCCGACCCAACATTGTTGTTGCCGTTGTTGCTTCCATTTCCTGAGCCGGTATTTCCGCTACCATTGTTGGTTCCATTGCTGTCTCCGATGTTCTGATTGCCGTTATTGTTTCCGTTCGAGGATCCTGAGTTTTGCTGTCCGTTATCGCTGCCATTGAGATTCCCAGTGTTGCCGTTTCCGTTTGCATTCCCGTTGTCTGATCCCGAATTTTGGTTGCCATTGTTCAGACCGTTCGAGTCACCTTGATTTTTGTTGCCGTTGTCGTTTCCATTCCCGCTGCCAGTGTTCAGGCCTCCATTTCCACTCCCGTTTCCGGAACCGGCATTTTCGTTGCCATTCCGGTTTCCGTTGTTGCTGGCTCCGGCTTGGTTGTCGGATCCGTTGCTATTGCCGTTCCCTCTTCCGTGGTTGGAGTTGCCATTTTGATTCCCATTTTTCTCGCCTCCAATGTTACCGATTCCATTGGATGAGCCGTTGCTGCTGCCAACGTTTTTGCTGCCATTCTGGTTCCCGTTGTTGCTCCCTGTATTGTTAATGCCATTCGAGATGCCGTTGTGATCACCATCATTGTGATTTCCATTCTGATTGCCGTTGCTATTTCCAAAGTTGCTCGAGCCGTTGCCAGAACCATTGCCATTTCCGTTATTATTGTTGCCACTGCCGTTTCCGTTGTGGTCACCCAAATTTGCAGACCCGTTCCCGCCATCCTGGGAAGAGCTTACTGCCGATTCGTCGAGGTCTCCAGTGTTCCCATTTCCATTGTGATTACCGTTGTCGCTTCCAACGTTGTCGTGACGATTGGTCAAACCATTGCGGTTGCTACCGCTTAAGTTTCCATTAATCTTGTTGTTGCCATTGTTATTGCCGTGGTTTGAGATACCATTATTGGCGCTGTTTGCGTCTCCATAATTTCCATTTTCGTTCCCGTTGCCATTGAAGTTTCCTATATTGAAGTCGCCGGCTCGAGCTCCGTTGATACTTCCGACATTCTTATTGCCGTTGCCATTGCCGTTGCCGTTACCGACTTTGTTGTTCCCGGCCCCAGAGATGGTGCCACCATTGCCTGAACCAGAATTGCCATTACCGTTGCCGTTGTCATTGCCGTTGGAGGATCCAACATTGAACAGGCCGCCTCCAGCTCCATTCAGAGAAACATAGTTTCCATTGCCGTTAGCGTTGCCGTTGGCATCACCAGTGTTGTTGTATCCAGAGAGATAGCCATTGATGTCTCCATGGTCGAGGTTCCCGTTGGAGTTGTCGTCGCCGTTCCTATTGTTGTTGTATCCAGAAGAATCGCCGTTGCCTATTCCGTTGTTAAGATTACCGTTGTAGTTGCCGTTCAAACTTCCCGTATTGCCATACCCGCTGTTTTCGCCGTTGTACTGTAATCTCCGTGGATTGCATTGCCATTGACGTTACCGTTGAAGTTTCCCTGGTTGCTGTTGCCAACATTCATGCCGTTGCCATTGCCAACATTGTGGTTGCCGTTGAAACTTCCATTGACGTTATTCTTTCCGCCTCCGCCTTTACTTTCGCTTCTCACGTAGACTTCGCTGGTCGAGCGAATGGTATGGAAGTCACGAGGACGGAGGGCATGGTCTGGCACAGGAAGTGCGTCGATATGAGCGATGCCCAGCAGAACGGTGGAGGCAGCGATGGGAATAATCTTTATCGTGTGGGTCACAGAATGCAAATGGTAGAAGAAATGTGTCAGTCTGCGACGACGCGCAGGGATAGGGAAGAGGGTGGGGTTTGGTCGCCGCTTATATGCCCTTTCACACTTGTCACAGTCTTTATCTGGACGGTACTGTCGTTTCTCAGCAGAAATGTGCACGAAAACGCTATCAGCTCGCAGTTTGCAACGACATCAGAGAGCCCCTCGCTTCCATCTCGGTCCTCTTCTCCCTCCATTGAATTCAAGTCTGCCTGACGGGGGATGCTAGTGTGCGTTGAGAGTCGGATGAGAAACTCCAGAATGTGGTCAAAAACCCGCCCCTGAGCACAATTCGATCGCACTGGAGCTTTTCTATGAGTTACAAGAAAGTTGGACAGGTGATACAAAAGACTTGACCGTGTAAATCGGGGCCCTAAGAAAACTCCGCTTGTGCCATCATGAACGGGGCAAATTATGAGAACGTGCGAAGCAACGTCTGGACCCCAAGCGGGCCGCCGGGAGCAGTGAAGGTAGGATTCGAGGTGACGATTTCGATGAGATACCTTTGGCGGGCGCTTCCTGGCATGCGATGGACAGCTTCGCCAAGCTCTGTCCCACGCGATGAAATTGGTTCCCGCGGCACCCACAACTCGGATCCGTGCTTGATTTCCGTGAGTCGGTGTGAAGAAATATTGGGGCATTGGCAAGACTTTAGCCGCAGTCAGTCATCGGTTGCACTAATCGACAGCGCGCCCGCTGCAGGGTGGAGATCAGCTCCGACTTCATCTTCCTGCCGGCGTTTCTGACACGGTCTGCTGCTTCGGTTGCCGTATCCGTCGCCTTCGGTTGAGGTCAGAGAATGTGGATAATCTGCGGTCGGCCCGGACTTCCACGTTCAGTTCCGAAAAAGTCGGTATTTGAGCGGGGCGACAGTAGCCAATTCCGTGGCGGGAATTGAAATCTGTGGGGAGCTGGGCGTGAAATCCAGATTTCTATTGATAACAGCATTTCAAATGGTCAAATTGAATGTCCCGTAAAACAATTTTTGAAAATGACACGGTCCACGGGCTCGGACGCAATTGAAAATTTTCGGAGAAGGCATGCTCCGTTTCGCACGGTCTACAGTGCAGGGCTCTACCGCCGGGACCGTGTGTTCTATTCTGAAAGTATTCCTTGTGGTTGTCCATTTGAAAATCCACGACTTGAGCCTGCGGTACCTGCGGATGTTCTCAAATCGGATTCGTCTGCCTCTCTTTCTGCAACAATTGAGATGATTGAAGTCCCTCGTGCAGACAAGTGAAGAGACATGTGAAGTGGAGGAAAATTGCCGACCACAACATCCGCATTCGATCGCACTATGCAGCATAGTACTTCTGCCTGAAAGCGCTTTCGAAGGAAATCAGTCTCATACTTATTTCCAAGCTGCGAGTGCCAACCATGCCTGAGCGTCATTCTGCGTGTCAAGGCGAGCGGTTTAGGTTTCCGGGCCTGAAGCACTTTCCTGGCCGGTCAGCTTTCAAGATGAGATGCGGAGGGTCACTAGTTCGAGCAATGGCATTCTCCCGTTTCAACGTCAACATATCGAGATGCCGTACAGAAGGTGGCAAAACACCTCCTCGGGCATCCGCAGTACTGCTGGGGATTTCAGAAACCAAGGCTGCATGACCGCTTGCCGAACCTTTCATTACACAAATTCGCGTCCACCTCGTCCATTGTGCTGCTACTGTATGATGATCAGCAGGTACGTTGCGGTTTTTGCTCGTCAGAGAAGATTGTAACAACAATCAAAGCAGACTTTGAATTGGATCAAGAACGTGGAAAAGGACAGATGTTGATGGCGGAAGTGAAATTTCTGTCTGACCGCCTCAAATCGTAAATCATTGTGTCATGCATCCTGTTCCTGATGCGGTGCCTTCAGCCGCAAGACTGAGCTGGGAGCCGACGAGCTTGATCGTGTGTGGTCCCAGTTGCTCCTCTGCATTTACGACTCGCCCAAGCTTGTCTAGTTCCAGTTCTGGGCACCAGCCTGCGAACCGCTTGCATTGATGAGGTCGTAGCAGTTTTTGAACCCTCCAGAAGGGGTCGATTCTCCGCCGTAGCAGCCAGGCGCAACAGGCCATCCAGTGTTGCGAGTGAAAGCAATGCCGCCAATTCCCGCGATCGCGCCGTCAACCTCGGCGCAAATGCACATCAAAGGTGACTGCGATCCCCCCAGGTCCTCGAAAGCATGGGTGAATTCCTCCAGCCAAAAGCTTGCATCGTTGTTGAGCGCATCCGATAGGCCGTAAGTGTTCATCCAATCGTTGAGTTGAGATGGAGACACGTTTTGACTGTTCTCCCAGACGATCATCGGTCCAGTGTCAACTTGCGGGTCACAAAAATCGATAAAAGTATTTCCAGGCATGTTGATTGTTGCGTCGGGAGCGTAGCCCACACCGCAGGCCGAAGATACCAAGGCATCGACATGGTAGCGCGAGTGTCCGACTGCTTGAGACGTAGTGTTTTGCCCGAAGAGCGTTGATTTCTTAGAAACGATGGGGCCAAAAAAGTCTGAATATTGAATCGATGTTTCGAACTTCAGAGGGGGCCCTTGAAGAATCGGTTCCGTTGCATTGGTCTCTTCGTTTGGAGCATTTCTGCGAAACTCGGTGTGCGCCGAGGTCAAGCCTGCACTACCAGGGAAATGACCCGCATTGTAGAAAGGTGTTCCTTTTTGGACACGCACCCCAATGGTCCCGGAAAGTGGGATGTGGTCTTGCGCACCTGTTCCTTTACCTTGGCCGATGTTTGCATTGATGATGCCGTAGCCGCCCCCGATGATAGCTGAGGCGAGACAGAAGGCTTTTTTGCTTTTTGTCATTTCGTCCGAGGCGTAGTTATACCCAGCGCAAACTATGGCCGAAACTTGTGCACTTGTTGCAATGACCTTGACATACGTGGCTTTGTTCTGTTTGGCATGCCTGATCACTTGGCCAAAGGTATAACGCTTTTGCAGAGGCGTACCAGCCATCGGACCTGACGTCGTCTCTAGAGCGCCGCGAGCGGGTGTCAAGCCTGAAGGGGCCGCCAAACCCCCTCCTGCAGCCGCTAAGAGCCACAAAAGCTTCGAACCTAGCATTTTTGGGGCGCAACCACCAAGATCAGCCAGCAGCAAATCACGGATACAACAGCACCTAAGGCCACGGCGGTGTACAATTCGAACAGGGAGATCCGACGGTATTCCTGATGAAGACTTGACGGGGGCATGAGCAAGATTTGACGTGGTTCTTTGAACTGCTATGCTCTACGTTTCTATTTGATGGGCCACGATCTCGAGCGAAGACGGGACGAGCAATGGCGAGATGACGGGAGCTAGGTCTTTGGGTTGTCGGCTGATCCTGTACTGTAATTTATATACTCTTTTTCGAAGCTATGCTTACGGGGCTCCAGTCAGAGGCTACGAGTCTCGGTCCGGATCGGCTCTCGTGATCCCGAAAACCCCAGCTTCTCGAAGACATTGAGAGACTCGTATGGAAATGATCTGCATGCAATGAATAAAGTGGCCTGCCGATGTATTAAAACACATTGCAGAATATCGGCTGCTTTTCAAATACTTGATAGCGCGTTTTTCATGCATAATTGCATTAGCGTACTTTTTCTTCCACAGATCTTTTCGGCAATCTCTTCACTCTCGGCGTTCAGGTACACTAATTCGTCGGCCGTTTGCACGTGTGATGCAAAAGATCGCCTCTTTGCCGCCACATGCGACACCTCCGAGTGCACGAATGCCGACGGTTCCGCTAGATCCGGCGGACTGTGTTCCGTCCAAACTCCGCTTTCTCACAGATGTGTTCTGCGCTCGCCT